>CM069441.1:97658042-98139280 GCA_035610835.1 Ophiura sarsii | reverse complement strand
ACACTGGCTGGTGGAATTTCTGTTTGGCAGGTATTTTTTGTGAGTTACCTGCCCGACTGGCTGGTTGAATTTTTTTTGAAGTTCCAGCCCTGCTTGCAATGCAAACAGATCAAATCCCACCGCTGCCACCAATTGTAAGAAATGGTTTACTTTGAAGCCTACGTACAGGTACATTAGTACATCGCAGTTCAGGACAAAACAGGGGCTAGGGATAAGGGCTGCTTTAGCTCTTGTAGAAGCTGCTAACTCAATTTCAATTTTGTTTTTAATGTTTTTTCCCATCATCTGCAGGCTATGGTTGCTTGCTATCCGAGTGGAGGTACACGCTATGTCAAACATGTTGATAATCCAAACCAAGATGGACGTGTTATCACCTGTATCTACTACCTGAACAAAAAATGGAACTCAAAGGTATCTATATTATAATACGCTACTCTCTGTCTGTTTGTCTGTCTGTTTGTCTGTCTGTCTGTGCGCGCTTTTTCGTCGCCTTCCCGGGGTCGGGCGGCGTTCAAACTCGGTGGGTGGGTGCAGCTCGGTCCCCGCAAGAGCAAGTTTGCATTCGCTAGAGCATACGAGGTCAAAGGTCATCTACATGTAGCAAACCTGACCAAAAAATGAAACGGTTTTGCTTTTCTTGGGTCGTCCGGGGTCAAAGGTCGCCTAAGGGTCAAATTTTCAAAGTTTGTCCGATCGGGCTTAAAAAATGAAACGCCTTTGCTTTTCTTGGGGCGTCCGGGGTCATCTAGGGGTCGATTTTTAAAGTTTGTCCGATCGGGCTTAAACTCGGTGATGAGAAACTCGGTGATCTGTTTGGTCCCCCCAAGAGCAAGTTCGCATTCGCTAGAGCATACGAGATCAAAGGTCATCTAGGGGTCAACTTTTTGAAGTTGGTCGGATCGTGCTTAAACTCGGTGATCACAATGCTCGATGCGAGGCGAGCGTGGCAAAAATAAAATGGGTTAGCGTTTGTCGGGTTTTCCGGGGTCAAAGGTCGTCTAGGGGTCGAATTTTCAAAGTTTGTCCGATCGGGCTTAAACTCGGTGACGGGAAGCCCGAATATGAGTCGAGCGTGGAAAAAATAAAACAGCTTTGCTTTTCTTGGGTCGTCCGGGGTCAAAGGTCGTCTAAGGGTCGAATTTTCAAAGTTTGTCCGATCGGGCTTTATGCATGCATTCTACAAACCACCAAACCCGAGAACCGGCAAACCTGGGTGACCGCCTAGTATTTAATATCCATACCCATGTATAGATTGAATACAATGTACATTTTGTAGGTCAACTTTTGTCTTTTCAAACATGTTTATTATAGTGTGATCAGTTCCAAATTGGTGAGAAATATTCGTTTTTTATCTCTCCGCGTGCAAAAGTAATCCAAGCGTATGCGCGCAATTTTGGCCACACATGATGCACAGTGCGCCTGTTGCATTTGTTCGCGCCCACGTCCTTCTATATTTATTTGCTGCTGTAAGGAGGCTTCACCAATTTGGAACTGATCAAAGTATAGTAGCTTTGTGTGAAAAATGAAGTCAACCGCATTTACCGTTTGTCCTAGGGGAACCTTTTTACCGAGGCACTTGATTTTGTATGTGTACCGACTGTACCGGTATGTGTATTTACAAATGAATGTCCATGACAAACGGGTCGATCTTCCACAATTAATTTTGGGTACAGTACTTTTTCAATTTGAAAAATTCACAAATGGTCTCGCAATAAGTCCAGGACCATGGTCTGGTCTAGTCTGCAAGGGGCAGGAAACTCCACACCACTAATTATTGTCTTTGCCGACGACAATCAGATTTTTTGTCTTTTTTAGAAGCCTGTGGCCCAAGCATAATCATATTAATCAGGAAAGGTACATTAGGTACTTATTACCCCCCCCCCCCCAAAAAAAGATTAAAGTTGAAATATTATCCTGATTTAAGGACTAATATCTATTTAATACCTCAGTGCAAAAAGAGATCTTTTCAGTCCATTTTGTAGGTTTTTGGGTTATTTTGATTGTATGCTCTGTCAACACTGCTCAATTTTGTTATAATAATGAGAGCATTACACCAGCTGTCCAAAATCGGTGGCTCATTTCTAGGAACTTTCAGGGTTACACTATATAAATGTTGTACTTCAATGATCACAAATGTCATGAACTTGAAGAAAAATTTAAAGTTGAAAAATCCAGTCACTTTATAAATATAAGCGAGAAAATTGATGTTTTGTAGTTCACCCCTTTAACATGTAAAAGTATAGGAAATTTATTTAGTGGCTGGGAATCTGAATATGGTCTGATTTTTATCCCCCTGGTTTTTAAAACCAGAAGGGGATTTTGTCATCATGTCAATGTAGGGGTGTGTGTCCGTATGTGCCTTTTGGTTAGCCTTTTTGGTAAGCCTTTTTTCCGAATGCTGTATCTTTTGAACGGATGGACGGATTGACTTCAAACCTTCAGCAATAGGTAGGCCATGGTCAAACACTGTGGCTGCTTTTTGGGGGTCTAATTTGCATAGGTCATCTTAGGTCAAAGGTCATCCAGGGTTAAAAGTGCCCAATTGACTTCAAACTTTGAGAAAAGAAACATGAACACCGGGTGAACATGTCTAAAAGTAATTAGAGGTCATCCAAGGTCAACGATTTTGAGGTCAAATGTCATCCAGGGATCAAATCGTAAAAGTTGCCCGATTGACTTCAAACTTGGAGAAATAAAACATGAACACCGGGTGAACATGTCTAAAATTAATTAGAGGTCATCCAAGGTCATCTGAGGTCAAAGGTCAAATCGTAAAAGTTGCTTGATTGACTTCAAACTTGGAGAAAAGAAACATGAACACCGGGTGAACATGTCTAAAATTAATTAGAGGTCATCCGAGGTCAACGGTCATTATAGGTCATACAAGGTCAAAGGTCAACAAGAGGTTAAATCGTGCAATGAATACAGGGGGAACATGTCAACAAATAATTAGAGGTTATCTGAGGTCATCCGGAGGTCAACGGTCATCCAGAGGTCAAAGGTCATCCAGAGGTCAAATCGTAAAGTTGCCCGATTGACGTCAAACTTGGAGAAAAGAAACATGAACACCGGGGGAACATGACCCCTATGTGACCTTTGACCTCATTTATGTCATTAGAGGTCATCCAAGGTCAAAGGTCAACAAGGGGTTAACTCGTGCATTGAACACCGGGGGAACATGTCAACAAATAATTAGAGGTCATCTCAGGTCAAAGGTCATCCAGAGGTCAAATCGTAAAAGTTGCCCGATTGACGTCACATTTGGAAAAAAGAAACATGAACACGGGGGAACATGACCTCTATGTGACCTTTGACCTCATTTAGTTGATCTCCCAGCCAGGGGGATTCGCAAGTCGTGATTTGCAGTATTTTTTTTGTTTGGGGTTGTGTGAATATTTATTGGGCCATGCATTCCCATCATGAAATGTAATCATGAATCAAACTTTCAGGTGATTCAGACAAACGCAACATTTATTTGCTGAAAAGTATGGCTCTAACACAAATAAACAATTTTCTATTCCGCATGTGTATAGGAAACACACTTTAATCAGACAGGTGGGGAACACCGCTCATCTTGGACGACTGCAGACATGATAGTGCAGACAATATTGGACCAAAAGTAGATTATACCTTTCTAATCCATTATATGTATCCCAATACCAAGAATTCTAAATAGAAATCATATCTTTTCTTTAATCAGCTACATAGCCCTACCTATTGAGCTACAATATTGTAATAATGATGAAAACATTATCCATGAGTTAATTGGCTCTTTGTAGAGCCAAACTTATAAATAAGCAGGCAGGCGCGTACGCAGGATTTTGTAAAGGGGGGTGTTCTAGAAATATTGATATAAATTATTTAACTCTCCATGCCTGCGCGAACGGCCGGGAAGTTTTTTGAAATTCACGGTTGAAAAGAACGCATTTCCTTGCATATTTTTGAACACTTATTGCAGGTTTATTCTTAGTTCAAAGTTGCAATTTCTCACTAACTCATGTGTTAACACCAAATCTTAATACTTTTGACTGAGTTCAACCCTAAAACATCATTATATACAGTAACTTAATCTGCAGGCATTGGTTTTACCGGCGATCTCATTTCAATGTGTGTCACATGACATGGAAATGGCGTATCCAGGACTGTTTGGATGGGGGGGGGGGCAAAAAAACCTGAAGCCATCTTGTTGATCTTAAATATTGAAACGTTGAACCTATATAATAGGCGCGAAGCGCACACAAATTGTGATTTTAACACTAAAAAGGTATAGTATGACGTTTTAACGTCCCCCACATAATATTTAGAGTATTTGGTGTGATTTGAGGGCCATTATAATATTAAAACCTCTAGAAAACATGCGCGTGGAGCGCGCAAAATTTTGAGCTTTTTAACTAAAATGGTCATGAAAAACTGTCCTTAAGCCATTTTGTTAAGCTTAAATAATGAAATATTGAAATTAATACGTGTGCTTCGCGCGCAAAAAATTACATTTTTAACACTATTGGTCCCGTATGATAATAACGTCCCCCACATAATATTTAGAATTTTTGGTTTGGTTTGAGGGTCATTAAAATGTTAAAACCTGTATTAGAGTGGAGCGCAGACAATTTTTTGAGTTTTTGAATTAAAATTGGTCATGGAAAACTGTCCCGAAGCCACGATTAAATAATGAAATGTTGAAATTAATACGCGTGAAACGCGCAAAAATTGGCATTTCTAACACTTAAATGGTCCAGTATGGTGTATTCCTAACACTAATGGTCCAGTATGATAATAACGTCGCCCACCTATATAATATTAATAAATTTTGGTGTGGTTTTTGCATACAAAAACAAATTTGGTCCAATGATGTTTATAACGTCCCCCACATATTTAGAATATTTGGTGGGTCTGAAGACCAATATAATGTTAAAACCTGCAGAAAATATTCGCGCGGGGCGCGCAAATTTTTTGACTTTTTGAACTAAAATGGTCATAAAAACTGTCCTGAAAGCCATTTTTTAAGCTTGAATAATGTAACATTGAAACTAATGCGCGAAGTATGCAAAGATTGACATTTCTAACACTTAAATTGGTACAGTATGACGTTTTTAATGTCTCCAACATAATATTTAGAATATTTGGCATAGTTTGACGGCCATTATAAATGTTAAAACCTGCTAAAAAATATGCGTGTGGAGCGCGCAAAATTTTTCAGTTTTTGAACTAAAATGGTCATGGGAAACTGTCCTGCAATGCCATCTTGTTAAGCTTGAATACGGAAACAGTCAAACTAATGCGCGCGATGTACGCACAAATTGACATTTCTAACACTTAAATGGTCCAGTATGACGTTTTTAACATCCCCGCAAAATATTTAGAATATTTGGTGTGTTTTGAGACCCATTATAATGTTGAAACCTGTTAAAAAGTGAGCGCGAATCGAGTAAAAAAAACCTAAGTTTTTGAACTAAAATGGTCCAGAAAAAACGTTCCTGAAGCCCTCTTGTTAAGCTTGAATAATGAAACATTGAAATAATACGTGCAAGCACGCACAAATTGGCATTTTTAACACTAAAAAAAGGGCTTAACGTTTTTAACGTCCCTCACATTAAAATTATGGGGACGTGACCCGCCTTCTTATCCTCTTCCTCCTTCTCCTCTTCCTCCTTCTCCTCTTCCTCTTCCTCGTTTTTTTCAATGGGGGAGGGGGGATGGCCTGTGCTGGGCCCCCTTGATATGCCACTGTACACGGGTTATTCTCCCTTTCAAGTTTAACAGACCGACAGAAAAAAGCATCGACGTCTAATTATCTTTTCAATTTAGTTCCTTTTAGTTATCTTTTTTTCTCTCTCTATTCATTTTTATCCTGTCTTTTCCCTTCCTATTCTCTTATGTTTCTTTTCACCCCGGCTTGGAGGGGTGTTTAATACGTGGTTAACCCTTTGAATCCTAGTTGTCCCCGCCTGTTTGTAACCCTCACTGCCCCTTCTCTTTGTCCTTCTCCTTTCCCTCCTCTTTTCTTCTTTGTCCTTCTCCTTTCCCTCCTCTTTTCTCCTTTCCCTCCTCTTTTCGTCTCCTTTCCCTTCTCTTTTTCCTCTCCTTTCCCTTCTCTTTTTCCTCTCCTTTCCCCTTTTAATTTTTTTAGGGCAGGCCCAAGGGGGGTGTTTCACACCCAAAACATCCCCCCCCCCCCCCCTGCGTACGCGCCTGTAAGCAGGATTACCTCAACAACAAAAAGTTTTACGGATTATTATTATTTGCTAATGTGTAAAACTATGAAAAAATGCCATAGCAAAACCTGTCTCACAAACCATCTTACGCGACCTTTGCATAAATTATGCAAAGAGGGGTATTGCTTTAATAGAAAATGCCATTCTTTACTGTTTGCTTAAACATGATTTGTGTTTTATTTGAAAAAGGTGGTACATAATACAAAAAAGGCTTGTGATAACTTCATCGAAATAGGGGTATTTTTTACTCTTAAAACAATTTTATAAACCAGGTGCTTTCAATTTCTATATACACAAGCATGGATATTCATAAGTTTCGGGGAGAGATTTACCCTATCACTGTAAACATACATGTAAGTACATTGTAGCTCCTCTGACCACATAGACTTTTATAAATACAAATTAGGAACTGATCTAACTTTTATAACTTTTGTTCATCAATGTTGTATTTGTTATTACAGGAAGAAGGAGGCCTTCTGAAGATCTACCCAAGAGGGTTGGACCATATAGCTAATATAGAACCGATCTTTGACCGACTTGTCTTCTTCTGGTCGGACATGAGGAATCCTCATGAAGTGCTGCCAGCTTATAGAACGAGGTATGAACACATTTTTAAGCATGCTGACATGTAAAATTAATATTTAGTCTCGTGCCCATTCTTAAACTAGAAACTTGCGCTAGCAAGCCTCAACCTCCCCCCCCCACTCTCCCATTTCACTCACTATTCTGAGGGCTCATTATGACACTCCCTACCCCATTGGTTTACCATGTCACTCGCAGGCCCTTAACCAGGGTGGAGGCATTCCACCCTCCCATCCCAAAATTCCCTCCAAAAGTTGGATAAAGGTCCCAAAAATTATGTTTGCGAGCGTAGCGATGTTTTTTTTACAGGGTTTTCTGTTTCTATGTCACTCCTACCCACCACTGTATCTCCAGTGCTTTTGGAAATTCATTTGGCTACCCATAAAAAGTGTTCCCCTTTCAATATCATGTTCACTTTTTCCAAAACAATCACATTTGTCCAAAATGATGTTTTCAAAAAAAATGGCACTTTTTCTGAAAAAATGTCTCCAGTGTTTTTTAAAATTCATTTCAATTGTCTTTATTTTCAATTAAAAGAAAGACTTTTCTTTCTTTAGCTGGTCCTTATTTGAAATAAAAATAAAATGATGTTTTCATGCATGACTAGCCAATTATAGTGCCCACATTCTCATCAATAACTTCCCTTTATCATTGAAAAATGCCACTTTTTGGAAAACATCATTTTAGGGGAATGTGACTGTTTTGGGAAAGGTAAACATGGTATTGAAAAGGGAAAACTTTATGTGGGTAGCAAAGTGTTTTCTCTTTTTTGTAAGTTTTTCAATCTCTCAAAACGCATAATTGTGTGTGGAGTTTGGGAAATGCGACTATAATTGTGGGAAAAGTAATAATGATATTGAAAGGGGGAAATCTTACTATGGGTAGCCAAGTGTTTAACCTTTTCATAAGTGCTTCAATCTCTCAAAACGTCCAATTGTGTGTAGGGTTATGCAAACAAATGTGATCTAATTTTAGGGGTGGGGGGGGGCTTACTTTTTTTACAATTCAAAATAATAAAAGGGGGAAAATCCTGCCCACCCTACCCTAATTTTCAATGTCATGTTACGCAGCCAATACAACAATTTTATTTTGTTTTGCCTGACTTGGCCTGACTATACCATTCTCTATGCTACCCTCTATCCCAGAATGTAGCATCTAATCCAGGAGAAGTGAAAATACTTTTTTCAGATTTATAGAAGAGCCACAACTATAAACTCTTAAACCATGATTTTGAAGTAATTCGGAATTGTATCGCTCTGTAACTCAGAATATATTTATGATTTATGATCAGAAATGTAAATCTGCAAGAAAATGTACTTTCTAAAAAGAATCATGAATAGAGGGCGCCTTGTGGAAAAGAGGGCAGCACAATATTTGTTTTGGTCTAAGATGCCATCTGATATCATCAAAAAACAACATTGCAAACTGCTATCCTTGTTGTTTATGTTTGGCTATAAGGAAACGCGTCTCAATTGGGCCAATAACAAAAATTGTTTTGTTGCCCTCAAGTGCTAAAAATCTTACAGTGAGGTCGGTCGGTCGGTCGATTTTCCTTTTTCTTCTTCTTTTTTTGCTGACAAATATTACTGGCAGACCGTGGTTCATGTCAAGACAAAAGTGGTATGTCAATTTAACTACTGATTCTAGTGTGATATTAGTTTAAAAACTATTTAATCAATCAAACTTATTTATCTTTAAGCAGAAAATAGTCATATTTTGACAATTTGGGCAAAATTGAAATCTTTTAAATAAAAAAAAATGTGACCCTGATTTTTGAGATTTTAGGGTCAGTCGGTCGCTGAAGGGCAACACCCAAACACAAGGGCGGCGGAACCGGGGGGGTGGGGGGGGGGGCATGTGCCCCCCCCCTCCCCCATCCGTGAAAGTGGTGGGACACCATGTGTACTGTGCCCCCCTAGAAGTTTGTTGCTGAACTCCTTTAATCGAGCTCCGCAACATTGTTTACCCCAAAATAATTAAAAATATTTACTTTTAGTGTCAAAAATACATGAAATTCTCTTAAACTGCAAGCAATTTTGCATTAAAACCACAAAAAAATTGCGCGTCTCGCGCGCAAAACGTTTTTCCTTTTTTTCTTCACAAAACACCCTTTGCCCCCATTTTTTATGCTGGTGGTGCTGCCACTGATTGAGAGTAGCAATGTCCTTCTTATGTTGTAGCTGAGACGAATTCGTCTCAGTCCACTCCATAGTAGTTTTTTCTGTCCAAAAGTATGAGAGTCGCATTTTCAACAAGAATCAGTTAGCATGGTTGTAGTGATAGTCTTGTGGACATGACTTCAAAGCGCATCTAAGTTATTGAGAAGATTGTTAACGGTAGCCTAATTCATTTTCGCAAATAATACAAATGTTCGTTAATCTTTCAAAATGTTAGTGATGCCATTTTCCGTTTCAAAATGGACCGCAAATGGCCTCATAATGCATCTAACATTCTAAATTTAGCTCCACGGAACCCACGCTGTAAGAAGCTCTGCGTTCCAGAATCATAATCATTATACAAATGTTCAACTAATTTTTTCATTATTGAAAAAAGTCAGCAATTTTAATTGCTGACTTTTTTCAATAATGAAAAAATTAGTTGGCAATTTAAAAATTGCCACTTTTCTTACAAAATAGACAAAATATGGCCTCGATGCAGCGGAAATTCAAAACTTTTCGGGGGCCGGTAATCATAAAATGTTCATTTTCATTAATACTATTGATAAAATTCAATATTTTGTTTCGTTTCATTTTACGATATAGTTCATATAGGCCTATACAGGTCAATTTGCAAAATTGTATATCTGGTCACTTTTTGGAAATCTTGTCATTGGGTTGCGGATTTGATTTCTTTTTGAAATTATTGCTGTATAAAGTACAACTTCAAGGGCCTTTTACAATGTCATGAATATGTTAATTATATCAAAATACGCCATGAAATGGCACCTGAGCGCATATCAAAACCCAAAATTTCCCGGACCCCACGCCGCAAGGCACTCCACTCGTTTCGCTTGCATGATTGTAATTTTCGTGCCCCCCCCCCCCCCCCCATTTTCAACTACGCTCCTCCGCGCCTGCCCAAACAAAATTGTTGGCCTTGTTCCTATTTACATTTCAACCAATTGCTGTATTTTTATTCCTATTACAGGTATGCTATTACGGTGTGGTATTTTGACACCAGAGAGAGGAAAGCGGCAAGAGAAAAACATATGTCAAAGATACAAGATAAAATGTCTGCTGCCGGTCAGCAGACGACAAACCAACATCTTCTGTGATTGGATGATCAGACAGTTTTGTAAATACCGACGATCCTGATTGGATAACAAGTTATGTCAGCTAACACCAGAGTAACATTGGCTATGATTGGACAAAACATTGTCTATAATTGTACAACGAGTCAAGTCTGAGAAACTGCAATCATGATTATTGCAGCATTGTGTTTAGATGCTATTGGTGTTGCTAGGATATAACAAACTTCAAAGCTTCGAAGCTACTCATCCGCAAACAAATATCATACAACCAAAGCTTGACAGATTAAAACTTGTCTGACAGCGAACCCGTTAATAAATACCCGTCGTAAAAGCCTATCTCACAATTTAAATATCATACGTCCATGCATAAACTACCTGAGCAAATAGCGCGCTATTCAAATGTGCCATCTTACCAAGTGATACATGTACATACTGATCATCATTTGTGACGTGTTCTACCGAAACCAGACGGAATTGGGCAGAGCTTCAAACTGAGAAATAGCCCAAAACCTAATTGGGGGTGATTTTTTGGGAATTTGAGTTTCTTGTAAAAAAATAATCTTCAGAGTGTTTATAACATAATTGTGAAAGTTTCAGATTAAAAGTACATTGTAAGTACATTGTAAGTACATTGTAAGTAAATCTTTAATGGACAATATCTCAGTTTGGAGTTTTCATACAGACGAATTTGAAAATGATTCAACTCCGCTTTGGGAAGTCCGATTAACAAAAAGAAAGTACCATTGTAAAGCTGAAGATCTCTACTTTAATAATCAATTACTAACTCAATTTTGATATCGTGTCCAATTGTGTCTGGTTTCGGTAGAACGTGTCACATTTATTTTTAGGGTATTTTAATACTCAAAAATACTATTCCGGATATGAACTTCCTATGATGTGTTTAAGGGAGGTGTCAACCCTTTTATGATGACATTTATCAAGCGCTGTAACTTGTGAACTAATAACGTGATGTTCATTTTTGGAAATTAAATGAGTCATAGAATCCATATTTGGTATCAAATTTAACTAAAAATTTAACTAAAAATCAGTTTTTGTTAAAAAATGCAGAAATTGCACAAAAATCATCTAAAGACACACTTCTCTAGGATAGTTTTTTTTTACATACACAAAGTTTTGAAATAATTGCCCAAAGAGTGCCAAAAAAACAAACGATCCTAGAGAAAGTGATTCTTTGGTCAAAAATTAAGAAACCCAGCATTTTTAGTACCAAAAATGAATTCTGTGACCCATTTTATTTCCAAAAATGTACTTTTATATATATCACATTAATAGTTCAAAAGTTTCAGCGCTTGTAACTTTCATATTAAAAGGGTTGACACCTCCCTTAAGATGCACTTTTAAGTGCTTAAAAGCATAGAACTACTGTAAAACAACTTAATTTCGCTATCAATTTAATTTCGCTAATTTCGCTAGGAGATCCAATTCGCCAAATTAAATTACCGCCAATCATATTATTTATAACGGTTAAAGGAAGATGATACAAATTAGTGAAATTAAATTGTCGCCAAAAGTTGACCAAATGCTAATTCGCTAAATTAAGTTGCCGTGAAATTAAGTTGTTTTACAGTATATTGAGGGCTCAGAAGGCCTCATCTCCATATTTTCAAAAATTAGATTTTGGTATCAACATTTTCAGAAAGAAATTCTCTTTCCAGTAACACACAGCCTATCTCCATATTACATAACCCCTTTCAAAGTTGTAAGCCAGTATCACAAGGCCTTGTCTCCATCTCCCCAAACATAAGTTCCATTGTGTTTTCATTATGTCATGTAATCCTCAAGTCCACTATCTAAGTTTGTCTAGGTCAGAATGCCTTATCTCCATACAACAAGTAATTTTGTGCATTTTTGGCAATTCAAGTATATTTAGTACTAAAGTTAATAGCATAATTTATACACACACAAATATCGGGATTTATATGTACTATTGGAAAGTTTTTCTTCAGTATATATATTAAATGTTCTGTGTCATGCAGTTATAGAGTATGACCAAAATCGTCAATAGTCTTTTTCTCAAAATGGTCAAATGGAGATAAGGCCTTGTGTTTTTGAGCCCCTCGATATGTAACAATAACCAGATTAAGATTTCAATTCGATGCTGCCTCCTCAATTTGAAGATTATACTACTTTGACTGAAATGGTATTGCAGCCAATGTTTATGAACCTTCTATATATAGACTGTCATATATTATTAAACAGTCAAGCAGGTCAACACACAAGACAGGACTAGATATATTGCCAAGATTCACAGATTCTGCTTTCAGTATCGAATAGTTGTACAGGGTGTCCCAATAGTTTTGATACCTTTTTAAAAGCTTTATATCTTTGGTAATATAATTGAAACCAGACAGAATTGGGCAGAGCTCCAAACTGAGAAATAGCCCAAAATCTAATTGGGATTGAATTTTTTTGGAATTTGAGTTTCTTGTAAATAATTAATCTTCAGAGTGTTTTTAACATTATTGTGAAAGTTTCAGATTAAAAAATCAAATCAACAACAAATAATAAAAATTAAAATAAAAAAATCTTTTAAAGTACATTCTAAGTGCAGTGTAAGTTTGGAGTTTTCTTAAAGACAAACTTGAAACTGATTTAACTCCACTTTGGGAAGTCCGATTAAAAAAAAAAGGACAACTGTAAAGCTATTAGATCTCTACTTTAATAATCAATTACTAACTCAATTTTGATATCTTGCCAAATTGTGTCTGGTTTCGGTACAACACGTCACAATTAAGCAGGACAAGTTTGGTAACAAAATAATTCTCTATCATATGTTTTCATTTTGACACGGCATATTATTTTACCAGATATATACAGCTTTAAAAAAGGGTATAAAATCTGTGTATTATGGTATCAAAACTGTTGGGACATCCTGTTTATTATGAATAAACACAGCCTATAGACGACCATTTCAAAGTGAAATAGGTAAAGTCCGGAAAAACAGGTCACATGGACTAGGTGCGTAAGGCTAAATTAAAAAAATCATTTGTCTCAAAGCTCCCGCGCGCGTTAGTTTATTGATGCGCATTAGAAAATCAAAATTCTTACAAAATCTTCTTCTTTTTTTTCTTCTTTTTTTTAAAAAAAGAATCCAAAAATGTCACTGATTTTTCAGATTTTCATTGATCACATCATTTTAAATACAAAAGGTCACTTTTACAAGGATTCCAATATTTTAAATTTAAAAAAATTCCGCATTAGGTTTTGAAAAACTGAAGAGCTTTGAGACAAAATATTTTTTTAATATAGCCTAATGCGTTCTTCGCAATGGTCGATCACATTTATAGCATTGGTTTGCCGCCTAGTGGTCCACTATGTTTACATACAAGCGTACACCCATGAGAAGTAAAACTAGTAGCGAGACTATTTTGTTTTTATCAACAATGGCGTCAGGCGTTGATACCGGCAACTTCATTTATTGAGCAGAAGGTAAAATGTGAAGGTATTACCCCGAATCTCTTTTATCTCACAGTTGTTATTACCGAAATACCTCAAAATACAACTTTGTGAGGAAGACAATCTTTCACCAACACCAGCACAATCCACACACGGGTCATTAAACACACCGGATGAAAGCATGTTTGTTTTCTGTGGATGACTCGAAGTTATCTACTGATGCCAAAACACACTCACCCCATTGGAAACATTTGGAACCGATCGAATATTTTTGATATGAATTATCAACTTCTGTGCAGTGATATCAGAGTGTATTTCAAGGATTGATGCAGCATTTTGCGCAAGTAACTGAGGGTGGTCCTTGATTTCGTGGGCACATATACACGAGCACATTTTAATAACTCGCCCCATTATTAAAGTATGAGTACTGGAATACACATTGATGTCACAGCATTGAGGTAAATTTGTAGAGTTTTAATTACATGGGAATTACAGTTTCATGGGCATTATATAAATTCTCTCATCCAACTTCATTACCTCTATCTAGTAATTTTCATGGTTGACTGACTATAAGAAAGTGTGCAACAATTGAATTCAATGTATAATGTCCAGAGGTTGCTTCAATGCAATCCCAAGCGACCTTGCGCGGCTTTCCCGGTGCTTATTTAAAGTACCCGGATGTACACAGTTAGAAGAGATTTGATGTAAAAATAAAGCCTAAAGACAAAAATGTGCACGGACCGGGAATCGAACCCGGGCCTCACGTGTGGCAGGAGAGAATTCTACCACTGAACCATCCGTGCTTCATATCTCTGTATGGGCAAATTTGCTAGTAATATATATAACATAAGATTGACCCTTGGAACTTGTCCGTTACTCGATAAATGTTGTAGCTAATTTTCACTTTTCTGAGTGAGACTTTTAACAAAAATGAACCCTTGTTTATTTACAAAGTTATAGGTAGTTGAAATTACTGCATATTGCGTTGATTTAAATTCGATGAACTTTTGCCTTTTGAGTGTAAGTGAACGATGTGATTAGTGTGCCGCGTAGTGTATTATGGGACTGCATTGAAGCAACCTCTGTTTAATGTCATGGTTATTGCCATTCTGTGGATTGGCTTTTTAAAAAGAAGAGGGCTACCTTCAAAAATTGATATCATATTAACGATATTTTCAATTTAAAAAAAATGATCTTATTAAATTAAAGCTTTTAAATAAATGGCCTTTAACTAGCATTTGTACAGCTACAATTTTTGTAACATGTTTTTAGCCGAGAAGTGCTCATTCTTACTGACTCGCCCTGTATCATTCTCATGATTGAAATAGACTAGACAAGATATAACATAACCTGTAACGATGAGTATGAAATAACTGCCATATGACATTTTGGCACCATACTAACCCGAAGGAAACTGTAAATTGTCATTTACTAGGAACAAGCTTACATTTTGACCCACATATCAATAACCCTTGTTGTCACCATAGTAACAAGAAGGAACTGTAAAGTGTCATTTGTCTAAACTAGGAAGAAATTTACATTTTGACCCACATATTATTTAAGTCAACAACCTATTTTTGGCATATTATTTAAGTCAATAACCCTTTTGGCACCATAGTAACAAGAAGGGACTGTAAAGTGTAATTTGTCTAAACTAGGAGCACACTTACATTTTGACCCATATATTATTGAAGTCAACAACCCTTTTTGGGAACAATTTTATATCTTTTTCATGGCCAAAAAAAAATCATGTTTCTCATGGGGCACTGTTTTTGAGACACCCATCACAGAATATTACTAAATCATAATGGAAATCTGCTTCCAATTTAAGGAATTTTTCAACATATTTGTTTTGATTTTCATCATATTTATAAGTATTCTGTCCAGGGTGTGTTCACCTGTGTACAGTTGCGATCGTAACCGGAAACACTTTAAACGGCATTAACACGGTGTCAAACCATGGAATTCTATATATTTACGAACGAAAAAACCACTCAGAAAATTAACTGTCCTGTATCAGGACAACTTATTTCAAAATCTGATTTTGAAGTAATTAAGAAATGTATTGCTCTGTAACTAAGATATTTTAATTTCATGGTAATAAATGTAATTTTACAAAAAATGCATTTCTAGGAAAAAGTCACAGATAGAGGGCGTTCCATGAAAAAGAATTAAAATGTCATGTGTCTAAAATTAGTCTGAAACAATACCTGATAACTCTGTTGTATGACTCTACAATACTTGACCATCCAAACAGATATGGTTGGACTTGTTGAAGTCCTTGATGTAGGAATGGCATGGTAATCCCTTGGATGGGTATTCATCTATAGTTTAATCAGTTCCAAATTGGCGAGAAATATTCATTTTTAGGTCGTCCGTAGGAAGAGACCTTATGGCAGCATCCTTCGTGTGTGTGGGGTGTGTCTGTGGGTGTGTAGGGGTGTGTGTGTGTCAACAATTTGGTATACACTTTTTGTTTTGTCCATTTCTTTTCCATACAATGACCAATTGCAATCAAACTTCGGTCATAGATGCAACATGGACACCTTCATATGTTAATGAGGTCAAAGGTCACATACCAAGGTCAAAGGTCATCTGAGGTCAAGATATAAAATTTAGTATACACTTTTTGTATTGTCCATTTCTTTTCCATACAATGACCAATTGCAACCAAACTTCGGTCATAGATGCAACATTGAAACCTTCATATGTTAATGAGGTCAAAGGTCACATACCAAGGTTAAAGGTCATCTGAGGTCAAGATGTAAAATTAAGTACACACTTTTTGTATTGTCCATTTCTTTTCCATACAATGACCAATTGCAACCAAACTTCGGTCATAGATGCAACATGGAAACCTTCATATGTTAATGAGGTCAAAGGTCACATACCAAGGTCAAAGGTCATCTGAGGTCAAGATGTAAAATTGGCTGCATATGTAAAATTGGCTGCATATGTAAAATTGATTACATTTAAACAGATGAAGTACAATTGCAACCAAACTACCCATATAAACGGACGACCTATTTGGGACCGCTGTCCCTATTTTTTATCTCTCTGCGGGCTAAAGTAATCCAAGCTCACGTGAGCGATTATGGCCAGACGCATGCGGTTTTGGCCGCACGCACGTGTCACACATATGATGTACAGTGTGATTGTTACCCGTATACGAGCCCGCATTCTTCGGTATTCATTTGCTGCTGTTACGAGGCTTCACCAATTTGGAACTGATCAAACTATAACTCTATGCAGTGATGTCAGAGTGTATTCTAGTGATTGACGCATGAGTATTAGGATTTGTCTTTGATCATGTGCACTACAAGTATGTGCATGATAATGGGATGCAATGGTCAGAATACTCCCTGACGTCACTGCACAGAGGTAATGAATGAAGCGACATAGTTAAAACTGATAATCAACACACAATTTAGGTCATTTTTATTGTGTTTTTGGCTCACTTTCTCCCCTCCCTCCACCCTTTTGGAGCCAACTTTTTTTAGACAGATCTTTTTTCTTGGCCTTATCCTCTAGAATTTTCCGAATCACCATAGTTCATTATCAGCAGGTTAACAACAGGATGACTCACTCCTGCTAAAAAGAGAGCACTGTTTATGCTTTTAAAAGTGGGGCTGGTCCCCTGAAAGTTGACCAGATTTGTCTCAAAGGTAGGATGACCCTTTTGGGAGGTTTGCCCAATCTACATGATCAAATGTTGCACTAGAAAGCAGACTGGTAAAAGGCACTTTTGGTGTTTGCCAGCTGATGATACATATGATTTGTCTGAAAGTTATGGTTAAAATTGAGTCTTGATGATCCGTTGTAACCTGTCCTGTCTGTCTATTACCAGTAGCGGATACAGGGGGGGCTTTGGGGGCGGGCGCCCCCCGTAAAATTTTACAATATACCTTTTTTTGTGTACGCGCCCCCGTAAAATTTGACAATATACCTTTTTTGTGTACCACTTCACCTTTTTCAGAGACATAGGTAGGTTCCGTCGGTACATTTGCCACTTGTACCCTGCGATTTTTTTTGCCGGTTTTGGGACAACCACATCGCTACCCCCCCCCCCCCCCCCCCCCCCCCCCCACTTAGCTGAATTTCACGAGCTGACTGCAAAAAAAATCGGGGCCCTTTTACGATTTTTATTTTGTCAGCCCCCCGTAAATTTTAATCCTGGATCCGCCACTGATTACTAACACATTGAAGAAGACCATGAATTAACCATCTTACATTATTTTGTGAGAGGAGAATATGTGGTGTAGTCCAGCGAAACAGCGTGGGACTCATGATCATGAGGTCGTGAGTTCTAGCACACTGTGGCCAACTCGTTCGTGTCCTTGGGCAAGATACTTAATCTCAATTGCCTTGTCAACCCAAGCAATATTTGGGGAGCTGTTTGTGACTCACAATCTAAGCAGTACCCGCCTTAGTGTAGCTACGAGAGGGGTTCTGATTCACAATGCTTGCATTGTGGAAAGCTGTACATTACTATATTAGTATTATTTATTACTATTATTATATTATAAACAATAGCCATTTCTAAAGTGAGCTCATGTTACTAAATTTGCAAATACCTTAGCACCAAAGCCACTAAATATGAAATATGCTATTTAGTTGCTACTATGTTTGATACATAGACTATAACAATAAAACAGGACATACAATACAAATTTGTTCAAGTAGGTGATAATCGCATACATTGTATATAGGTGTTTGGAGCCCAACTACCCCAGGTAGCAAGACTACGTTGGGCCAACGTATGCACTTACGTAGGGCCAACGTCAACAAATCATTGGTATTTTTTAATGTGGTTGGGCCAATATTGGCTTGCCGACTGCGCCTACCAACCAATTGCCAACATCAATTTGACGTTGATTTGCCAACCAATTACCATCATAAAATCCTGTTAAAACTCAACGTTGGCCCGACGTTGGCTTTCCAACCGCGACCTTGCCGACCATTGCCGACGTTGGCCCAACGTAGTCTTACTATCTCTGGGACTGGTCGTCATCTACTGAATAAAGCTAGGATATGTTGTGTCTAAATGGTTGTTAGCAAAGTATTAGCTGAGGTTATTGGATAAGTAATTATAATACCCCTCATCCAATCTAGTCTGTACATGTACATCTCAGGTCCTGTCCCTTCTGCTAGCACTCCTGAGGCAACAAGGTGTCAGCGCCCTCTATGGTCTTGTGATTGACAGCTTATACTTTCTTTATAGCATCTATGAGCGTGTTTCTGCTGGGAAGAAACCGCTAATAAACGCTAAGTTTGCCCAGTAGAAACAGGCAGAACCTGGCAATAATCTGTATTTTTGGTAATCCCAAAACCTTCACAAACCAGGTTTGGAACCGGCAATAATCGGCAATAAACCCAATAGAAACAGAAAGGCGATTCTTAGCGGTTTGCGCCGTGAACCGTGTCACGCTGAGTTATACACATTATTGTGAAGCAATCTTTTTCAGGTGCGGTGGCATTGTTTGATATTACAAAAGTACAAATGTCGTGGCCCATCGACTAGGATCGATAAACTTAGCGGTAACTTTTCGCGAGTAGAAACAGGGGGATTAAAAACTGACCGATTGAAACTTAGCGTTTATTAGCATTTACATTTTGCAGTGTCCCAGCAGAAACACGCTCTATGTTGCTTGTGCCCGGGGTGCCAGTCAGATATAATGCTGAACGAAAATACGGATTAAGGGTGCTTTTTCGGCCACAAAGCCGTGACCGAATGGGCCCGTGCTAAGGGTATCCAAATGCCAAATTTCAGAGAGTAAGGGTGTATTTTTCAACCCAAATCTGTGCTATGGGTAGCTATCGTAGCTTTGGCCAACAGTTACATGTCATCATTATAAAAATAGCCCAATATGGTTAAGCCTATAATTTACTAACAATTGAATCACACAATTGCTTCATACATTTATTTCAGTTTAAACTCCGGCTTTAGGGCCTATGTCCTTTGCTAAGAATATGATTCATCGAGAATCCATTATGTGATCTTTTCCAGAGAGCGCCCTCTATTCATGATTTTTTTTAGAAAGTAGATTTTCTTGCAGATTTACATTTCTGATCATAAATCATACATACATTACAAGTTACAGAGCGATACGATTCCTAATTACCTCATAATCATGGTTTTAGAGTGAATTTAGAGTGAAAATATAAACTGTCGTGTTATCCCGACAGTTTATTTTCACTCTAAAACCATGATTTTGAAGTAATTATGAATCGTATCGCCCTGTAACTTGGAATGTATGTACGATTTATGATCAGAAATGTAAATCTGCAAGAAAAAACTGCTTTCAATTTTTTTTTTATGTTGAGGGTGTTCCCTGGAAAGATCACATAATATACCTTTAAGGGTAACTTTTTCCTCTTTTTTTTTGAGAATCTGCACTATAACTTTTTCCTCTTGTTTTTTTGAGAATCTGCACAAAGGATGGTTTTTGAGAGTGCATTCACACTGATGATTACAACTTTTATACATGAGTGGCACCCCCGGATGCTTGTGTTTTATCTTGCCCGTCTGCATCCTCCCTGGGATTGCTTAGATGATCGTGTTAGGTTCTTTTCTTCTTATACTATCTTTTCTTATTGTTTGATGGTTTTTGTTGGGGGTATTGGAAGGGGCTGTTAAAGGGGCATTGAGAGATGTATCGATATACTAAATGAGCAAATAACGTAAAGATAATCATCAACATATCCAAAATATCATACAATTCCGACATCGCCTTTATGCCAAACTAAGCAAATAACGGCACTTCAGGGTTGAGATTTGTCGCGAAAGTCCGTGAGTAAAACTTAGCATAACTTCCGAATTCAGCACCTTAGTTTCGATATGATCATATCGAAACTAAGAAAATCATGAAATTTTATATGATAAACGGCGAATGTTGGTAAACTGTTTCAGATGGTAGTTAGTATACCATAGATATTCGATATCTAGCCAACTTTCTGCCAACTTTGAAACTCTGAAAGAGATGGCGCCCTCTCGCGATTAAAGCCGGCTTTTAAAAAGATCATTCTAACAAAATAATTTCGGCGGCGCTGAAAATGACGTACGTAGGCCTAATGTTCGTAGTATATAGTCAGTTCAGTCAGTCATTAGCGCGATCACTAACTAGAGAGATAATTAAGCTCTCTCTGTTATGAAGTGCATTAGATGCTCGATCATTCGGAGATCGAAATTTGTAAGTGTGTTAACGTTAATGAATTATGATCAAAATTATAGAACCCAGAACGCTTGACCTAAAAGTTGTCTACCTCTATATAGTCCATCTTAGTGTATATGGGGCAAGAGTTCCAACAGTTCTGACGATATACATTTGATTGTTAGCTTTCAGTGTGTGTGTTATCACGTTATGTATATTTCAAATAAAATATACGCCCCCCCAAATTTCCTAAAATTACTGATTTTTGGTCGAATAACTCGATAGACTACCACTAGTTCATTATTCATTGAACACGACGGTTGCTTCAATGAGTAGTATGGCCGAGCGGTTTAGGCCTTAGACTATAAATCTATTGGATTCTCCCCGCGTCGGTTCGAATCCTGCTGAATACCTTTTGTTACAAAAAGCGATTTAGTCTCTGTGTATTGGGAAATGAAATGACGTATATTTTTACTCCACACATTTTCATTCATGGATGTAATTGCCTACCTCCAGACACACACCAGAGTATCTTAAATGCATTATTACCAAGATTTTTCACATCTTAATGTCGGGAACCTTATAACCTTTAAAATATTTACATTCCAATAAATGTGTTAATGCAAGATTTTTATTCAAATATGTTTTCTATTTATATTAGACCTACTCCTTTATTTTCATATCAGTTTGAAATATTAAGGTGCTACACTTAAACACTCTCCACGCGGCAGGCGTCTGCAGACGACATTCCAAAATTTCACAGAATATTTCAACAATTGAAATAAGTATACATGCCTAGTATTTTTTCATTAATCCTTTGGATAATTGGGGGAGAGAGTTGTTATAGACCTTGCAAGCTGTTTATATACAATAAAAGCAACAGCAGCATGGAAAGTGTTTAGGGCCCATTTACAACCCAAATTGTTCCTATTTTACACGGGGTGTTTATTTTTGTTGTGACACAATCAGTTGCATAGATGTAATCGTTTCGTTGTCGTCGTCTTCTAAAAATGACATTAAAGATCAATAATTGCTCAGCAGCAAAATGATCGAATGATAAGCTCAACATTCTTCAATGGGTATTTAAGCGATGAGCAACCAAGCGTGAATCAGTATTCAGCGTGCCATGTAATAAATAATATTGAATTCATTGGTGTCCACTGGAATGAATAAAAGTCAGGAAACTATAAACAGTTTGGGGAAATAAAAAATAACATGAAGACTACCATGAAATATACACGGTCTCGAACCCGGGTCCTCTCGCTTCTGTGGCCGGAGTTTACCCACTAGACCACACGGAGACTATGTTCAAGTGAGCACCACAAGACGAGCCCTAATGTATTAGCAGTCGTGTCAGCAGTTGCCACAGTTTAGTGAATCTATTGTCTATTGTAGACGACACGATTTTATTTTCACGTGGAATGAGGATGTCGTCGTGCAATTCATATGACAAAATGTCAGCCTTAGGCGTAAAAAAAATTGTTTCCGGTAGGCCGCGCGCATTTGGTTTTGGCGACGTAAATTAATACCGCATTTCATTTTGTTATTCCCATGTTTTAAAAACATATTATCTCAAAAGCGATTTAAATACAAATTACTGTAATATTAACATTTTACACAAACAATTGAATCTGACTGCTCTGGGAAGCCCAGTATGACATGGGGCACAGTAGTAAGTAGTAATAGTATACTGGCTATGATTATTTGTGTCTTCATGGTTCGCGGCGCGGCGTATGCTAAATTGCAAAAAATTGCCTTTAGAAAGTCATCCCACCGCACTTCTCCCCCCCCCCCCCCCCCCCTAAAAACCCCCCCAAAAACCGCATCTCACATCTTGGTTTTCAGACCACCTAGCGCTAGCGGAAACAAGCTTGTTTTTTGTTTTTTAGGTCTAACAGTGCCAACAATAAGGCATTTCAATTAGGTTCAACGCAATATGTGCCTAGGTTTATTTTTAGTACATGTAAGGGAGGGGGTGCTATAACAAGTTGGCTAAAGTCGTGTTTGCCGGGACGATGCTCGAAAATGCTATTTTCTGAAAAATATGGGGGTTTTTTCTTTACAGAAAAAATGACGGTTTATTTGCCGTGGCCTTGACTCTTGTCGGCCTTGAATCTTGTTTTATTAGGCTTTAACTTTTTTCGATCATCAATGTATTGCTCTTCGCGTTGATACCCAATTTAACTTGCTGAGACGCCGATTTTACATTTAAAATACGACTTAGAAAGTGGGTTCGATTTGGCTATTGGGTCGAATAACTCAACAGTTCACCACTAGTTCATTATTTAGTGCACACGATAGACGCTTCAATGAGTAGGCATGGCCGAGTGGTTTAGGACTATGGACTAGAAATCTGCTGAATTCTCCCCGCCTCGGTTCGAGTCCTGCAGAATACCTTTCGTTAAAAAGCGATTTAGTCTCTGTGTGTTGGAAAATGGGGCATATTTTTACTCCGCGCATTTTAATCCATGGATCTAATCGTCTACCTCCAGAGTATCTTACTGTATTCTGTCCACGATGCTTCACATAATGATATTTTCCCTTGTTGGGAGCATATTAATCATGTTAAAGACGGTAATAATGTAATTGCACTGGTTTATCTGATGGGCGTCGTTTTGTGTGTGACCTATACAAATAAACATAATTTTGATCGAGTTTATTAGCTTATGAACATTGGTAAAATTCGATGTTACGATCGCATTGAAAATGCATCTTTGTCGACTCAAAATAATCATGTTTATTTTATTAAAACAGAAATTGCATCCTGGATAAATATGACTTTCCCTTCAAATGAACCTAAGTTGATCAAAATTATAATCGTGGCGCAGGCCAACCAAAAGACGTAATTTTCCCCGGTTAATTTTCACGTTTGGCGTCTGACTGCCAAGCATCATTAATATAAAACGCATGCAACAAATTAGTGTGAAACATTGTTCATCATTTTTTAACCTTATACATTAAAATATTCAAAGTGTTCCTCATTAATTAATTAATTCATTTGTTTATTTATTTATTTATAAGATTTTGCTAACATAATTGTTATTTTTTATATCATCTGATTCGGAGCCCACAATAAGAATTAACCAATATTTGTAACTTTTCTAAAATAACAATTAATAGGTCTCTTGGCATGATTCGCATTCAAACCATAAAATTATAGGTACATGTACATTCGATTTATTCCCAACTGCTAGTCTAATCTGATGACCGTGTTAACTATCACGCTACACCAAGGAGTACATGTACATGTATGTACATGTATAATGGCTACACGCTTTGGATTCAACGATTGAAATGAATAACATCCCAGAGGAACTATTTACCGTTCCAAAAGATGTGTTACGTAATAACTTCTCTGGTTATTGAATAGAGAATATTGGAGATAGAATAGATACTATACTTATGCGTCCCCGTAACAAAGGGTTACCCGCTTTCGCTGTTCAGATCAATTCAATGCATGACCTTCAAAGAATGACCTATTATACATTTGGTGGGTTATTTTATTTTGAATCGAGTATCTATCAACATGTGTAATTGGCACTGTGAGAAAAATCAAGCTCGATTTACCGCGCTGGTGGGGGGGGGGGGGGGGGTGCTTGTCACAACCCCCTCACACATCCCTCTCAAGTTAGTTGTTGTGACTCGTTGAATTCTCAAAAGTTGCCAGCCTGGCAAAGTCACTTTTATTTTGCCCAACCCCCCCACCCCACCCCAACTCATTATGAAAAACCTAGCTACGCCACTCGAATTAAAATCAATCATACAATGTATAACAATTTTATTTTATTTTTTTCCTTTAGGATAGACTGGTTCCTAAAAAATATTAACTGGCGACAAAATAAAGTAAATTGATAATTTTGGGATATTTTCTCTATAGTCAGTGTTTTTAAAATAATTTTGAATTTAGCTGCTTAATATATCCTTAAAAATAACGAATAGCAATAAATACTATTTATGAAAAAGAAAAGATACACTGGTTAAGTCGAATATGACCTGCCAGAGTCTAGACCTCGCCCCTCGATTCTCCGTATTGTACGTCTGCTGTTTTACCCCGTTACCAGACACTCACACTCATATACATGTAGTCATTGGATAGGTCCCGGGATAGATTCTTATCCGAAAATTATATTAAACGGACTATATACTGCGACATTACTTACGTCATTTTCAGCGCCGCCGAAATTATTTTGTTAGAATGATCTTTTTAAAAGCCGGCTTTAATCGCGAGAGGGCGCCATCTCTTTCAGAGTTTCAAAGTTGGCAGAAAGTTGGCTAGATATCGAATATCTACGGTATGCCTAAGTATTACTTTGATGCAAAAAAACTGATTTCCAGGATAATTGAGGGCGCACTCCCATACGTATCTCTTAATGCCCCTTTAAAGGCACTCTGACAGGGTGACCGTGTCAATTGCAGTTGCCTTGCGTTGCATGGATGGACCGGCCCTGCTCGTTTCTCCCCTTTACAGGAGTCGTTGCATTTTGGCTGGCACTCACCAGTTTGTTCCTCTTGGCTCCCTCCCAGGTGACCATGTGTAGCATCAACCTTTCTGGGTTGCAATATATTTTATCTTGACCAAGCCGGTATTACAGCATCGTAGTTAGTGCGCAGAGTTCATAGAAGGTTCACTGTACGCTATACAAATTTGACTTACGTACTTATCATTGTATTCTATATATGTGTAAACAAATTGGATTTATTCCGTAAAAGTTCATATCAATTCAAATTCAAATCGTTGTCAGCCAACTCCTCTTGGTCTAATGGTTGCAGCTGAGGTCTTATAAGTAAAGGTACCTTGTTCGAATCCCCGCGTGGTAGAATTTTGTGTAACAACTTTGTTTAATTTTTTTTTCAAAGTTGAAAAATGTGCAAGTACAAGTTATTTGCATGATATCATTGCAAAAAATAAAAAATCGCTTTCCTGGTCAGGCTTAGCTAGGGAAGCTTTCACTATCTTTGTATCTGCCACCCCAGTGTAGTTAATTGTATTGATTAGGCGTAAGACAATAAATGATATTTGCCATGCCAATGTTTTCTAATATGAATTATACAGGGTGTATAAAAAATAGGACTCTCGTTCAGCATGGGTTTAATCCATATTAAAACCAATGAACCATGACCAATTTGATTTCATTGTGAAGTACAAATGATAAAGTTAAAATCTTGAAAAGATGAGAAAAATCCGTCATCAGTTAACGAGAGTGTGACCAATTAGCAAGTCAACTCATTTTGTAGTATGTACAATGGTAATTCACACAGTAAAGGTACATAGAGTAACATGCAATTGCGGGATTACTTAATAAATAGGTTAAAAGGGAAATTCTACTTCTTATCATGCTTATGGCAGAAACTGAAGTTGACTTACAAGTCCAATTTCACCTGTCTATGAATGATTTAAATGTCCTTCTCTATCTATGATTGGTATAAACACACTATTGACATGATTGGTGCTCTTTTCTACCACAACTTTCCTACATCCTGATGCGTTCTCAGGCCAAAAAAAATGTGTTTGATTGTCCATAGATCACAATCAAAAGTTGGGTAGGTCGGTCGGGAAAAGGTGTTTTTTTTGTTTTGTTTTTTCTCACTTGCCCTTTTTTCAGGTACCAATAGTAAAATGAGATGTATACTTGTTTGTTGTGGTAACCAAAACGGGGAACAAAATCTTCAATATTTTGATGAGTATTTTTATTTTCTCAACACTTCAAAAAAAATGAAAAATGAAAATTTTGATTTTCGACTAATATTTGCAAATAAATGAACATTTTTTTTAATTTAAAAAATAAATAAATAAAAAAATAAAAAAATAAATTTAAAAAAAATAAAAAAGTTTTTGAGTCGGAATGATTAAGAGGGTCGGGCGGACGAGGACAATCAAACAATTTTTTTTTTGCCTATGAGAACACTGAGCAACATTGAATATTGCACAGAAATATCCATGCATCAAATGTGTGGGTTTTGTAGCTGCTAATGATTTAAGAGGAATACCAAACTAATCTTTGCTATTGTTATCATAGATGATTTACAATGTTTATGAATGCAAAGTATTGAAATGTAAACCGTGTCATTTTCTGGTTTGTATATATATGTATAAATCCCATTGTACAGATTAGTAAATGTATGACACAGTTTACGCAAATTATGCTTGCGGACTTATTTTTCATTGGATTAATCTCAGATTTCCAAAATATTATCATTATTAATTGGACTTTGCATTGAAGGTGAATTGGTCATGATCCAGAGGTTTTGAAAAGTAGAAAACCATCATGAAACAGAGTCCCATTTTTTTGATACACCCTGTATTATGTGAATACTTGGATATTCTGAAATAAATAATTGAGTGCAAATGTACATGTAAGCAAGAGATTTGATTTGTTATGCTTGACAGTTGTGTGTTCTATTTTTTACAAGCCATGCAGGAACTGATAAAATTACCAATTTTGAAGCTTTGGTAAAAAAAGAAAAGAATAAGCATTCTCCTTGAATTGTAAATATATTGTTCATGTTTGAATAAAGTCCTACTTCACCCTTTTACCATAGCTTAATACCAGGGGCGTATACAGGATTCAGCACCCATGGGGTGCTTTACCAGAAGGTCTATTTTCCAAGCTGCAGCCCACTCAAAATTGACAGGGGTGGGTTGTGACTGGCGCAAAAAAACAAGCTATTAAAAACCAATAGCGAGAGTCTAAACCTATTAAGCAAGGTCCCATTCTCAAGCAATAGTGCCAATTAGGCACGAGGTGCAGGGGGTGCAGTCTGGATACGCCCCTGCTTCAAACATGATAATATTTGCAATCTGAGGACCCCCCTATAGCATTTTCAGTACTTATTTCCACATATTCTCTTTAATTCTTCATTTCTAATCATAGTTATCTTAGTATTTCCCTTTAACGAATTCAGTTCCAAATTGGCAAGAAATATGCAGTTTTATCTCTCTACACACTAAAAGAATCCAAGCAAGCATTAGGTACCCATTTTGGCATATACATGCATGCATGTGATACATAGGGTAACGCACATGTGAGGCATATGATATGTGTCTGTGGTATCCAGGTGAGTGCCAGATCACTTCGAATATAAGTCATTGCTGTTAGGAGGCTTGCCAATTTAGAACTGATCAAAGTATAGATATTTATTCTTATAAATGAAGGCCTTTTTGGGGTAGGTGAGAAAAATGGGTCAACTTTGTTGTTTTTGGGGGGGGGGGGTCAGGCTGTGCCAGCGCTGGGGATCGAACCTGGGTTGCCCGGGTGGACGTCTGACACCTAACTGATGGCACCATGGGGTCAGCTAGAAAAACTTGAGTTTTTCGACGCCATTTGATAGCCCGTCTGATTGCACCATGTGACTGAGAAAGCTGGCTACCAGCAGCTAGCAGTGTAGTGATTTGTAGTGTCAAAGGAAGGTTGTTCTTTGTAGTCTGTCGCAGACAAGGAGCAGTCTCTACGTTATTTCCATTGGTCAATGGGCAGTCCTTGGAGGTTCTATTAGAGCCAAATTTATATGTAGTAGGCCAGTGGCAACCTACGTGTAGAGCTCTTTTCAGAGCCACCATCTCTGTTCAGTGGAAAAGCGGCAATCCATCTGAACGGCTCTCTTTTCGGAGCCACCTATTCTTTCACAAGTAGGAAAGGGCACATACTCTCAAATCATCGGGCAAGGGCCCCGGCAAGGGCAGCCCAAATGATGATAACAATAGAGAAGTGGCAATCTCTATGTTTTGCTTAATATAATAATAATTTGATCCTGAAAAAGTCAAAACTAATCCTGACGAAAGAATGACAGATTAAAACTTGTCCGACGGCGAACCTGTTAAACATTAAACTTATATTAGGAATAGGCCTACCCGTCGTAAAAGCCAATCTAACAATTAGCAGTATTTATATTGGCCAATTTGGTATATGTAGAACATTTCATTCAACTTCCAGGGTCTAATTAAGCTTAAATCGTACCAGACAAACAAATAAAAACAACTTGTAAACATTTCATATGCTTTTTGCTGCAGCATGTATAGCTGCCCCATGTTTAATATAATGTTCCAGTTGATCATCTGTGCTTTATAAGGCTAGTAGTAGTACATCAAAGAAAACCACAGCCAGTATTCATGATAGCATCTCATAATACAAATTTACATAATATGAAAGCAAAGCCAAATATATTTCAACAATCATGGCTTTGCACTATTTTAATAAGAGCAGTTTACATCATACATAGAACCCATATAACTACATGCAATATCACTACACAAGAGTCACAATGGACCTACGGCACATATTCTCCTGGCTACAGTCCGACATATACGGGCGCACTTCGATCAGCTGCACGCGCATGATTGAAGACTCACAAAATGCCGCTAACCAATCAGAGCCGTGAGGTCGAGCTTACGTATTGCGTACCACGGTTGTCCGTTGTACAACCGTTTTTGGGGGCGAGGTTGACCTCTCGTACTTTACGATAGGTCAACCTCATGTGACGCGCGTCCATCGTCGTAAAAAATAAAAAATCTTTGACATAATTCAAATAAGTTCACATCGAGTATCCCAGCTATTTTTTCTGATTCTTTCAAACTGTCTACAATGTGTAAATGCTGAATACAACTAGTCTATACATATCGTGCCTATACAGTATTAGGCAACACAAAAAAAAAACCTTGTTCTACGGGCAAACAAGCCTCTCAGGTGGGATCGGTGGGTCAGGCAGTTTTGTTTTGTTTTCAAAATATTGGTGAATTTCAACATCAAAATGTTCATTAAAATGTTTGCAAATCTTCCACACACAAAAAAATAATCAAAATTTGCGCACAAATAAAAAAAAAGAAAATGTTGATAATTTGTTTCTGTCAGGCCCGTAGAACAGGGTAATTTTTATTATTTGCCTTCTTGCACTTGTTTCTGTCATGGTGGAGTTGTTAAAAGTTTAGCATCATTCATATTCACATGTGTTATAAAAATAATAGCCATGCCTTTCTATTTGCAATATCTCAGAGGCCAAGTTTTTTTGTATCTCCAGTGTATGATGAGTTATGTCCAAGATTTTTCAACGATGATTGTAGGGCTATCGGGTCCCTCAAATAATGCTTTATAAGCTATTGAAAGGATTACAACTATAATACACAAATATTTAATTTTCTTTCTCCTATCTTACAGGAGAAATGGATTCACTCAATTTCATTGAGTCCCGACAAACAAATAAAGCAACGCATCAAAGTTTTATTTTTGGACAAAAAAGCTGTACTATTAAAAATAACTATTTACAATTTACATGAAATATTTGGGAATCTAGCACAACGCATGTCATTCAGAACATTAAAACAGTAACTTTTCCCGGCCCATTCACCGGTAACTTTTCCCGGCCCATTCATCTGTAACTTTTCCCGGCCCATTCATCGGTCCATTCACCGGTAACTTTTCCCAGACCATTCATCGGTAACTTTTCCCGGCGCATTCACCGGTAACTTTTCCCGGCTCATTCACCGGTAACTTTTCCCAACCAGAGTTATATGGCTACAGGGGTTTTCAAATGTATAGATCTATTTTACTTTTCAAGTATTTAAAAATTTAAAGATTGTATGAAATGCATTTTAATCACACACATAGAAATAAAATATTGTCTTGTCTTATTCATAAATTCACAACAAATCTTACTAGAACAAATTGCCAAATAATACATTGTCCGTCATAAAATGTTGGTGAAATAGTTTCCCACTTCCGTTCTATATAATTTGAGCCCTAATTTTGCTATCCTCAGGTCTGTTTCATACATTTTCCCCTGCTCTTTTTTTACAATTCACAATCTTCCATTTGTCATAACTGCAGTGTGTAAATAAAAATAATAACCCCAAAAATATGACAACAACAATAACAGCAACAAAACATATCTGTGCACTCAATCGCTTTTAAAATCCCAACCCAAAAGCATTTTTGCTCATTAAGTGTTGTCGTTTTCACACATTTCTTTCAACAAATGACATTGAAACTTAAAATACAACTTGTTTGCTGGACTTTGACTGGAACCAAAAAGGCGGCTTGTTTTATAGTAGCAGATGCGTGACCTTGGTATTTTTCAACTAATTCTCTACAATATTAAAACAAAGGTGGAATGATTAAGCAAAAAAAGAATTTCTTTGGCAAAATGTATATGATTATTGCAAGGCATTGTAAAATATCACACCAAACCTACTTATTTATTTATAAAAAATGGAATTGATCAGATTGGTCTAAAATTAAAAACAATATCAAAATAAAACTCAAAGAATTTAATATCAGTATTCTCATTGAAGGTTTGATCCCCGGGTTTGATCATGCTCCTGTTGTTCGGTGTCTGTCGGCGTTGACGATAGGGCTTCAACTTGCATGCCTATGTCTGTCGACATTGAATGATGCACAACAATTAAGAGTCAGTATGAACAGGCTATTATTTCCTGTTTTCACGAAACTGTCATTTGCCATTTACGAGAGCCTCAAACTGGAATCAGATTGAATGAAAGTGTTGTATCATTTCACAAATGTCTCACTGCATGACCAGTCATATTGTTCAGATAGAGTTTAACTAGTTACATAATGTTATAGAACACTCCCATTAATATGGTTCCAGTTTGAGGCTCTCCTCACAAATGGTGGATTAGTGCAAAGAGCCAAAATACCTATACTTCATGTCACTCCAAGTTGGGGATGATTTTCAGCTCGTAATTCTAGTCAAACGTCTAGTATTTCAATGCAAACGCTATCGCATGTGAGCTTTTCATCACATTTAAATAGCACAGTTTTTATGTATAAATTGACAAAAAGATACAATTTTTACACAAGAGGGTCATGAAGAAAGTGGTCACACACCATGACAAAAGGATGTATGTTATTGGGTAATTATGAATGCAATACACCTTTTTTGCCAAATTATAATTACAATCTGCATAATATGTTATTAGGAATATTGACACTAGATCACCAGCGAGTTTGAAATAATTATCTAAAACAGTGTCTCTCTGGGTTTTTTTATATTTCAGTACAAGTATTTCATTCAAAAATGCAGCACCAATGTGTTCAAATATCAAGGCCTAAAAATTGTTTGTTAAACGTAACTTACAGTGCCTAAAAACTTGAAACCTACAGATCTTTTTTTCCAACTGTTAATTTTCCCCAAAAAATGATATCAATGACAGCGAGTTTTCAACTATGCACTTTTGTATCATAAGAATATAAATGCAAGAAAAAAATCATGCCAGTTACGCCAAACGAACAATTTTTACGCCTGATGTATAATATAGCTATTACTGTGTTTCTATTGAGACCTATTTCTGGAATTAAGGATAAGAGACTATAACTTTGCTAATAATAGAACCTGACATTCTCCGGCTAATAGCGGTGAAACTTTCCCCTGGAATTTATCCTGATTGAGTAAGAATAATACCGTTGACATTTTCCGGAAAACGTTAGTGGAAACTCGTAGCGGCAATCTGATACAGTGCGCAAGCAGTAGAGTTACCAGGAGATTCTCTTATATCTAGCCCGAATATTACGACACTCATAATATGTACGATTCGAAAGCTGATTCTGTGTTAAAAATGTCAACATTGTCAACAAAAAGAGCGATCGTCGTGCCTTCCGCCATTTTGTCTAACGAGGTCCACCCACAATGCTTGTGGATGACCCGAACATCCGACCTTTAGCCAGCAAGGCACGGATGTAAGGATATGACACGTAACTTTGTATCTTCCCTTTGAAAACCGTCGCCAAACAGCCTGTTTCCCGCTATTATTCGGTGAGCAATTTCATCAGAAAAATTTGGAAATTCAAAAGAAACACACTATATGAAAAAAGAAAAACATATCAGTACAGCACAGACTACTTACATTATTTATACATACACATGCATTTAATGCTAGGCTGAAAACACAACATAATATAAGCCATTCAAATCTAGGATTTAACAGAATAAAAAATAACAGATATCATCTTTAAAAAACGTTGCACTTTCATAAGCTGCTTTCAGAAATTCATCAATACAATTAATGTTAAGGTCTTAAAAACTTACTCTTACTAATTATTATATGAACATTTCATAAAGTTACTTTAAGTGACTACCAGCTCAGATAGCAAAATTTGAATTGGAATAAAACGCAGTGTGACATTACATTAGCTTGCTTCCCTAGTTTTCCCCCTTATTTCGGGGTCTCAAAGTGGGTTTATTCAATTGGGGGAAAAGGTTTTAAGGAAGGGATGGGGCCTCAAGATTCTATAGTAATTATACAGTCATATAATCATATCGTAAGTTTGACACACTTTTTGGTCCTTTGACTTAACCTACAATTTCTTGTTGCAATCTACTAATTAAAGGGGCAATGAGAGATCTTCAGAAACAGAGAATCCACAACTATGTCATCAAATGTTACGTTTTTCACACATACATAATGCATACGAGGGCCGATCAAAAAGTGTTGTAACAGGGAGCCAATCGGGTGATTAGGGTGGATGTTCCATCAAATGGGTACAATTTTTATCAAGGCAAGTCTGGGCGAGGCATGCTTTATGAGGACTTGCATTGTCGTGATGCAGCATGATTCAATCGATACCGTCTTTGTAAGCTCCATTTCACAGATTTATTTTTTTATTGACTTTTTTGTATAAAAATCATTACATTGGAGGTTTTTATAGATATCTATCTAGGCAAGGCAATCAGTTCTGGTTTCTTTTCTCTCTCAGAAATCTCTCTGAGCCCCTTTAATTCAACACATATAGCATCAACTCTTTATCTTTAGTATTGCACTCCATCATTAAAACATACTTTCTATTCAAGAAGTCCAAGTTACAAAAATAACATGTTTCTTGATGTGACTTTGATTTCTTGATGTGATTTGATTAGTATTTATCACTGTTTGAATATTTATTTAAAACAAGCAACGTTTTTTTTAAAAGATGTGTGATTCATAGATGTGAAGTTGTAAAATATACCACACTTTTAAATAGTTAATGAAAAATCTTAAAAAGGGTATTTTATCTAAACATCTGAATCAAATTCTAGAGCCAGAAAAATCTTTGAAAGGGGAACAAAAATAACTTGAGAAACGAGAAATGTCCAAAATTGAACCTCGGGAAAGGTCATGAAACATGTTATTGTTTATATACTGACTATATGGTGGGCATAAAAGAAAGACATGTGCATACAACATTTAGGCGACAAAGAAATAAACCCTGTTCTACGGGCAAACGGACCTCTCAGGTATCCAAAATGTTGGTTAATTTTTCAAGTATTTTCAAAATGTTCACACATTTTTCAAAATTGAAAAACAAGGGTCGGTCACGCCTGTAGAAATGTCCTTGTCACCTTAGCTACAGAAGGGTGCTCCAAATGCTTACACATAAAGATTCTCATTCATGGTGTATCCTTGTTTCACATGACCTTCGTGCTTACATCAGCAATTAGCTTGTTTATTTGTTTGTTTGTTATTCCACAGTTAACACACACAGCAATTTCCAAAGTAGGTCCAATGATTTAAAGTTAGAAGCAGGGGCACATACATGTTCCCAAAAACTTGATTTAAGACTTGTAAGTCTTAAATCAAGTGGGTTCTATTAGCCAGATTATAACTGTTAAAACAGTTGAGTTATAACATAGCTTAGTAGAACCCATGCTGCGTACTACTCAGTAGCATGGGTACTATCTGTTTACAGCTTTTACTATTTGTTGAAAACTTGTATGGGTATGGATTTTATTATCAGTACCGGTCAGTAGTCCATGCTTCCACGAGACTACAGCGTGTCCCAAAAAACTGGGTCCAAAACTTTCAGAGCTTATAACTTAAAATATGGGAAGCATAGATGCTTCATGTTTTACAATATAAAAGTAAATATATCTGACTTTATTTGGTAAAATTATAAGACCAATAGGATGTAAGATTTTAGAAATACAAAGCTTTGCATACAGCGTGGTCAGAACCCGTTTTTTCCGATTTTGCCCATGAAGCGTCCATGCGTTGCATTTGCGCATCATACTGACGTCATCAAAGTTTTGCCTTTGACTTGATAATAATGACTTACTCAGAGAAATCTTCGTCATAAGGGGGATAAAAAGTGTTAATACCTATGATTTTTTGTTAGAAAAATCAATAAATAACCTTCTGTGAAGCAGTTCAAGAACCATTTTTTTTAAAATTGGAAACCTGCTGTTAAGTCAGTCATCTCATCAAAGGAATTAGAGGCAGGGCTGGAACTTCAGATTTTTTTTCAACCAGCCAGTCGGGATCGGGCAGGTAACTCACAAAAATACCTGCCCGACAGAAATTTCACCAGCCAGTATAACTCTCACACTTGCACCGTGAGTTTGAAATTGTTTACCCGCCAGTCGGTTGCCGGGGTACTTTTCCCCGACACGCTATGGGCAGGTTTGCGGGTGCTATTTCCAGGCATGGTATCAGGGTAGCAGTTGCTCTGCTTTTGTATATATTCAATGACAAGGTTACTGCAATGGGTATTTATAATGCTGAATATTGATCCAATATACCTATAATTTAACCCTTTTCTACCAAACATAAGATATTTCGGAGAATAAACACCATGCACATGATGTAGGGAAAACATGCACACAACGCAAATGCAAGGCATAAGGTGGTTTATTGCTAAATTGGAAAAAACGGGTTCTAACCACGCTCTGTTGAAAGCTTTGTATTTCAGAAAGTTGCCATTTAATTGGTCTTACATTTTAACCAATTAAGGTCAGGTATATGTACCTTAATATCCTTAAATATATAGCAGCTACGTTTTCAACTTTTTAAGTGACAAGCTCTGCAGATTTTGGACCCAGTTTTTTGGGACACGCTGTATGTTGTCAATGCATCATTGATGTCGATGTACACTGTCTGCATTTGTGATGCAGCACATCAAAAGGAGGACTTTGCAGGTGAAGTCATTTTTGAATTTATTATGTGTGCTCTCAGAGCATTTTATAAGCTTTAAAATGACACAAAATATTTCAAAATTGATCAAGGCATTCAGATTTTACGAGTAAAAATGACTCCATAAATTCTTATTATTTTCTTTATTTTTTTCTGTCCGTTTTCATCTATATATTTGAAAATACACAGCCTCAAAGTTCCCTCTTTTTGATGTGCTGCATCACATATAAAACAGCTGTACACATTATCTAAATACTGCAACCAGAAGATAACAGCATTATCTTGATGGTGTGAAATGAACTATACAAATTTAACGAAAAAATATCAATTGGAATACAAGTTACACAGTCTGGAAATAAAAGCAAATCTGACATATTGTACACGCAAATTATGACGACGAAAACAAAACAAATATAGCACAAGATAAATTTGCTTTGCTTTAACAAAATAAGGATACAATGAAAACTTTAATGGCAGTTCAAATCTGAAAACAGCATTATTTCCTTCACATTTCAATCAAAATGCACCACTACACGGCAACTGCAATTTATGAGTTGGTCATCAGAGCCTTCAACAGATTTTCTGTTTGAATATTATTTGGTCACGAGATTAGTCCATTTCCACTCAAATAAGTGTTGATTTTGAAATCGGCAAATGTTACAATCATAGAGGCATAATTTGTGCATTACTGCCAACGTTCATCTTTGATAATGCATGTACATATGCTATTGTGTTATAGTTAACACTTTCCATGCGGCTATTGGTTTTACCATATACAAAACAGATTTTTCAGAAACCTTTCCCAACTTTCAAAGTCTATCTCCAGAATTACTGAACCAATACTAGGCATGTTTGTACTTATTTCAATGCATTTCTCATGGTGATTCCAAATACGGTAATGAAATTCATTAATTGTGAAATTTTTGAAACATTTTGTGAAATTTTGAAATGTCGTCTGCAGACGCCTGCCGCGTGGAAAGTGTTAAGCGAGAGATACTACGCTGCAATGGGCTTATTCCATTTGAAATCCATACAACCCCTATGGAGGACATGACCGAGTAATCGCTCACACAGGAGTGTAGACTTCAAATGGAGTCACCCATGCAGGTAACCCTATTTGAAATTCATACTCCCTGTGGGGAAGATTAAGGTAATGTCTTCCACAGGGGGTGTATGGATTTCAAATGGAATAGCTCAAGTACTTGCATACTGACTGATGTTACCTCCCTGATTTCAGTGGAAAGGAATACACATTATACATACAAGCAACTTTGCACAACAATGAACCTGCTCTGTGGACAAGTGTTTTTAAAGACACCTTTTCCAACTGGTCAAGCAGTCAAATTGTGACCCATATCATTGTATGCAAAGCATCATGGGAGAGAATCAACCAATCAGGGACTTGCTAGTATGAAAGATTAACATAATTTTGGAGCAAATGCGACAAATAGCAGCTCCCCACAAAAGGTGTATTCAAAACTTTGTTCAAATTCACACCGGATACAGTGTTCTTGTATAATTAGTGTACACACATGCAATACAATATCGCCAAATCACTTGGGTATAATTCATTCGACGATAAAGCCACTCTGGTTGCCTTCCATTTTAGTTTATACATGCTCACACTATTTTGTTATCTTTTTGGTTCATTAGATTCAGAGAGTATGATATTTTGAATATTTAAAAGCTGATAGATTTGGCATAGAAAAAAATGTTTGCTTAAAACAACCGACCAAAAATATGCATACATGTATTAAAGCTCTGAGTATCTTTAAATGTTGAAACAGGGAGAAAAAGTATGTCAATACTCTTTTATTCATGGCATATTTTTTCCTCTCAAATGTTGGTCACATTTTTAAAAAGTTGAGTTTTGTCCGGTTATAACCGACCATTTTGTCTATATGCCATACACATGGGGCCATATTCTCGTACAAGTTTAAACACGATTGTAAGCTAAACATGTGATTAACTTTGACTTTATAAACAACTCGTTAACTAAATGCAATTCTCAAAACAAACCAAACTTACACACACGTCTGACCCACTGAAAAGGGTCTAACTTTAAACATGGGTATGGGGGTAATTTAACGCATGAGATTCGCCAAGTTTAAAAGCGTTTTTTGTAAAACACATCGTTTAAAAGATAAATTTGTGTTTAATTGAAACACAAGTTAGTCACGGTTTTAAGCAAAAAACGTGTTTAGTACGAGAATACGACCCATGGTCTCTAAGGCCTATGATTGGTTCAAAAGAGTAAGAGGTCAATCAGAGGCCTTTTGAGAATTGCAGTTTGTTGAGTTTAAAGGAATTATAAGCTTAACACTTTCCACGCAGCTATTAGTTTTACCATATACAAAACATCATTTCCCAACTTTCAAGGTCTGTCTCAAGGATTACTGAATCAATACTAGGTATGTTTGTACTTATTTTAATGCATTTCTCATGGTGATTCCAAATATGGTAATGAAATTCAATAATGTTGACATTTTTAAAACATTTTGTGTAATTTTGGAGTATGGTCTGCAAACGCCTGCCGCATGGAAAGTGTTAAAACTAAGATATCTACTTTGATTGATTACTCAGATGAGATCAAGTGAACTTTAGGTCCTGGAGTGCACTGATGACACTGTAGAATAAAGTACCTCATTACAATTGTGTAATATACTTTTATTCTATCAAAGACTTGGTGCATAGCAGGGACCTAAGGTACACCACTTCCCTCAGATGCAACTTAGATGATATTCACATGATAACCAGATGATATGGAAATGATACTCAGACGATTATGTCATATAAGGCAAAAAAAAAGTTTATCTCAGTATAAGCACCCATAGCTCTTATGATTACCACTTTTTTACTGCATAGCTTTACACAAATTTGTTTAGTTTTCTTTAACAAAATGCCAAATTTCACAATTCTCATTTTTTCCCCCTCCAAACATTTAGGTTTTATAGGTTTTAAAAGTAAATAGAAATCTGCATTTGCATATTCCAAAAAGCCAAAAATTGAAAAACTGACAACTTGTGTTGTGCTTAATCTGAGCAGATGAAACAAAACTTTGTTGCTGTTGTTGCTCAAGTAACCAATCAAAGACAATGTAAGAGAATGTGTTTGCCATGGGGCGGGAGGTTAAACCTTCTGCTGCGCTATTCTGACAGCCTCTTCCACCTGTGCTTTGTCATGAATGGAGTGTAAACCCCCATCCGAGGCACTATACGACGACATCTTTGACGGATGAAAATAAGGGTGGGACGCTCCGGTAGCTGACACATTAGTATGAAGCAGAGACATAGCCGCGGCATTGGTAAAACCGCCGACATTGTTGTACGAAAGATCCATGGGCATCTCATGGCCGCTGCGATAGTTTTTGTACATTGAGGGATCTCCGTACGGGTTGGTTTGGTAGGTGTGGGCCGCCGCTAAATTGACGGGGCTACCGTACTGCTGGAAGTTGTTATACTGACCGTAATTGCCATAGGCCATACCGCTGTAGGCTGACGATACAGCCGTGATGACCCTTGGGTGAGTGTTATACAACGCTGTCTCTTGTTTCAAAGAACTGGACTGAGAATCCAGCATGTCATAGGTAGCCGCGGTGGGACTCTTAGCAAGCAGTGCTGGATGGCTGGATGCCAATTCCGCTCGACTAGCGCTTAGGAAGCTCTTGGCATAAGTTGAGCTACTGGCATATGACGAGCTATTGGCATACGTTGAACTATTGGCAGTAAGTGGTGAAGTCCGAGAAATATCGATATGATCCTGTCTAAGCGATGTCACTATGCCACTCCCTCCCCCTCCTCCTCCTCCTGTGGAGGAGAGGGTGAACTGTTGTGACTTGGCACTGTCTGACAGGGGTGGGGTCAAAATAGACTCTGGTGGTGTTGGACTGGTTGCATGTTTGCTATACGCAGTCTTGATGATACTGATGTGTCCGTCGTCCTGTTCCGGGGAGTTAACATGTATAAGACTGTCTCTACGCGGATGATTATGCACAGGGATTTCTTTATTGGGAGGGTTCTCCCAGCTTTCACTGGTACATCGGTTGCCTACAGGCAACTCTGGTTCCCCGTGATGTCCATTGGGTTGTGTGGCTATCATAGGTGACAATCTATTGGTACTAAGCTCTGTGCTTGGTGTGCCACCTCGTTCCTCAACCAATGTTCTGTCTAGCACATTAGTAACTTGTATATCGCCCATCTCTGGATCCGACTGGTCCTCTGTGTAAATCTTTGGTTTCTTGGCATTGTCCTGCACCCTCTCCTCTTCCGCTCTCACCGGTGATGACAATGGCGTTTCTTTGTGTGGATCATCCTGATCTTTGACCTTTGTGCCACTGGTTATAATCGTTGGTATCTCCTCAGGACGGTTGTTATTGATTGGTCCCTTTGAGGATGGTGGCGTTGTTGCTCTAATCATCTTGCGTTTTTTGTTCTCCTTGCTTTCTGGATAGCACTTCCGACGTCTTCCTTTGGTTGGCTTGCTGGAAGAGTCAGATGTTTTCTTATTGTGGTCCTTGTGCGTCTCAGATGGTCTTGGGGATGATCCAAGTTTCTTGTTATCTGCATTGAATGAAGGCAAAAAGGATTGAAATTATAATGAGAAAATGGTTGGCACTATTTTAGGAATCGCGACAACAAAAAGAAGAGATTGGGGACAATTGCATCTGTTACATGACAATCAACCTTTTTTTAAAAAAACACCTTTTGATAGAAATGTCAATTTCAACAAGGAGAGTGTCATTATACTAAGAATTTTAACCTGATAAGATTCAGTCAAAATCTAAAATTTGATCTGATTTTAAAAGAACACATCACAAATATTCTATTTTTTCATTATGGCACCATCCACCACCAAATGTGTAACAGCGCCCTCTAAAGCAGAATAAGTAACATTCAGAAAGCTGAAGATATGCATAAATAGCCCCCTCTATCTTCTACATCACTTGGTATAGAAACCATTAGCATGATTATATAGAAGACACACACTCTTTAATTGAGTAATGATTGGGATGGGACGAGGAAGGGGAACTTGTGTCACAATGTACATCTTTGTTGGCCAGGTTTATTTTTTGTTATAGCGCATTACAGCTTGCAAATATCAAGAAATAAAAAAGAAAAATGTATCTTATTTTCCTCATATTTCAAAAAATATTAGTTCAATTAATATTAAATACTAAATATCTTTAGAAAGGTTGTTCAATGCTCTGTCAGATATTGTAGACAAGATGAACCATTTGATGTGATGAGATACATTTGTGGTATTGATGTGCCTTCCTGGATCTCTAACATGATATTGGAATAATTATCACAATATTTCTCTTTTTCTTTTCCCTTACCTGCCTCTTTTCTCAATATTTCACTCACCCCCATCTCTCTCTCTCTTTCTTTTCGCATATGACTGAGTTTCTTCCCCATTTTCAAAATGTGTTGAGTTTTTCCCCCTTAAACATTGACGAAATACAAATTTTGGTTCAATGGGGAACCACTGGGGTTTAATGGGGGAACCACTGGAGGTTTCATATAGAGCAGAGCTGCCAATACTCCCTGAAAATCAACCGATCAGGGCGCACAAATTTGATGACCCCCTGATTGGGGAAATATTTTATCATGTCTATGACATGTAATTTTTAAAATCTCTCTGATTGGTGAAGAGAATCTCCCTGATTGCAGTATGCAGATGTTAGCAGCTCTGATAGAGGACAGTTTTTTGAACCCTTATAAAACTGTTTTTACTAAGAGTGTATACCCCAGGTGTTAAACCCGGGTCTTACCTGGATTTGGACCAGTCGTCCCATCTGACTCATGTGCTGGTGAATCTCCTGAACTACTGTCTGATTTCAGATCCGGTGGAAGGGTTGCCATCTGGCTGATGTCAAGAATACTCTGCATGTCTTCTATTTTACTGAAATATATATAACGCAAAAATGTTAACACTTTCCATGCGGCAGGCGTCTGCAGACAACATTCAAAAATTTCACAAAATGTTTCAAAAATGGCGAAATTATTTAATTTCATTACCATATTTGGTATCACCATGAGAAATTTATTGAAAAAATACAAACATGCTTGGTATTGGTTTAGTAATTCTTGAGAGAGACCTTGAAAGTTGGGAAAGGCTTCTGAAAAATCTTGTTTTGTATATGGTAACTAAATGACTGTGTGGAAAGTGTTAAAGGCTTATTCAGTAATGTGTTGGAGGCTACGCCCTTAATTTTGATATCAACTGGAGTTTGTACATGTATGTTACAATTGTATTACATGTATGAACTTACACTTGTAAAGATTCAGAAAAATCAGCCTCTGTGTACAACAAAACATTGATTAAAATATTATTTCCCTGGGCTATGAGAGAATTTCACACTAATAGCGGGGAGCATGGGCCCATTTTAGGGTTTTCCTGGTCTTGGTGTGCTGGCACAGGAAGTTATATACCAAAATGTTCCTTTAAGAAAAATTACTGTAAAATTCTCTTTATTTTCTTTGTTTTTCCCTGCCTTATGCCATCAATATCTCAAAATGCATTTTGCTGACAAATGCACCCTTTCCCCCACGACAGCACAAATAAAACAGATAAATAGATAAGTTGGGGAGGTTTAAGGAAAATGTATACAACTGCTTATTAGCAGATAAGAATAGAGTTGTTGGAGAGAGGGAAAAGGTATGGAATAGCTAACAGACTTAACTAAGCCGGGGGCCATCATTTTCTTCGGTAGGGGGGTCCCAAATATCCTGGGGATCATAGTTTTTTTACACAGAAAATAGCGGGGTCATAAAATAATACCATTGTAATAATGGGGTAAAGACAAAATGTTAGTTAAAAAATGAAAATCCCCATCCCCCTCCCCCTCGCGCGCATTTGTTCTACATTCCTTCCGCATCAACTGTTTCCCCAATTTTCAATAATTATAACTAGATAGGCCTCATAAGTATAAGATTTGTATGTGTGTTGGGGTCATAAAAATAATCAAAATCTTAGTAGGGGGTCATAGAGATAATGGTGTTCATTTAGGGGGGGTTATAAAAATATGACGATGATAATTGACATTTATGGGACCCCCTACCAAAGAAAATAAACGCCCCCTAATAATAGTAAAGGAAGCCAGTATATGGGGTAAGGAATATTGTGACAAATACATGTATAATGATAACATAGTATCAAAGATTGACAGGGGAAGTGAAATTACACATCCTTAGTAGCAAACATAAATGTAAGCAAAGTTCAGGATAGGGGTAATGAATGTTGATTCCATACTAGGCTAATGCCTACCAATGTGTACGTCATGACACAAATATGAGTTGTCCTCCAGGTTAACGCTGACACTTGAGGCTTCAGATATGGGCTAATCACACTCTAATTTGAGCTAATTGAAGCCTATAATCGGATGCGGGGAGTTTTCTGTATTATAAAACTCTGGAGAGAGTTGACACTACTGCGTGGCCTAGTTTTCAACGCTATCATGGCAATATCATAATGTCGCATTGCCTGGGAGAGCTGTTTGAAATCTTGTTAAATGTGATTATTCGTGGTATGTAACCTACGTCTCACACTAAGCATTCGATTTACACTGTAACTGTTCACCATTGAACTCTGTAGGGGGTTTACAGATTGTATTCTAGTAGAAGTCAAAAGATCAGAAGTTAAAATGTTCATAATTTTTGCATAACAGAGAAAGCACTGATTCTTCTGTTTTAATTTCACAATGTTATATTTTGGGAATGTTTTGAGATACCCTGGGTCCATAATATTTGGCTCAATGATCTCTGACGGCTCATTGAAATCTCGCTAAGTTGGCACACGCCTGTGGTTGTTTTTGTAAACGAGCAAGGGAGTTTCCAGGAAGTGGGAAAATTGCAATGATATATCCCAAATGTTGAATTGTGACCCAATTTTGAGAAACCTTTGACACATATTTAGCGAAATAAGTTCAAGTTTTTGGTTTTAACTTGTTCTACAGAAGAACACCTTTTAAGTTATAATTGAAACTCAAAAACTTAGTGATTTTTAACAGATTTACAATTTAGAATGCCAAACTGGCTATATTAGAACTGTGGAAAACATCATATTTTGGTTTTTTGAAAACATTACATTTTGGGTTTTTTTGTCATTACTATATATAACTATGTTTTTATTCTGAAATTGCATCAAACGTGAAAAAGCTGAAATTTAATCTGAAATTTAACAGGCACACTTAACAGGAAGCAGAATTAGTGTTTTCATTTCTAAACAACAATTGGGCTATTCCATCCACGCAGCTATTATTTCTACCATACACAAAACAGATTTTTCAGAAACCTTCCACAATTTTCAAAGTCTATCTCAAGGATTACTGACCCAATACTAGGCATGTTTGTACTTATCTCAATGCATTTCCTATGGTGATTCCAAATATTGTAATGAAATTCAATCGTGTGAAATTTTGGAATGTTGTCTGCAGCTGCCTGTCGCGTGGAAAGTGTTAATTTTCCCCACAGGGGTGTGAATTTCAAATGAGGTTAACTCCATTTCACATCTTCATACACTCCTTTTGTGGATGATTATGGTCATGTCTTCATAGGGGTGTATGGATTTCAAATGAAATAGCCCATTTTGACTCTCGTTCTGTATGTCTCTTACCTATCTTCTCAGCTCTCAACTTTTTATATCGCTACAGTACCTTTCCCCCCCACCCCCGAATATTAAAGAAATACATTGTAAGAATCTTACCTAAGAACCTGGTTAATGAAGATGAAAGATTTATCGTTGGAATTCTTAGAGTATGTTAACGTTGCTGTGGCCTGCATCCAAACAAACCCACCGGCTTTACACATCCAACGGAAATACTTAGTGATCACCTGTCCTTTGTTTAGTACTGTGGATATGGAAAAGAAGAAAAAAATTGAAGAAAACAATATTATGATTTTGAAAATGAAGAAAATATAACACTTTCCATGTGGCTAATAGTTTTACCATATACAAAACAGATTTTTTAGAAAACCTTTCCCAACTTTCAATGTTTATCTCAAGAATTACTGAACCAATATTAGGCATGTTTGTACTTAATTTAATGCATTTCTCACAGTGATTCCAAATATTGTGATGAAATTCAATATTTTTGACATCTTTGAAATAGTTTGTGAAACTTGGGAACTGTCGTCTGACTGCCACATGGAAAGTGTTAATACTGTATATTTTACACTTTACACAGAGGAGGAATCAATTAATTACATAGAAAGGTTTAAACAAGAACGCCGTCGTCGGATGACTTCATCGGTCGACCCTATGTAAACTTGTATACTTATTATCCAGGTATATTGCCTCATTCAAACCCTTTTTTGTTCTTTCAGCAACTTTTCCCACCCCCTCCAATTTTAACTGCAATAGAGAAGCAGGGGTTGCTCCAAACCCTGTAGGGGTTAAGTTGGTACTGTTGGGGAATACAAATTGACAAGATGGGTGGAAAAACCTTTTTGGAGAACATGTATAAAGATAGGTCGAAACACTCCCCACCCTCACTGGTTTAATTATGTCCGCCCCCCCCCCCCCCCTTTCCTGGATGCATAGCTGTTCTACTTACAATCGGAATGGCTGTCCCTGAGACTGGCAATGTCTGATGCGTGCAGAAAACTGTAAACACTTTTGTTCACTACGTCCTCAGATACATAATCTAAAAATTCACTAATTCTGCAAAAGAGACAAAAAATAAAATGTTAGCTACATGAGCATTTAAATATCACATGGAATTATTATCAACAGGGGGTGGAAGAGAAATGTCAAGTTTTTTAAGCAATAAATACAGTTTGAAATTTGACAAAACATATTTACAAGCAGTGAAAGAAAGTCTAATTGTTATTCTATTTATTTATGTGGGTGTGTGAGTGGGGGTATGGGGGTGTGTCATGGGGTGTGCCCCCCCCCCCCCCAGGGGGTACTCACATATGCTCGGTATACATGGTAATTTTATTTGTAAGTGGCTTTAAAATTTGCCCCTTAAAAATTCAAATAAACTAAGAGAATCAATAACAAAATCATTGGACACCTACCCCCATTGAAATGAAATAATTAAAAATTAAAAACCTTGAAATTCAGAAAGATTACAAAATAAGCAATTCTTCAACCATTATTCTTTTAGCTTATGGGTAATTCCCTGCTTGATTCCAAATCCCCTAATATCAAGATCTACTTTACCATTCAAACCACACTTACTTGGCTTCACAAAATGTGATATTAAGGTTGAGGTCTACTTTGCACACAAACATGGTGGGGTCTAGATGAATCTCACTGATGGTAGGGGGCGGTAGTGAATACGCCATTGCTACGAATCCCATGACGACCGGCGGATGGCGTGTGTACTGCGTAAGCATCATGCGCGTTCGAAGGCTGCCTGTAATGTGAATGACCTAGGGTTGTAGGTAGATAAAACGGAATAATTACAAATTATCTTTCCGTAATCGTTGATAATTGGCCGCATCAGGGATACAATGATGTCCAGAGTACACAGAGGGTGTATATATGTTTGTAGTGCATCAATAGTCACACATTTTGTCTGTTAAATGTTTTCGCTATAGGTACGAGATATGCAAACATAGGCTTATATATTAACCCTAACTCTACTACACCGCACGGCAACTGTGTAGAAAAAATGTTTTTATAACCCGGCGTGCAGGTTTTTGGGGTACAAAACGGACCCGGGCTATATAACAAGGCGAATATACTCGCCGAGTGTCGACCGACAGACACGGTGTAGTGGCTAGGATCTGGGCCCTGGTACTGGAGGTCCGTGGTTCAAATCCCAGGGGGGGTGACCTTTCTGGTGAATTTTGGGGGTCGGAAAAGAGATCTGTTGCCGTGTGGTGATCTCGAGTTAGGGTTATACAGTAATTTTTTATTTATTTTTTCATTCCAAAATTTTGTAATTTTCTTCATAGATAAAGAAAATAATGAAAAACCCACATCACACAATGGTGAATTTGGTTGGAGTAAAGAAAGATTGAAAACTTGGTATTATATGAAATTGTTTGAAGGGGCACTAAGAGATTGATGAGAAGAATGAAATTGGGAAAAAATGAATTGTTTCAATAGATAAGGAAGGTAGGAACCCTGAAATGTAATGATTTACAGGACAAAGGTTGAATTATGGTACTAGATAACAATTCGGTCAATATTATGTGGCGCCTGGTGTTGAAATGACCAAATAATGAAAGTTCACACGATAGACGGCAAATTAAGATAAACGGCTTCAGATGGTAGTTGCCTAAATATAAAGTAGTTGTGAAAAAACCCTGATTTCCAGGGAAATTGAGGGTGCCCTCCCATATGTCGTAGTGCTCCTTTAAATTGGCATATCAACTCTTTACTGACATATACAAGATTTACTAAGCATTTTGTGAAGCGTCTTGTGGGCTAACACTCTATACAAATTATAATGAGATGTATCTCTTTAATAAAATCTCAACTTTTTCTCTGGGAGACAACAGCACCCTTTTGCCGTGACGGTGCACAGATGTTTTTTGGAGAATTACTATGACATACCTTGTAACCAGAGGATGTTATCTGGATGCCTCTCTTACAGAGTGTGGACTTCATCCTGATGATAAAAGAACGTTCAAGATGGCCACCTGACATGGACATGTTCATACTGATATCTACAGGGAGGAGAATAACACATAATGATAGAAATTGTGTCAACGTTTATGGTTAGATAGTCTTTATGCTGATTGTTAGCTCAAACTGGATCTTTATTTCAGTTTATATTTTTGTCATCATATTATAAGAGATTGTATCGTAAAAAATTAAAAATTACTATTATAAGAGATTGTATCGTAAAAAGCTAAAAATTACTAATGCAATAGTACCTCGAGTCTAAGCCTACACTTATGTTATAAGCTAAAACCATTGAATATATTGCTATCTTCAGTAGACAGCAAAACTGTATATTGATATTCTATAGCTATCTACAGTAGATAGCAAATGGCATACTACTATCTATAGTAGCAAGTGGCATACTGCTATCTAATTGCTATATACAGTAGATAGCACTGCATATATAGTGTTGTCTACAGTAGCTTATCTAAAATAGATAGAAAACAGCATACTGATCATGTACAGCCGATGGCAAACAACAAATTGCTACAGTAGATTGCACTGCATAGTGCTGTCTACAGAAGATAGCAAGCTAAAGAAAGAACTTTTAGAGATCAATTATCAACCTTTTGTTGCACAGAAATAGTCTGAAATATTCATCATGTTCATTGTTAATAATTTGTTAATAATGGTGTCTTAAAACCCCCAAACACATCTAGTTGTCCAATTGTCTCTCTATAGTATTATGTGTAGAATAAAAAGAAAACTGAGATAGACCTGCTGACTGGTAAACTCTTGAATGAGTTCAGATGCCAACAATTTGTCATTGCTTAAGGCAACAAAAAAGAAGGCCTGTCTCACATAGATTTGGGAAAATAGCTATGCTTTATGCGGTGTTTTTTAATTTGATCTTTAGAAAAAATAGCTATGCTAAATGTGGAAATTCTTTTTTATTGGGGTTTTTTTGCCCACTTTTGTGTCTTTTTTACCCTTTCCGAGCCAATTTTATTCAGACAACTAAAAATCCCCACCCAATTTGGGCTCATCGTGTAGGGTTATGCGGCAAGAGTGACTCCACATATTTATGCGCGCTGGTATGTGAGACAGACTTTTTTCCTTATTGGTGTTAAAATTGTTGATATGTGAACTAGCTGTATAAAACAAAAACAGTACCAACGCATTTTGTTCTGAATGTCTTTGCCACTCCTTTATGGTATACTAGGAAACAGTCGGTGTCATACCTCACCTATTATAGTACTCAGACCAACTCGCTGACAGTTAAATTGTTCTTGGCAGTTTCACACATGAATAATCCAAATAACCATCATCATATACAACTTATGCATGAGACGTCATCATCAATTTGGCTTCCTCATCCGTCTTACCGTCTTATTCTTAACTATTCATCATCATCATCATGCAAACTAAGGAGGGAGGCTGTCTTGTCTCAGGCTACAGTATCTGTATGCGTATGCCAAGTGTACTTTTGTGTGCGGTTTATTTGCCAAAAGGAGGAATGAACAAATTCAGAGTCTACACGGACAACAATATTATATTAATATTGTAATTTACATTTCTGAGTTGACTGTGTGTACTTGTGTGTTTTCCTACTGCGGGAATATAACACCGCCAGAGCAAACAGTGCTGCGCTGCGCCGCTACAAAAGCGGGCTGGGTGAACCTGTCACGACGAGCCTGGCATGGCCGTGCATGCGTGGCAAGGTTAGGCCATCTGTCTATCATTTCATGAAGCTAGCCGAGAGGTATCACCTAGTGGTGCTATAGCTCCGGGTTATTACCCTAAAACGATCTTGCCCTAAAGCGATATTGCATTATCTGTGACAGCAAAAGAGGTTTCTTCTACTTGAAAATTGCGATAATTCTTTAAGCTTCATTGGTTAAGGGGCGGACTAGCTTCAATGAAATATGCATGGGCAAACTCATATTGGTCCTTTACGATTTCAAAATCACCACTTAATCTCTGACATCCAACCTCAATAGGCTGATAATTAGACTAGACTGGATCAAAGTCCTTATATCTACTCTATTCTCATCAAAATATGTATTTTTGTAGGAAGAAAGCCTTATGTACTATGGCTTAATTCTGAATATCAAACAAACCTCCTATTAAAATAAATAATAATAATATAAGCAGCATATGATATATTCTTATAATGCTAAAAAGCAGTTTTCTGGGATTTTTTCCATATCTCCAGGAATCTAAATTCATACTCTTCTTATTATATATCCCTGATTATTGACACTTTCCAAGCGGCAGGCTTCTGCAGACGACATTCCAGAAGTTCACAAAATGTTTCAAAAATGTCAAAATTGTTAAATTTCATGGCCATATTTGGAATCACCATGTGAAATGCATTGAAAAGAGTACAAACATGCCAAGTATTCATTAATCCTTTGGATAGACCTTGAAAGTTGGGAAAGGTTTCTGAAAAATCTTGTTTTGTATATGGTACAACCAATGTGGTTAATTGTGGGGGTATGGGGAGGGTTTGGATTTCCATAATCTGAACATTTTAATGTACTGCAACAGCATTAACTCTAACTCCCCGGTTTTTTATATTTTAATTTAACTATCAGGGGAGAAAAACGGGTCAAATTTGAGGGGGAAATCAGTCTCCGCACGCGCCGCGGATCAAACCCTCTTTGTCCAACAAAACGTTGATTCAAAAATGCTGGTAGAGCCGTAACCAGCATTTTACCGTAGGCAGTGTCCCCCTGCAGCACGCATGATAAATAACGCAAACCATATTTACATAGAGGGCATTTTTAAGAAAAGGTTCAATAAATAGCGATGGTATTGTTTTAATCAAGTTTTGCTGTGTTTTTGTGAGTAGAAACAACAATATTATAATTTTAAATGTTCATCTTGAATTATGAAGGTTTTTTTGTTTTGTTTTTAAATCTTCAACACTACTTTGTGTCCCTTTAAGTTTTTTTAACAAGTTGAACCACGCGCTGAGTGTGGCACGAGTTTGATGGGGCCGCCGCGCGGTACAAGATTGTAGCTCTGTAGGATTTTGTAAGGTCCAGGAAGGTTAGGGTTAACATGCTTATATCAGCTAATATATTTCAGTCATGCTACATGCGTGTACTACTTATGAAAGAGACATGAAAGACAACGAAATCTGTTAGCGATAGTTGCTGGATGAGGAAATGTATATTCAGTATTGTACAATAAGCCTTATCGCCAATCGGGGGAAACAAATCCATTGATTATCCTTTTCTGAGGCATTGTGGGATAGAAAAGGGGGGCATATTTTGCACCGATTCGCGATAAACCTTATCTTGTCTTCATGTCCATTACACGTTCCAGTAAATGCAGAGACTTGTGTCAAGTCTATCACTCAGCTGATTCAGTAAACCAAGTTTACACAGGAGCAGCAAATATTGAATGTACAACCAACTTAGTGGAATTACGTATTCAATAGCCTCCCAGTTGAAATCGGAGGGACTTTCTTCATTTATACTTACTTGTATGTATAGTATTTCTGCTTTACAAATGGTTATTGGAGCCACCATTTTAACTTGATGGCAATATTGAAAAATTGTCATGCTCTTTATGGTATGGTTTTTTATACTTTTTCATGCACTTTTTTAAATGCAAAGGATACCAAAGAATAATCTGAAGAAGTTGTTTTTAGCAGCATGTAGACTGATTTTGGGGCATCGCAAGAATCCCAAAATCTAGGGACCTTAAAAACAATGGCGCGCGTAGCTTTTTTAATTCGCATCTCAGCGCATTATTTTAAAAATAATTAAATCTTTTGAAAATGATGCTTCTTCAAATTTTACATTGTAAGATACCATATCAGCTTCATTTTCTTGCTTACAAGAGTAAAATTGCCACATACAAATAGAAGTTAAATACAGTTCAACAAAATGTGATTTGTTTTACTAAGGTAGTGTTGAAGTACATTTCACAGAGCCTGTCTCATGTAAAAAGATAACGCATTTCGCATAGCATTTTCCTACTTTAAAAAAACACCCCAAAAAGCAAATTTCGCATAGTGGTTCTTTTTTCGTTTTTTTCTGAGACAAATTTGTTTTGCTGATCAAATCCAAAAGTGTTTTTTTTTCTTTAAATAAAATCTCACCATGTCCGACCCATTTGTATACATACTTGCTTTGACTCTATTTTCAGTCTCTTGGGTGGCCCATGCAGACACACATCACAAACCATCTAAGTCAAACCAGCCCAGGCCTCAATTGGGAGGGGTACACCACCAGGCATCCACCAACTAGTATCGTGGGTGTCAGATGTCTGATCAATACATTGCTTTATTGCGCTTCACCGATCTTCGTTTTACCCCCTACCACAGCTGCAGTGCTTTATATGACACACAAACAGCACTCCTCTGGGACACCAACAAACAAAATTGGACCGACTTTACGTCTGTCCGATTTCAAACGTCTTATATCCATTTCAATGAATCCTAATAAGAAATAAGATGCCATAGAGAGATATTTGTCCCCATTTTGGATCGTGTGTAAAGGGGCTGGAATAAGTGCGGTGATCGTCAGGTGCGATAAATTCAGTAGCTTCCCAAGAACATATGCCAAGGCCCAAGTTTGGTTGCCGTGCATTAAAATTTCAGATGTTGACACCTCAATCTCTTCAAATTTAATCAGTCGTGCACCGCTGGTTTTTCCCAGATTGCCATTTGCGAGTCCTCCCGCTGCGTGGCCAGACTGCCAAGGAGGCTGTGTGCGTCTCTCTACCCTACGACACGAGAGACCAGTGCCGCTACACAGCGCCAAGCTGTTGACTATATCAGCTTACAACATGTGAGTGAGGAAAAGCAATATACATACGCAAATGTGTAACACGGGGGCAGTTTTTTGTATTTCACACCATCCTGACCAGCCAACCCTTTCTGTGCAAGAGTCGTCGGCTTTTTATTTTCGGATGAATTTTAAAATCTCAAAAATCATGCAAATGTCAATAACGATTTCTATTCCTATATTGTTTCATGAATAATCATACTTTGACATGTTAAAACAAATACCAAAGAAAGCTATAATCGCTCCATTGTAACCAGACAACAAAAAAGACAAATGTCAAGTATGCATGTGACCTGTCACGTCGTAAGGTGTAAAAAAGGGAACATTTAATGCTTGATTACTTAAAAAGGTGACAGGGAACTATCAAAGCTTTCCAATGACACCACCCCGTATTAAGAAATTAGATTCAAGTATGATTTCAAAAGTCATGCCTGTTTTCTATAAATCTTTTTCTAATTCACCAACTTCGTTAGCCTCTATCTGAAAACTGTACATTATAGAAAACATCTTTGATATGTGATGGTAACACAAAGTTGTGGCCAAAAGTGCTAAGGTCACTCTCATGATGCAAAAACGATGTTAGAATCACAACTCAACTAATTTCAAACAATTCTGCTAATTTTACTGTTTGCTAGTTTTGTCATTTCAAATATTAATAAATGTATAACATGTGTTATGTAAGGCACCAGTGAGAGGTATCAGGGACAACAAATCTCACAATTATATTGTATTTCTTTCTACCATGATTAAGACTAGTGATAGATATATGCTCTATTCAATCAAACAGCCACTCGCATGATGAATTTGAACCCCTAAATGCAATGCCTATCGCTTACAATGAACCTTTGTGGTAGAGTTCGCCAAGTTCTCATTTCACCTTACAGAATAAACCATATTCCTAACCCTATCCTTAACCCTAACCCTATCGTTAGCCTTAACCCTAAACCTAAACCCTAACCCTAACTCTAGCCCTAAGCCTTACCCTAAACATTAACCCTAACCCTAAATCATACTGATTTCTCATTTCACCTTACAGAATAAACCCTATTCCTAACCCTAACCCTATCGTTAGCCTTAACCCTAACCCTAGCCCTAAGCCTTACCCTAAACATTAACCCCAACCCTAAATCATACTGATTTCTCATTTCACCTTACAGAATAAACCCTGTTCCTAACCCTATCCTTAACCCTATCCCTATCATTAGCCCTAACCCTAAACCTAAACCCTAACTCTAGCCCTGAAACTTACTCTAAACCCTAACCTTAACCCTAAATCAAGCAATGTGAGAAGTCAACCGAGGCAAAAATGGTCAAATTCTACAATGAGAGCAATGTCTATTGCTTACAATGATATTTATTTATTTGTACTTCCCTTCTTCAGGCTGTGCCAATATACTGTGAGACAATTACTCATTCTTTTGAATGAAAACAACTACTGAATTTCTATAATTTTGTTAGAATAATATTTAGGATAATCAACTTAAAATGAGGCCAAAACATGGTCATCAAAAGCATCAAATCATTTATCACTATTATCCCTTATGTTAATCAAAATTCAAGTTGCACGTAACAAAAGAAAAACACGACACCCATAAGTAAACTTGTGCCCAGGATTGCTCCGTGACTTGTTGATTTATCTTGGCCAACCATTGCTACTGCCCGGTGACAAACCATACACACACGATTGTCTTTATTTACTCGGTGGCATCAGACAAGCATGGACAAGCTATACAAATGGAATCCGTGTATTCGCCAATTTGTACATTAACAGTTAGTGCGTGAGATGAGGGGATTTTGTAATCCTGGCGCACGCACGAACGCACAGAGCTCCAGGCCAGAGGTGGCAACAACGAAATGATTGAACTTTTCCAAAAATGGTGATCATAAACTCTCTGGGGACTGTCCCGTATGCCTGAACGTCTATCCTGGTCATGGCAGACTCCACGTTCAGTACTTGATATATACGCAGAGTCGATTGACTCAATCTAAATTCATGAACTTTTTACAGCTCCCGAGTTTTTCTGGAGTGGCAGAGCATTATAGCGTGAAACACAGAGATGATGAGTTCCCCCAGGTTGCTGTGCGCTTGCTTCTTCGCTTCCTGTTTTTTCCCCCAAATTTTCATCCTCCCCCATTTTTTCTCTTCTCTCGATATGCATACCCATCAGAAGCTGTGAAGAGGATACTTGTAACGGGTAGGGGTGATATGCCAATTAACCCACCATAAAAACAAGACTTGTTATCATGCTGAAATTGCGCAACAGCTGCTAGGAGTGAATCAAGAGCCGCGCAAGTGATAAGTTTTTTACCGTTTCGATATAACCTGTAGCAGTTTTTGTCACTCCATGTGTTGGCTACTCTCAAAATCACACCCATCGCTGAAATTATATTCTAATTAGGGAATATAGATTCTGCCTGAGTAGAAAAGACTACCAAGTGTTGGAGAACCGGTTTTTGTGTTGGATCAGAGATTAGATGTCAGGTTTCACATTATTTAATGTGTTGAAACACAACTTTCAATGCATATTTAACCATACTAAATTAAAATTGATACTTGTTTTCTAAGGACTGACTAGCTTATCAATACCCAACCAATTTTAGATTGCCCATAGTGCATTTGCCCAGGGCATGGCATATAGTGATCTGATCATGATGAAGAAACTTTATACCAAAATGTAGAACAATTATGCAATCCATAATTATATCAATTTTGGATCGTTAGGTAAAAAACCCTCGAAATTGTTCTGAAATCTCTTTTGATCAGAGCAAGCAAACACATTCGTTTCCGGATATTGTGGTACTATGAAATTCTGATCCAACACGTATTGATATTCAAGGAAATATCATCTTTGTGAATTTTTAATAAATCAATTAAAAATCAATGAAATGGATGAAATATTATCAAATCATGGAAGGTCTTGATTTCAGATGAAAGCAGAACTATTTTTCTTTCTCAATAAAGTTACATGAACCGAAAAGGGCATATTTCAAAATCTATTTTTGAAATTCATATATATTTCTTATTTTACTTAAGAGGTGTTTTTATTTGTTCACTCTAAATTTGAGAAAACATGGATGAAAAACATCAAATAGCAGACAATGAGCTCCAACCACCTGATCGGGACAGCCATTGAAAGGCAGCTTTGGAAAACTTTAGTACCTGTGGATTCATCACTGTGTAGCTCTTACAGGGTGAGTCAAACAAAAGTGTACTCAACTTTGGGACTTTATTTCTCAAATTATTTATTTTTGCAAAAAGGCTGTCTCATTAGCTTTCAAAAGAATTTTATTTGATTAAAATTTGTTGAGGACAACATGTTTTATGCCCATTTAGATAAAAGTGTACATTTTATAAACCGAACAAGATTTTATGATATTTCTCAAACAAGCTCTTTTAAATTTCACTATTGAATAATGGCGCACACACTAATCTGATCATCACAAAAGCCTGATTTTATCTTTGCTCTGCTGAATTCACTAAATAATGACATTGTTTTGTCATTATTTTGCATTTATTTTAATGTACGAAAATAACATCTGAGCAAGTCTTATTAATGAGCTATTGTGTCTCATGCATGTAGCCACTTAATCATAAATATCACGCGTCATTGAGTACAATACTCAATATTTTGTTCGGTTTCAAAATGCATTAACTTTACCAAAATGGTCATTACTGGATAACGGTACCATGAAATGTTGTGATGACAGCAAATAAATGCGGCTATTGATTCAAGCATTGGTTGCCTTTATATTTTGATAAAAAATATTTTTAATATTTATTTTACTTTGAGTACATATAATTTTTGACTCACCCTGTATAGCCCCTATAGCGATAGGAAAAACTCAGGTTTTTGACAACAATGCAGCTCTTGAACAACCTAAATTGCTAAAATAAATCGGTCAATAAGACCTTTGTGTTCATAAAAATCAGATCCCACATTAACAATTTTGAAAAATGGCATACCCCAATCAAGTTGAATGAGTCTTTCCCCTGAATTTGTAAGCAGAATTTTTCTACCATGGAGGAGAATTAACCAACATATTTTTCAAGCATGAGAATTTTCAGGTTAAAGCCATAACCTTAATTTCTGTCTTTTGTACTTATTTAATAGCACTTTTTTTTTAATTCAGCCCATATTTGGCTTTTTAGATCAATATCACACACTTATTTAGAGTTTGCAAGGTTTGTATGTGTGTTCCATCACATGCTTGGTTCCTGCTACGTAGCCACCTTCAACCAAACGGTCAAATCAGAATTTGAAACATTTATAATAACTTGAATATGAAGTTGTAGTTTAGAAAATGCATTTCAGGATCCAAATCCTTACACAATAAGCATTTTAATTATAATTGCTTCTGAAAATGCAGTCATTACTACCTAATATAAAAGTTCACTAAGAGTGCGTTCCTTCGCATAATATCATTCCATCCGCTCCTGTTGGATTACTAGAAATTGCAAATGCCGAGAGTGAAATAATTATGATATAAAAACCCTTTCACATCGCAATCCGTCTCGTAAATGCCTGCACTCGTCTAAAGGGAACACCAACATTTTGACAGGAGAGATCTAAAGCTTTCAGAATACGATTTATAATTCAAGATGGCCACTTCATCCTCAAGTGCCATTTATGTACTTCGCAAATTGCATCCTTTTTGCATTGGATTCAGGCATGCATGACCAAGTTTGTTTTCAAATGATAGTTGAGGGGTTGGTGGGACGGCGGAAATGCCTGCCAACATGAAACTCAACAATTTGTGGGTCCGTCCGAATCTATCAACGAATACGCCAGCATTTTTGTTGTCTTTCCCGCAATTTCAATTAAATATTTCGGCTTATGCGTATATAGCTCCACAATGTAAGCTCCCTGTAACAACATGCTACACACAGCACTAAGATTCGCCATGTTTATGCAAAGATCATTGAGAGTTTAAGAAGAGACGGGATGATAAACAAATCATAGACTGAGCTCTATTCACGGCCACTGTCAAGTACGCTTTTACCAAAATTTTGAGTATTTTGAATCAAATTAGGTCAGCGGAGTGGATGATTTTTCTTGGATATAGCCAGTGTTGCTGTAAGACACTGGAGTGGGCAATGGGCCGGGATGATCACCGTTCGAGAAGTTTGTCCAAGGGCTACTTCAACTCAGATTCTCAAGCTTTTCTGTGGGAACTACACTCCGATGAGATCAAGAAATCGTAAATAAATTCCATCTTAAGAGGAGTCGTTTGTTTGGATTGTATAATGTTGAAAGAAATCAGGATCGTATATGCAATATCTACGGCTGGTATTATACTTTGTTTTCCGTATTATTGACTTAATATTGCATTGTTAATTGAAGCAACACTCGTTGAAGTTGTATTTGATTGAAGACTGTGAATTGAGGATTTTGTTTTATTAATGTGATGGCATAGTTTAAGCACTCATGAGTGGCTTGAATGGGTTTCATTAGAGTAAAATTAGTTCATTTATTAGATCTAGTCCACAATTAAAGACAATTATTTGAATGAGTATGATAAGAGTAATAGCCCTGCCCTACACACATGATCAATATGCTTCACAACAATCCTTTTTAAAAGAAACTTTTTAATTTATAGTTGCCTAAAGTTACACATGACTTATGAAGACCAGCTTGATATTGATATGATAATTGATGCATAAAACTTACAATCAAATAGTTTATATTGATATGGTTTCAAGCTACTATCTAGAAATACTACCAAGACAAAGATACAGGCAAGTTCTGAAACACATGAAATGGTAGATTTTGGAGGTGGGTCAGTTGGACGTACGACCCGGTACGTCAGAAGTCAGGTTGCAAAGCAGTATATTATCGTTGAACTTGAATGTCTTGTTCTCTACAGGGGTATCAATAAGGTAGATTCACGATCTGATTAGCTTTTGAGAAATGGTCTTGATAGGGAAATCAATGCAACACTTTCCACGCGACTATTAGTTTTATCATGTACAAACAGATTTTTCAGAAACCTTTCCCACTTTTCAAAGTCTATATCATGGATTACTGAACCAATATTAGGCATGTTTGTACTGATTTCAATGCATTTCTCATGGTGATTCCAAATATGGTAACGAAATTCAATAAGTTTGACATTTTTGAAACATTTTGTAACATTTTGGAACCGTGGTCTGCAGACGCCTGCCGCGTGGAAAGTAGATTCTGTTAAACTCACCTTGTGGTGATGAAGGGGAGGTTAAGGTCGGACTCGTAGCTGCCGATGGACTACCACCTTCATCAGGAGATGACATGGTAGGAGACATCATACGTGTTGGTGGATGCTTCATACCGAGTTGTTCCGCTACTTCGGCATGATCGCCAGGGTGGATATAATCAAATATACTGCTTCCAGTTAGCTCCACCTTGAATAAAATAAAAATTTAAATGTATAAAAATAATGGTTTAGTTTCATATTTCTGTATCAAAGATATTCTTATGGCTAGGTAGATTATCATATCTGCCCCCTCTTCGAATCTTGTTATTTTAGGGATTATTTATCAATTTCTGAACTGCTGCAACCCCAGCCACCCAACCCCTATCCCAAACCCCCAATCACAACCCCAGCCACCCAACCCCTATCCCAAACCCCCAATCACAACCCCAGCCACCCAACCCCTATCCCAAACCCCCAATCAAACCCCCAATCACAACCCCATATAATAAATTTGACTCAAAGCTTGCGTATGGGTGAGATATGTGTATTAAATAAAAATGGACAGTGTTCCAGTTTCCGAAATGTGAAAATCTGTTGACCGACGCTGAACTTTCCCGACTCTTGCTGCATTATCGCATCATCACAAAATGGCCACTTGAAAACATAATTCAGTTATGCAATATGCTTAACCAAACACTAAAAACCTCACAACTTAACTTGTCCACGTACCTACCCGTACATGCATTTATGTCACGCTTCGTGTTTTTCTCAACAATTTTCCACTAATCCAAGCCACTCTGTATAAGTGCCCCTACCTATAGCCTGCCCACTCCTTCCACATAATCAAAATTTTGTCCCTTTTCCATGTAAATTTACAGTGCTTAAAGCGGTGAAAATACCCTTTTATTCATTAGCATGTTACTATTAGTCATTCCTTTCACGTAATATTTTAACAGGAACATAAATGGTTAGTTGGTCTTTTGGACTTAAATACTTCTTCAACTAACAGATGGAGATTCTATTGGATTTTTGATTATACAGACCAAATCTTGTTGTTGAAACAAAAGGGTCTGTTGTTTATTTAGACCATGGTTCTTCCTGAGGAGGGTCTGTGAATTATGGTTACTTTAACACTGGCATATATTATTACTTCTTAGACAATTTGGTGTCTGTTTCAGATTATGAGTCTACTGACCCCGGCTTTTGAAATAGGATCTAATGAGTTGTTTATTGGTTTAGTAATAATTGAGTTAATCTTTACAATCAGTAATGACACTTGTAATATTTTTAATAAATATCAGGCTGACAAAGCTTAGGTTATATGACATATTTAGCTATTTGCTAAATAGTCACATCGTTTTGTTAGATGTGTTATCTTAGGTAGATAGCAAATAGTGGCATCATATGATGACATGTGTTATCTCCGATAAATAGCAAATAGTTGCATTCTATGGTGACATGTGTTATCTTAGGTAGATAGCAAATAGTCACATAATACAATCACATGTGTCATCTTAGGTAGATAGCAAGTAGTCACATCATACGGTAACATGTGTTATCTTAGGTAGATAGCAAATAGTCACATAATACAATCACATGTGTCATCTTAGGTAGATAGCAAGTAGTCACATCATATGGTAACATGTGCTATCTTAGGTAGATAGCAAAGAGTCACATAGCAAATATTTGAATCAAATTATTAAACAGTAAATAAATGCATACTATCAATACATTACGTTACGAACAAAATAGTTACAAATTGTTCATATACATCATATTAGTAAGTTGGTTACAAATACAAAAGAGACTGTCTGCGTGAAAATGTCCTTATTCTATTTCAATGAACATTTACGCTGATACTCAACCAATATAACAATAGCAATCTATGACAAAAAATTCCTAATTTCAAAACGCATATTCATATTTTCTGGCCAGTCAGCACTCCGAATTCTGCAGACAAGATCTCTTGCCTGGGAAAAAAATGAAACCGGATATTGAAGTAACCGTTTAAACGGTGCATTTGGCTAAGCAATAAACAATGAGGAAACGATAAAGACATTGACAAGGACCCCAGAGATGGCCAATGGAGGCCGACTGAGATGGCTAGAGGGATAAATCAACCTGAATAGTCAGTCTCCTCTCTCCCGGCTCCTCTTAAGATTTGGCAACAATCTTAAGTAGCGGTAATAGAGTCTCCAAAATGAGATTGTCAATTCTCCAGGTGGAGCTACTCGAGTTATGCGAGTTACAAATATGCTGCTTGCTTGCTGTCTGACGCTGTTATAATTGCTGCAGGCTGCAGGAAGGTTTACTGAAAATATGCAGACTATGTATATAATGACTGCATTATGAACAAATGTGACACAAAAAATAATGATGTGGAAAATTTTGGTTATGTGATTATGTGAAGAAAGTTGGACAATCTTAGTTTTAGGGTTGATGATTTTTGTTAATGAGGGCTTAATATGTTGACAAGAAAGATAAAAATTGCATTATTTCATCATACTTCTTGTCACCTTAACACTTTCCACATGGCAGGTGTCTGCAGACGACATTCCAAAATTTCACAAAATGTTTAAAAAATGTCAAAATTATTGAATTTCATTACCATATTTGCAATCACTATGAGAAATGCAATAAAATAAGTACAAACATGCCTAGTATTGGTTCAGTAATTCTTGAGGTAAGACTTTGACAGTTGCGAATGATATCTGAAAAATCTTGTTTTGTAATGGTAAAACTAATAGCCGCGTCGTGAAAAGTGTTTATATTTTGGAGGTGATATCTGCAACATATTCTTGTCATATGGCATCATTTCTATTCTTCTTTGATTTCACAAGCGCAAACGTCATTGCGTTGGAGTTACGCAAGCATTAAAATAATGCAATCATGCTAGAAAACGCGCTGACGTCACTCAAATTCGAGGAGACAACCCAGCACAGATATCCATGAGGGAGTTGATTATCCTGGGGTTAAATTGAAGTAAAAACAATTCTTATATCATTACATTTCACAAAGGACTTTTTGAAATAACCTGATGTTGGTTTGCCGGTGGCCTGTGCAGACTATAAGGAAATCGTTTCCCTTTGATGTAAATATGTCATCATAAAATAAGTAGAGTTGAACAGGCAACCACTATACCTGCTGTGTGGGAAAAGAAATGCCAAATATCTGGAGATATACGTGATGCGATCAAGCGATCGAGTCGGATGTCGGAAATATTAATTTTGAGCTATAGGTAAAAAGAAGTGAGAAATTCTTATGTTTTACTTTGTTTTCTTAGTTGGAAAATTGTTTGAAACTTAAAAACTAGACGTTCAATTTTCCTGCTTGTAAATGATGGATTAATATCAAAATTGGAAACTGCCGATATGTGAATCATTTCGCTTGATCACATCACATATGATGTTTTCAAATATATTGAATAGAATAATGGGGGTAGGGTAGGGTCTGTAAGTGTGTCACTGTCGTTCTGTTTGATGCAAGTTGGGTAATGAGTCATTTAGTAACTTGTTTCCTGACTACAAAATTGTATAGTTTGCCTTACCTACATTTTTAGGTTGTGGAGGTATGGGAAACAAATTGATCAAAGGTCATACATTTTGTATAGGGTCAAAATTAAATTAAAAAGTTCTGATGTTTCTTTATCAATTACTTTTTTTCCAAAACTGGTCATTTATCATTTGAGCCTTTGACACTTTTAATGTTTTACCTCATAATCATAACATATTGTGAAGACAAAACCTTAAGTATTTTGAAGCCAATACTAAATTAAACTATGGATGTAAAAAGACCAATTTTCATTGTCACATATAACGCAAATAAAATGGGCAGGGCTGATCTTGGCATCTATATTGAAACAAGTTTGATGACGCCTCTTGTATTTACGAACATTTGGTGTAGTAGGGTCGAGGGAAATATGGTACATTAAAAATGGGGCTTATGAAATTCTCTCGCCAACTCCAAAGAGTTGTTGAAAACGGAACAATTGGTCTAATGGGATTTCACTTGTGAACATAGTTGTTCACAGCTAGAACTCCCTTGTGACTGAATCTCTGGTGAGCGTTTCTTTTTCTTTTTCAAATATAAAATATCAAAAGATGACATATGTCATCATTTTTTAAGCCTGCGTGATAAAAGGCAAATATGAAATGCATTTATTTAAACTAAAGTGGTGAGGTTTTTGTTGGAATTCTTTGTGTTCATATTTTTTTAATATTCCAAAACTTGGATCTGGGCGGACAATTATTCTGTCGAGTTGGTATTTATATTTGTTAGCTACTTCAACAAAAACCATTTGGCATTCTGTGACCTGAGCAATACCTCACTCCCAACACTCTTAAAATAAATGCATCAAAAATGATCAGAAACTTTATCAAATTTGATTGGAATGCCTTGTTCAAGAGGGACATACTAGAATTTAATAAAATAAGTGATCCCGAATCTTGGTCAAAATTGATTAGATATATTATATAAATATTTTGACTTTTTCGGTTTTGACCAAATGATTACAAATATGTGACGTGTTCTACCGAAACCAGACGGAATTGGGCAGAGCTTCAAACTGAGAAATAGTCCAAAACATAATTGGGGGTGATTTTTTTGGGAATTTGAGGGTCTGGTAAATAATTAATCTTCAGAGTATTTATAACAATATTGTGAAAGATTTAGATTAAAAAATCATTCTAAATGTATGTTTCAGTGATTTAAAAAAGCCTAGTTCTAGTAAAAAGCCTAGTTCTAGTAACTTTAAAGGGCGATATCTCAGTTTGGAGTTTTCATCAAGACCGTAAAAGTTGAACTTGAAAATGATGTAACTCCGCTTTGGGAAGTCCGATTAAAAAAAGCGAGGTACCACTGTAAAGCTGAAGATCTCTACTTAAATAATCAATTACTAACTCAATTTTGATATCTTGCCCAATTGTGTCTGGTTTCGGTAGAACACGTCACATATAATGAAATTAATTAGTTTTGGGATCAAAATTACTTTTAGTATAATAGGTTTCTAGTCAAAAAATGAATAGGACGTCATGAGAGTGTACACAATTTCATGATCTATATAAAAATGTATTAAACAAATTGGGGTAGACCAACGTATGAATACACACACTTGAGTTCAAATAAAATCCATTTAAATGGTGGGTACTGTATACATGGTTTTATTCATAATGGTTTCATTTGTACAAATTGTGTTAAGGCAAAAAAAAGGGTTCTATTTTCTGAAATAAAAAAAAAGGTTTGAAAATTGTTAACATTTATTGTTTTATTGCCTAATTGTGTACATTTGTTAAACAGTTCAAACTAGTTTATCTAATATTTACCTATGATAGCACATGTTATCATATAATACATCTATCTATTATCTACCTAAGATAACCAATGTCATCAAAGGATGCAATTATTTTGCTATCTACCTAAGATAAAACATATCATTACAGGATAGAACTGTTTGCTATCTACTGAAGATAGCAAATTTCATCTGGGATACGCTTATTTGCTGTCTACCTAAGACAGCACATTTCATATTATGATATTATGTGCTATCTGCCTAAGATGATTAATGTTATTGTAAGATACAATTATTTGCTATCTACCTAAGATAACACATGTAATCAAAGGATGCAACTATTTGCTATCTACTGAAGATAGCACATGTCTCCATATGCAACTATTAGATTGTAAGACCCCATTTGTCAACAAATGTAGGATCTTACAGTTAACATACAATTATTTCGCATTGCATCTATAAAGTATGACTTCAAAAGTGAAATTCTGTAATCATTTACAACTCCATAATTATCCATCAATAGAAGGTCATTTTCATTTATCAATATACAATACCTACATATATTGTACAAGAGGAAGTGATGGCGTTATGCTAAAACCACAAAGCCTATTTTCCTGTATTCTTATAAAGCTTCTTTGCTCACTATCTTTTGAACATTTTCCCACATACCATTTTTAGATTATTGTGTTCTATTCTCTGTTTTCAATGTAATGGCGCTCCAATTTTGCAACAAATGCAATAAAATATATCTTGTGTAATGAATATAATTCAATTTTGTATATTAAATAAGTATCCTATATTGTTTTTACTGTAGCGGCATTATTACCAACTTACAGTCAGTCAAAGAGCATTATATATTTACAATAGAACAAATGAAATTTGTATTAACTTGTTTATTCGTAGTACAAATTGTTTCTTCTCTAGCTGCCTATGAAGCGCTTGGATTAATATGTCATTCGTCAGATGCTTATTACATGTCAAACCTAATTTCCCAAACTGTTTGATAGAGTAACGTGTCTGATAAATTAAAAATACACGAGCAGAAGTCGGCAAAACGAATAAATAACCAAGAGGAGGGATGGATGAGGTTTTGACATTGTCAAGCTTTTGCTTGTGCCGTAGCCAGTTGTGCATCTAATGATATTTTACTTATTCATTGTCTTTCACGGGTTGCGGCCCTGCGGACTACTACGCGAGATGAATACGCCTCGACCAGCCATTTGGCACTTCACGCATGACGCTGTTCACGCCGGTGTAGTTTTCACAGAGCAACGTCGTTTGCCGCAGCCCAGGTGCATATGCCGGAATGACTTGAGCCGAAGGTGTGAAACTTTTGTCAGATACAGGATGGTTGTATGCCACAATCGTGTTAACCCTGATGATGATGATGCCTTTATCTCCAAATTGAGTTAAAATCGTGAATATTTCAAATTACTCGACATATACATCTGTTTCCACTTCTTCAAATTGGAGAAACTCCACTGACAAACTGTATCATTCAAACAGCCAAAGGATGCTTTAAATTCAGCAAACCTTAACATTTTTATCTCCTAGTTTTTTTCACTCAACAATTCACATTAGACATACGTTATTGTATCTTAGGCTCGGTTTAATGAAAAAAATACATAGATACAGGCAAAGCAGGCATACAGTATGCAAAAAAAAGTAATTGGCTTGCTGCTTCTAGTTCATGATGCGCTTGCTCAGCGAACCAAACCCTTATGCAAAGAAAGTCTTGGGGCCATGTAACACCTTAATCCCTTGATAGCCCGGGGGCGCAGTGTGCACACAACACAAAGCAAGTAATGAGGCAAACCCAATCCTGTTATTCTACACAGTCTAATCTAATTGTAATTCAGGACACAGCGATATGCCATCTATCCAGCCTGCCTACATTATAGCCTCATTATTGACTGTTTAAAAAACCCACAAGGCATCGGCAGGCATAGGAGAGAGTGATACCGTAAGAATTCTTAAGTAAGGGGAGGGCACATCGCAAACAGTTTGTGTGTTCCGAAAGCTAATTCAAAGCTGCTTTTTTTTTCTTCTTCCCTTCCAGTCTGCAAATGTTACCAATAAACATACACACACACACAATTGTACCTTTACATGTCGCAGACTGTTAGTTGTACACCTTGATACACACGCTACGGGGTAAAACTTGGCACACAGAAAACCGACAAGCGCACGACCGTCCTGAATACCAACAAGGTCTTTCACTATTTGCCTTGCTATTTAATGGTGAATGGGCTTTGACACGGCCACTTTTGTTGGCTTTTAACACATTGCTATGACCCCTAAGGCTTTTGCTAGTGAAAGTCAACTCATCAGGCATGGACACAATTGTACACGATTAATCAAGATAAATACTGTAAAACAACATATTGTTTACTACGCTTCGATGCTTTGGACAGACGTGCGTGCTTAATTTGAAGTAATCCAAGCGGTGGATAATTGAATAGCAAACGTTTTAAAAGCAATTCTTGTCTTTAGTTGCCAGGATTAGGTGTTGAAAGTGAATATTGTTACACTGTTGTTGTGTGATGACTATCTACTGAAGATAGCACTTATAATATAACCTTCTATATTTATTATATTTTCGAGTTCTAAGTGAACTTTACAACATGGGCGAGTACTTTTTAATATAAGACATACATATCAGTGATGTAGTACTCGAGTCCGGACTTGGACTCGAGACCGGTCTCGAGTCCCTATTTTGAAGGACTCGGACTCGAACTCTGAGGTGAATTACATATTATTAGAAAAAATGCCCATAGGCCTATACCATCAAATAGTATCAGACTGATAACATTCTATTATAGGCAATCAATTATCTAGCATTTTCCTCATTGTAGGTGTCAATGGAACTTAAATATTATTTTTGTCAAAAACATTGGCATCAGACAAAATATAGCTGAAAACATAATTTTTTGCCACTACAAGAAAATACTTTTATGAGGAAAATAAGTTTAAAAACCAATTCATTGAATAGCTAAGATAGTTTCACAATGAACTTTTTCAGATCAGAGAGTTCTCATAATTTTTCCTCAAAATAAGCTGGGAATCTTAGGTTAATTAAATACTTGTTATAAGGAAAATAAATTTTAAAATCCAATTCATTGAGTAGCTTACGGATAGTTTTACCATTGGAATTTTTCAGAAAATTTGTCTCATATTTTGTCTGTGCTTTTCCTCAGCTGGGAATCTTATGCTTTATAACAATATATTGGAAATAGCCACCTACCTCAAATCCCTAATTAGGTTAGGATCATTCATTGCCCTGAATGATCCTAACCTGATTAGGGATTTGATGTAAATTCTTAAAAATATGAAGTTAAAAATAACCACTTTCATGTCAACTATACACAAACTGAAAAGGGATGACATTTTGACTCCTTTTCTAGTCATTTTTTATCCTTTTTGTGTCAAATGATCAAGAAAATAACACAAATTGAGCAACAAAATGACTAGGAAAATAATTGGTGTATCGTTAACCCTGAAAGGGGTTATTATTAATTACCTATTTTATTGTGTTTTCTCTGCTTGAGGGTTCCAGATAGAGGACAAAAAGCTTATAAGTTAAATCGTTTTTGCTGAGAGTGCACCCCAGTCCCCAAATTTATATTTTCAAATATTTGTTGGCATCCATGGCCCTCAATGGGAACCCATGTCTTAGGCCATGTTGGACCTGGGTATTCTACAACAGAAATGGATAAGTGGGGTATAAATACAATTTTTCCACTGAATAAACTCACCTGAGAGAGGCCAAGATAGATGGATACAGTTTAGGAATATATAAGGTATTGTATGAGAAACACTAGATGAGTGGGGTATTCTACAATCTTTCCACTTAATAAACTCACCTGGGAGAGGCCAAGATATATGGATACGGTCTCGGAAATGTAGAGAAATCTGCCATCGCCGCATAAGGAAAATATAAAGCCATCCAGAGACTGCAAGGAAAGTCCAGAAACAATAAAACAGTGTTAAAACATGTGGTCAGTGTTTTCAGGACAAATATTGGTGAGTATTTTGTCAACAGACCTGACTGGTTTGTGGACTGGTACGACTTGCTGTTCTATATGTGTATGGTTGCACTTTCGAAGGATTTTTATTCACGCTAATAAGGGTAAATCGGTCAGTTTTTGATCAAATGTTGGTAATATGAGTATATAGGCCTAATTGTTTGGTTTTTTTATCTTATTTACACGGCCATTTTTCTCTAAATATTCATAGTTGCACATAAGAAAGAATGAATATATTTATATTCAGTGTCATGTTTTATAGTCACAACTGAGTCTGACCAAAATCTGGTCAAAAATGATTTCAAAATACATGTATATGTAATTTAATACAAAACAGAAATAATATTCACCGCTACAAGGCTCTAAAAGTACACAAGAGGATTTTAACATTAACTGGGGGACATAAAGAAAGGGTATCTACCTAACTTGATTTACAAATTCTAGAGTAAAATATTTCATCTAGAATTTTGACATTTTTAATTGAGAAAAACAAAATAAATGACCTGTTGCATTTGTGTGCATGTATAGATGAGGTGATCGTTGTTTACATCCAATGTTTATCAACAAACGTAACGGTCGAAGGGACTGGACTGTCCATACACGCTTGAGGGAACACCATATAACCACAACACTGTCCGCTATGCCGTACTGTCCTTTATAATGCTTTGGCGCAAGTTTTAAAAAGCACAGGTCCTAAACAAAACAGGATGCATGCGCAAACTGCCGGGCAAAGAACAATGGCAACTAGCCACGTTTTGCCCGGTGTGACGTCACCTGTCACCATCTATATATTCATAATCAATGGGTGGCAACAAGCTCACCAATAACTAACCTGGATACAGCCACCACGCACCATCAGCAACAGGCGCTTTTAAGTATGAGCGTGTTTCTATTGAGGCACTGGGAAGTTAACGCTTTTTAAAAATAACGGTATTTACCGTTAAATATTTTAATCACCTGCGTTTCTACTCATGAAAACTTACCGGTAATTGATACAGGTAAGCTTACCTGAAACGCTGGTGCATACAACCCGTTCATACATTATTGTTGAAAGGTGACATTATTGATAAAAAAAACCTGACTTTTAAGTGTATTTTATGAAATAATTTTGAAGGAATCAAGTGTACCACACCAATCGACTGCGTAAACATAAACAAAACCAAAATATAATTAAATTCAAGTTGAATTTAGTGATTTGAAACCTTAATCTGATCATTGACACATATGGTTCTATGCTTCCCTGTGTCTTGGGGAATCACATCATAGGTGGTTCATATCTGGAATAGTGACAAAGTTTTCTCCTTCTGTTCTACAAATTGATTTTCATTCTAATTTAATCCTCATCTATACAAGAAGGATTAAAACTCTAAGATGAAATGATGATCAATTTGTGACACTTGTTAAGATGGCACCTTTGAATAGCATGTTATTTTCTTGGGTAGTTTTAAATTCATGCATGAACGCATGACATTTGGGGATGTGTTTCTTTTTAACGCTTTAAAGTCCAAAAGTCCGAAACCAATAGCATCTAAATGATGCCAATATCGTTGTGATTGGTCTATTGTGGTTCCGCTTAACTTTAGATAGAATTGGTCCAAATCAATAATCGATCGGCCAATGTTTATGAACCTACTATAGAAGAAGCTTACATTTTACATCCATGTTTTACATGAAGGAGACTTTCTTGTCCATAAATAAAAGTATCAAGCTACACTCACAAATATATTGTATTTTGTACAGGCCAGTTTCACATGATGTAATGTTTCCTTTATCATACGGTACATGACAAATGACACAAGTTTACAAAATAATCCGATGTAATAATACTTTTTTCAAAGTACATTTTTCATATGTTTTATAATAATCCACAATAACTAAAGTTAAGCTTATATAAGCCATTTGGTTCTGAAATATCACAATTTAATATTTACAGTATATTGAAAGTTGGGATGCACAACATCACAATAAACAGGTCCAGTTTGATACAGGCCTGTCACTAATAATAACCTGCAATAATACATTCATACTAACAGCTCCTATAAATGATGTGTAGTAGTAACATATTTTTGGGTAACAAACGTAAAAAGTGCACTTCAAGAAATATGGTTAATGATGATGGGATAATAAAGCAGCTCAGTAAGAAATGTTTTATCTGCCTAGCCAAGTCGTTGAAATTTTGTACAGTTCATGGATACTGGATAATAGGGTTGTACGGCAATATGGTTCATTTTAATGGCACATTTCCTAAACGTTTATATAATGTTGCTGTATTAATGTTCCATTTGGAAATAGTTTACTTAAGGTTCCATACTTATGTCAAGTCTGTGATGGAATAAAACACATCATTTTGGTTTTTAAAAAATTGTGAGGGAGGGGGGTGGAGGGGGGTTAGTTGTCCGCATTTAGCATAGCTATTTTTTCTTTAAAAAATGAAAAATGAAAGAAGAAAAAATGCATATAGCATAGCTATTTTCCCAAATGTATGTTAGACAGACCTTCTTTTCTTATTTTTTTTGGCCTAATGTGCGAAATATGAAATGATGCAAATAGGGTCATATTTTTTGCAGTTTTGTACATCAAATAACCAACCCTTTTTCATACAGACCAAAAAACGGCTGAAAATAAACAATAGTGCAGTAATTTGGAAAAGAAACAAAACATAGACTATAAAAATGTAAAAAAAGCCTGACACTTATCATGTCTGTAGCTACAGAATCAGCTGGTTCAGTGTATCATATCATGAAATTGTAGGACAATGGATAAAACCGCAAACCAAAATGGGTTGAGTTTAACTACATATTGTTTTCAATAATTGATCAAAATATTGTAGTAGTAGTACACCATACATGCCACCTGGGATGTAGCATTAATCCCAGTATGAATGTAAATCTAAAAATCTATTCTCAAGTATAATAAAACACTTAAATAAGAAATATAAATGTTTTGAAATTTTGAGTAAATTCAATAAACATTGAAGCTTTGCCTGTCACAGTTTAACAAAAGGTAACATTTTATGACCCATAGTTAGTGCACCAACAATAGACGTCATTTTTACAATCATTTTCCCTGTTTTCTTTGAACCTTTTTACATCCTGGTTACAATGGAAACACTCCCACAGAGGAGGATAAAATGGAGGCAAACAGCTGCATTGGGTTTTGAATGTAACGACCTACAATCAAGGGGTGTGAAATTAGACAGCTGAATTTTGTATTGTTTCAGGTACAGACTTACCAGGCATGTTTTTTGCATCCCGATGTCTGACAGCCCTATGTTCTTTAACCCCACTAACAGTGCGGCCTGTCATTAAACATACACTTTTCACATACACCTAATAATTCAGATCATGCGTTACTGTTTCAATTTGGTTTACACTTGCATATTCACCTTTCTGTACTTATTCATGAATCTTTTGGTCACTGTATCTTGTATTTTGGCTGTCAGTCGATCAAGAAGAGCTCCTTTCCAAGGTTTCGTCTTTCCTTTCTTAATTTGATAAGAAGCATTATCCCAATTCGTTGGTGGTATCACATAGTGACATATGGTCGGCGGTATTACATAGTGACGTATGGTAAACTTTGGTAGCTTTTTGGGATGCAATACCACCAACAAATGTTGTCTAAAATAAATTTGGGACTTTGCCGAACTATTTTACCAGAATTTCCAAACTTTTGATTAACCTCTTTGTCCTCAATATTCATTTTTGTTTGTTTAAAGTTATCACATGATATCAGACTTCCGCTTAATGGTGTTATTTGGTCAATGGCCCCATCATAAAAACCTTCAATACAATATTCATCTTCATCAAATGTTTGTGATACAAAGGAAGATCTATTATTTGTCATAAAGTGAGGAGAACCTCGATCAAGTTTGAGGATACCAAGGACCATATACAGGCATCAAAATATGATGTTTCCATCAAGATTGTGCACCGATTAAGGAACAAGGAAAACAGTTCGTCTCAGAAGACCACACGCATAGCTTTTAAATTTCGCATTTCAGCGCATAACTTTTTTTCCCCACTTTTTCTTTGAACTTTTGAAATTAATGCTTCTTCAAATTTTCAGTTCACACTGTGAAGTACCATATCAGCTTAATGTTCATGCTTACAAGAGTAAAATCGCCACATTCAAAATTCAAATAGATGCTAAATACAGATCAACAAAATGTGATTTGTTTCTACAATGGTAGTGTTAAATTTCTTTTTTTAAATTCCACATTTTGCATAGGATTTTTACTATTTCTTTAAATTGTATTTTGCATAGTCTTTTTTCAGTTTCTTATGAGACAAACTTGTTTTTGTGTGTGCCTAATATCAGCTTATTGTGCTTATATCAGCTTACCTGCAATATATGACTCCCAAGATTATGTTCATACAGCTCATGAGCTACAGCATTGGAGGCGGAGTGTGTAGGGGGAAATCGACCTAGGAAATTTAAAACAAAAACAATATTCTATCATTGAAGCCTGAATTTGACAGATTGAATTCTGTGAGTGAATATCCTTATGGAACACCTATTCTACACAAAAATACACATGGGGGCATCTAGTATATGACCAATGCCGAGCATAGAATGATTCCCCATTATAGGTAATTTGGAGGCTTTTGGAGGCATTCTTATTAATTTAATTAATAAGATTTCATTATTTTTACCCGGGGATACACGCCCCTTACCTTCTGTTGTAGCACAGAAACGTCTTGACCAAGGCGTATCAATAAAGCTATGCCATTATGGGTCAACCTGTAGAGGGGTCTCATCCTACCATCTTTTCCTACAGTTCAATGATAGGTGGGTGATGATCGCCCTGTAGACCCGGGGGGGGGGGGGGGCACTGACATTGGAAAGGGATACAGGTATGTGCCACCCTGAAGATCTCCTTTTTTACGCTCTTCTGCTAGCTCTTAAGACCCTCTTTTGAGCCTGCATCAGCTCTAAGACCCCCTTTTTATTGAAAATTCGAAGATTTGTGTTCTTACTAATCAAATTTGAAAAACAAACCATTTCTTAAGACCTACTTTTTCAAAAAAATCAGTTCTTGAGACCTTATTTTTTCGTCAAAATATTCTCTCAGTTCAGTTCCCAAGCCCCCTTTTTTGGGACCCTGGGTGGCACACCCTACCAACGACAAAAAGTTGAGTGTCCCCCCCCCCCCCCAGGCTGTAGACCTGTAGACCTGTAAGTCCTATATTCTTACCTTGTAGCACAGATCTTGATGGAGGCATATCGATATAGCTATGCCATGGTGGGTCACCCTGACTGCTGAAATCTCTCATCTTTAGATAGCTGATGGTTAGCCGTATAATAGACGCTTTATCCAGCTGACTGGTAATGGCAGCCGGTAACGGCAACATCTTGGCCAGCTCGTAGAATTCATAGTTCTCTTTGCCACGGCGCGATCTTGCTGCGTCCCGTGATTTTTCTTTGCGCAGCGCAATGATCCTGGAATGGATTAGAAATAAAAAAAGGAATAGCATTGATTATCTGTTATGATAATGCTTAAAGGTTGACATCAAGTCATTGATTAACCTCTTTTTTGAAGCTCATTCACTTATCAATTTCTGATATACGGAGAGGAAGACATGTTGGATCTTGGAACTTCGACTGCACGATCATGAGAACAAGCAGACGACAGATATTACGTCTATCTGTTATTTCTATCTGCTGTTGGCTTGGTAACTGTTGCCATAAAATGTTCTTAAATTGATAAGAAAAATATTTCTTTAATTATTTCCCTCCCTGTAAGTAAAGACTGTTCAAACACATGATTGTGATGTCATAAAAAGCTACAAAACAAGAAATCATGAAAACAGGCCAAAAAAGATACATAATGCAATAGAATAACATTATAAGGTTAATAATAAAAGTGACTTAAGTAAGTTTTTGAAGGTGAAATTTCATGAAAGATGATGACACAAAGTATTGGAATTTAATTTTCTTTAAAAAAATCTAAAAAAATCTTTTTTATTTATTTTATTCTAAATTTTAATTTTACCCATAATCCCTAGTTCACATTTTGCGACATCCGACGGGTTTTCACATATCGCATCACAAATGTGTAAAGTGAGTGAAAGGTTCAGATGCAATACAGGATGCCTCCATGCTGACCCATTTGAGATGTATGCAATTTAAACTTCTCAAATATAAATCAAATAATAAGAAAATATATTTTATCATTTCGTCAAAAGTATAAAAATGAATTTAACATCGGTATAGAGTGTCAAATTTTATGCTGCGTTTCTGTACATGTTGATCTCAACGGCAAAACTCTGAAACTGGTGTCATTGAGTTATGAATGGACTCTTCACATATTTTACAACCGCTATATGTGGAGCAAAAGATGTTTGTTGTTAACATAGAAATAGACACAACAAGAGTATGTAGCCACTTTGTACTTTTTTACGGTGTCTAAAATACAGGGGTGTGAGAGGCCACAAATAAAAAAGGGGAAAAACAGCGTAAAATTGGGTAGAAATGCCAAATATGGACTGAAAAGAAAAGAAAAGTCTGGAATTTTGGCATAAGAAAATCTTTAAAAAAAGAGGAAATCAGCTAATAAGAGGAACTCTCACACCCATGAAAATAGTTGACCCTTCAAAAAAACCTAACATTTGTTGAAAAGCCGTAAAATAAGGCATGATTAACAGCTTCAGTGTGACCAGGATTCCCAGCCTGAATAACTGTGATATGCCGGATGCTGTGTTTGCGTAGATCATGCATATCCATTGTTTTCACAAGCATTTGCAGCCCGGTGGTTTCAGTCGACATTGACTTTGGGTACGCATGATTGTTAACAAAATCACTGAAAAGGGAAGTTTTCATATCATGTCAAAAATAAATGGGTGTTTTATCCAGGCAAAATGTCCTCATTTTTGCACGAAAAAGGGGGTTAAAAGAGCAAAATTGTCTTTGAAACACAGTCAAGGGGTATTTCAACCTCCTGGAACGATCATGTGTTAACCCTCTGAAGATGAAGAGAAAACACCAGGATTTGCAGCAATAGAATTTATTCACTGAATGGTTTTCAGCATAGGCATATCAAGGGTATACCATTAGTATATGTCACACACAACAGTAATGGACGCAAACTCTGGTATCTCCATTTTATTTCTCTGATATCATGCATACATATAGACTTGACGAAATGGTATGTGTAGCATCGGAAAGGTTAAATCCTGCCTGTGTATACTTCCACAGATCCTTTTATATGCCGCATATGAAGGCTTAATGCCCGCTGTAACAGACTTTGAAACATTGGTATGCAATCCACTACTCTCACTCAATGTGATACCTGCCATATTAGCAAATGGAGGGTGCCAAATAGCCCCATAAATTCACTTCTGCCTAAGCATGGTAGCGAATGGCTAATTAGGTGAATCTGCGTCTCGGCGGAGAATAACACGAAAATAGAGAAAGAAGAGTTGAGATAGTTGTCAAATAACCAAAGGTGTAAAATAACCCATTTCTTGACACATTATTGTATGTCTGCCTGGAAAGTAGTATTTGCTCCGAGCGTAACAGATCCGGAAACAATGGCCGCCGTGGACGAAAAAAAGTGTTGTTAAACAAATGAATACGGACATTTCGGTTGAGTGCATCAATGTAATTTCATCCATTTCACACTCTTATCGCAATTTTAGAATTGACATATTTTTGTTCAAGGGTATAAACTCGCTTTCGGCGGTTAGAGATTTAGTCAACTATACACTTATGATGGGAGCTGTTTGATTTAGCTCCTAGGCAATATTAGAAGTCAAAACTTGTGATATTATATCTCTTCTCTAAACTAAAACCCGACAAGGCTTCTAGTCGTAAGTATCCAGACTTCAATTTATACAAATTAGTAAATCACTATGCGTTACAACCTCGAGAGATACAGTTTCAACATTGATAAAAACAATTCTGATACAATTACAATTACTTTCATACTCCTTAAATCTTGTATTGATGCCGCCAAGGTTGGTTTTCTTTATTGGGTTTCATTCGTTTTGCTGATTTTTACATTAACCCTAACACTGCCAAATCCAACAAAATCCAACAGAAGCATCACGCTGGTGGACCCCCTACCCCCCAATCTCATTGTGCAATCACGCAAAAGGTACATATAGACTCCGATTTGTTTTGGGGGAGCACACCTATTGTAGCGTGATGCACAATCACCTGGACTCCGGCCGCGGCGACCCCACTTCAATATATAAAGCCAACAATAGTAATCATTGGAACTAATTTCTTTGGAAATTTGGTCATGGTCTATAATTCACTCACAGTATGGGAATAACCTTTGACCCCAGACACATCAACTTGTTTGGAATGTGAACTCAAAATGAGCGATGAACAAATATTGCACATTGATGACAATCGTTAATGAATATTTGGATAGACAAATCCTTTCTCATCTATGCAATTTGTCATGTTCTCTGACTGGTTACCATGGTAACAGTACGTATCACACCCCGCCCACTCCAGCTACATCAATGATATACAAAACATTCCTTGAGGCAGTTCCGAACATCTGACGCCACATGTTTACCGAAATCTTGACCCATGACAACAAGAGATGCCCTTTATCTTAACTTTTGAGATCATGTCCCACCCCTCCTGGCCGCCATCGGCAACAGATCCTCATCCTTTCATACGAGCATGCACGTTTATGCACAGCTACAGGGTGCTACTTGATACAGTATCTACAATTTGTTGCAATCATGAAGTGGTCTGTTCAAATTTGATTCTTACAGTTGAATAAATCATGGTTTACTACCTTTGGCAGTCGATATTCATAAACTACAATACCATTCAGCTCACCCAAACTATACACTGTTCATTTACTACCTCTGTGCGATGACGTCAGAGAGTATTTCAGTGATCACAACTCATTACCCCTTGTGATTCTATTGCTCAGGTATATGTGCCCATATGACCAAAAAGATGTTACACCCATGTCTGGAATAGGCACTGAAACCCTGGAGATGCGCTATCATCCATCCTCCAAGAGAGGATGGTGCAGTTAAGAGTAATGCATAATATCTTCAGGTTTCATCAGTGCTCAGGTGAGCCAAGCTACTCTGAAGTATCAAAGCTTCTCTGCTCATCTTAACAAATGCAGCAGACACCACTCAAGTAATGGAAACTTTACAGTCAATCCCAGATCCCCTCTATCGTGATTTGAAACGGCTTAATCTCATCACATTACACCCTGTTACACATCCCGGCGTGTAAATCACTTTACAACACAATTATCCCTCCTCAAATTATTCTTTGATATCAATCGAGATGTAATCCTAACACACTTAATAGATTGCCCCCACCACGCTCAAATTGGCATCCTACACCCGCTGAATATGTGATGAACTTGAATTGCTTGCTGACAGTAGCTGTTTCTTTGTTTACAAAACCTGTAAGATTAACGTCATTATCGTCTGCTTAATTGACATGCACCTAACAAACTCTTTTGAGCTTTTACATTAATAACACATTTATGGGATGATGGGCACGCTAGGACTTTAACAAAAGCGTATATTATACTATTCTCCATTATGCTAATTTTAATCAAATAAACCACTCAGTATAGGCGATATAGATTTCACTTTTTTTTAATATTTCAACTGAAAAGTTGATATCCTACACAAAACAAGTTAGTACTTGCTAATCACGCTGGTTAGGCTAAATCAAGTGCAGTCACGTTATCCTATAATGCAAACACAAAGCCGAAAACCACCTGATTGAATCATACTATATAGCTATGATTGAAATAACACTTTAATTTCCTATCTTATAAAATGATCCCACAATCCCATTACTTTAGTAATAGCAAATTGGAGATAACACAGAAATACCTCTGCTGCAGTATTGCATGCTCAATGTCCCCAGTTTTTTGGTCTTGGCATTAAGGAGATTGGCTTTTTCCCCCTCAAATTTGCACAAATTTGTTTGTCTAGCAAAATGCAAGCGATGCATGTCTACCGGCGCATTATAGCAATGGCTTTAGGAGGAGAAATAGGTCGGGGTGGCAAAGTTGACGACGGTAGTTTAATCCGCTGGTTTATATGACATTTGAGAAGCAAACATTTATATACAATTTCCTTTAACTCTGAGCAAGCAAACTATACACAGGACCACAAGGGTTGACCCGCCTTAGCTCAGCTATAGAAATCGAATGCAAACATGTACTCGTTTCACATCTTTTCATAGTCTACCCCATAAACGGGGAACGCTTTAATGAATCAACCTTGAGGTGAACTCTAATCCGAGGCTTTATCTGTACCCAATTAACCCTCTTTTCACACCAAACTCACCAGGACAGATGTTACCTTTTTTGTAGTAATAAACTGGGCGTTTGTTTCAAAAAAATGTCAATTTGTCCGATACGCAAAGGGGTGAAAGTGTCACATCTACTACTGCTACACAAAGCGAGGATTTGTGTTGCCGATACTGACATGTGTAAATTGGAAACTATTGAATGAAGAATCAACTCGGAGAGAGGGATATCTAAACAAAGATAATCAGAAAATGATGGGATTTTTAGGCGAGTGTATTTCGAACCGCTCTATTTTGGCAATGCTAAATTTGATAACTAAATATTGCTAGAATAATCACCATATTCACTTGGTATGAAAGAAAAAGGCTGAAACTGGTGGGAAAAAAACTCTGAATATAACAAGGAATTCCACTACAAAATAGAAAATTAAGGGGCACTGAGAGATTTTGGAAAAAATTTGGAAAAAGTAATTGTTTCAATAGATAAGGTACGTAGGAACCCTGAAGTGTAATAATTTACGGACAAAGGGTTCAATGATGGAGCTAGATATAAATTCTATTGTAGCAATTTATGTAGCGAGTGGTGCTGATAATTTCTATGTGATCTACATCGAAATGACCAAATTGTGATATTTTACACAAAAGATGGCGAATTAAGGTAAACGGTTTCAGATGGTAGTTAGTATATGCCCAAGTATTACGTAGGTGCAAAAATCTGATTTCCAGGAAAATTGAAAGCGCACTCCCATACTTATACTCTCAGTGCCCCTTTAATTTAAATATGGAAATTGTAAAAAAGTCTTGATTTTGGGGGGGAAGTCTGAAAACTGTTAGCTTTATCAATAATGAACATGTCATATTGCAATAAAAGGTAATAACTTCAGTGTTATCAGTCTTTCTTCATGCCAATGGTCAATCAAATAGTTCAAGCCTGGTTACAGATTAAGAAACTGTATATTCCATTAATCATATTACATTACATGTACATCTATCAAGGCATGATCGAGCAACTTCTTGTATAAGTACTATATGCCTGATAATGACTCGTATAAGTTTATTTAGCACCAGACTAAATTCAAGTCATGTCAAGTCAATGAAAGTGACCTGAGGCTAGTCAAGTCAATCTGATTAGTGAGACAAATCAAAACCATGACCATTTTAGAATGGTCTGAATTAGTGACTCAAGTCAAGTCTTTGCTCTTTGCTGATTTGAGTCATGTCACCAAAATACATTGACTCAAATTGTCACAACATCGATACAATGGTAGCTGAGATAACAACTCGTTTGCCACAAATATCAACTTGTACCATATATGTAAAACTGAAAATATCCTTATTTGTTGGAGTCTTAACAAATACAGTCCTCAAAAAAACACTGACCAGGTAATAAATGCTCTCTTAACTCCAAAACTATAGCTTCTACGTAAACATATTAAATTAAAAATGTCTTTGATTTGAGATATTACACGTGAAGATTGACTGAATATTAACACAGCTTTGTATCCAAAACCAAAACAAAGTCCGTTTCTCATTTTAGCATTTTGTACTTCTACACACAGCCTTTGGTAGCAATAGGCAGATGATTGATTAACTGGTATCGACAACTCACCGGTCGGTCGATAATATGATGAGGATTGGGGATGCTTCAATTGATCAATGCAGCCCATACACATACACAGTGTCACACTATCCTGCGAGTAGAAGAACAAAATGCTCAAATGTAAACTGCACTTTGTTTTATTCTTTTCAGTGTAGTGTTCTTAATTGTTAATCGATCTCAAATTAAAGAGCAGATATTTCGTTACAAGTTTATAAATTAATATTTTTTACGTAGGAGCTATAGTTTTGGAGTTAAGAGCATATTTATTGCAAGTTTTGGTGGTTGCTAGTAACAGGTGGGGTTAGGGTTGCCAATGGGGCTGTGTGGAATAGAGATTGGGGTTGTTGACTAGATGTTTCAGAATTTCAAGTTCATGGTTATGGTGGCCCCATCAAGTTTTGGTATAGTTGTGATACACAGGTGGGGCTATAGTTTTGGATGGGGCCGCATGGGATAGGAGTTGGGGTGAAGAAGCACACAGGATAGAGTGAGTCGGTCGGTGGAAGGTTCTAGAGAGAAAGGGGTTCTAAAGAGAAAGGTGGGGCCAGGGGTAGAATTGGAAATATAGTTCATATTACGATGTATTTCAAGATCATAATAATATAATAAGATGTGTTAGAATTTTTGGATACACAAGCTAACAATTTAAAGTTTAGTCTTTAAAAAAAAATGAGCTATCCAATGGTGTGACAATCATTCTCATACATCAAAGTTACAACACTCGGGCAGATGTCATTAATGATTTTAGTTTGTTTTTATATTTAACCTCAACATTAACACGTTTTTAGCAAGTTCAAGTTGTGACTCAGATCAATAATCTATACATTTGGACAAGCAATGGAATGTGTATACAAACTAGGACATTTTTCATTACATAAATGGTTTGTTAATACGTTACTTTTTTCTTTTTTATAAAGTACTTTTTTTCTTCTTTTTTTCTTATTTCTTATTTATTGATTGTTATTTATTATTTATTATTTGTTATTTATTATTTATTATTTATTGTTTGTTATTTATTATTTATTATTTATTATTTATTATTTATTATTTATTATTTATTATTTATTATTTATTATTTATTATTTATTATTTATTATTTATTATTTATTATTTATTATTTATTATTTATTATTTATTATTTATTATTTATTTATTATTTATTTATTTATTTATTTATTTGGTTATTCACTTGGACATTCACTTTTGGAACAGTGTTCTCAACTGACACGTCCTTAAACATACTAAACAATATTTTCAAATATATAAAAATAAAGGTAGAATATATACAAATATTTACATGATAACATAGAATCATACAAGATTAATGCTACGTGCGGTCCATGCACATTTAAAATACGATTTGCAAAACACATCAAATATTTAAAGTCAGTGTAAATCATCATTTAGAGTAACAACATCATTGGAAAGACCTGGCATAAGACACATTTTTATTGTTAATTTACCAGATATAAAGATTCTCCAAAAGTCATCTAAATTATGGAGTAGTAGCTGATTTTCCAAGTTTACAGAATTCAGCAAATTCTGATATTATGTAAAGTGCTACATAGAAATAACAAAAATGTCAAAGATCACATATCTTTACCGCATAATGGGCAGTAAATATTTACATCGGGTTTCTATGAATGAGCGCGGTCATCGAGTGGTAAGGTATTGTACCTACTAATCGGTGTATTTATTGCAGACTAATTGCATGCATTTGAAAGGAAATCCCTCACCAGGAAAAACACTGTTGCTCACAAACTTAAGACATAGAGCGTGTTTCTACTGGGGCACTGCAAAGTTAACGGTATATTTAACGGTAAGTTTTTAATCCCCCCTGTTCCTACTCGCAAAAAGTCTACTGGGAAAGTTACCGTTAATTACCGGTAACAATCCTGGTTTGTGACGGTTACAAAATTTACCGTTAATTAACCTTATCTGGCTATTTCTACTGGCTAAACAGGTGTGCAATGACAACATCCAAGGATGGGACATTTAAAAGGGAAAAGAAACAACACAATAACATGGGGCCGACGTTTCGGAATGATAAAACAATTCCTTTAACTAGGTATAGGACAGGTTAAAAAACACAACTGTCTCTGACCAGCATAGACTTTTTTTTAGATTTTCAGCCCAAAAACGGCTGATTTTACATTATTTGAGAAAAAAATCTCAAAAAATTCTTGAAAAATGCATAAAGTGGGGTTAAACAGGGTTTTCCTTTTTCCTCGCCTTTAGTTACAATACCAATATTTTAATACTTTTGATGGGATAGCTACGCAAACAAGTGTTTCCTGACCATTTTAGACAAGAATTTAAGGAATTAATCAATAAAAATAACAGCCTGGAATATCGACCAATACGTCGCTATAAAAACTGTGGCGTGTGAACTGATGCACACTTAGTAGAGTTAGCAAGGGGACTTTTGCCATTGAAGGATTTGGTATGGATCAGAAATATAAACGTAAAATATAACAAGATAAAACATGTTGTATACTGTATATCTGATATTCAGTTAAATCTGATATTCAGTTAAATAAGTATTTGATTTAAAAAAAAAGTTAAAGCAGATGGGCATAACAATCGGAAACTGCCATACTTAAAGATGTTCTCACTAAAAATGAAGTTCATTAATAACATTGAAAATATAGACAAATTTAATAAGTTTAAATTTAAAATAAGTAGCAGTATGTCTTAACATCTATACACAAATACATAGCTGCTTCTTATATTGCCGATCCTAATACTATTATCGTTTCTCTCTATCGCTGAAAGAAAATGCCTCTGTATATGCTGAATTGATTGTATTTTATTGGTTTAATTTGATATAAATGGATGCTTAATGACAACGACAACGTCCTGTTAAGTACCTGGATTATAGCCCAGCAGAGTGCAACCACACACCGAATATGCAACGCAATCCTGTAACCTAGTACACAGTAAGAAGTTACTCAACACATACAAATAAAACTTGTTGTCACTGTAAAGCTAACACTAAAAATCTGTGACATAGTCACGGCCGCCGCGGACATGTCGGCATGCTTTCCCTCTGTACACATACATGCATGCATGCATGCGTGTATGTAGCGCGGACCATCGTGGAATTCATAAGTTGAGCCCGGTCGGTCGGTCGGTGTAATAACCCAATCATGTAAAAAAAATATGATCGAATGCAGTACACGTTTCACTGTTTTGTTGTCAACTGTTATAAACTAGCATGCTTAGCCAATTACTTTTCAGTCCATTAAGGTCTCTGATTGTAACACTAGAGGCAATCAGATCCTAGTTAAGCATTTGGATTAACGACTCAGCACCGTCGTAAATCCGATTTGGAGAGGCTAAGTTGGTAACAGATCTGGGGGTATACACGTATACTACTTACATAGTGGCATCAAGAGTCGAAGAGAAGGGTTCAGGAAACATCAGACACTCCATCATTCTGCTAGTATAGGATGTCCCGTGGTTACAAATGAGTACACAACACCAGACGTGCAACTCATAACCCGACTTAAAAAAACCTCTCTCACTGACTGACTAGTTCTCTTTTGCGCAGTCAGTTCCCTATTTGTAGCGTTTATGTAGCGACGGGTTCAGTCCAATTGGTTCGTACTACGCTAGCACACCTCACTCTGGTAATTACATATTATACACATGTTCCATTGGTTCAAAATTAGTCATCTGATAAATTTGCCGCCGTTCACCATGTGACAAGTAGCGGGAGGGATGTAGCGCACTCTCTAGGCTATGGCTGTCCCTTGTATACGTTGCAGGCAGCTCCCGATGGGTACTATGCAGAGTAAGGGGTCCCCTGATCGAGAGCTCGGTGGAAAATGAAGTGTAGAGAGGATCTGGTCAAGTCCATCTGTCGTTGCCATAAGTACTACCAGAGAGCACTTACCACCTGTATTGCTAGCATCCACTCAAAGGTCCATCAAACAAATATCACTGGTAGCTAGCCTGATCTATACCCAAGTTGATTGTGTGTTCCGCTGACCGTGAATTAACCAGCCTATCATGACTCGACGGTCGTCCCTGCCAGTCATAAACCCAACTTTGACTCGCTCGTCAGTCACAATCAGCATAAAACAACCCCTTTCTTACGCATTGCCACGGGCCAATTTGCTAGAATTTCTCTATTTTCAAGTGGGATAAGGCTGGCAAACGGTGCCTATGGTCTATTGGGACAGTGGTAGGAGATAAAATAACTCAATTGTTTTTCACACATTTATAGTCGAATGGCTCTTAGGCATCATAGTCAAGCTTAATTAGATTATATCAAAACAACTTCAATTAATGTTTCATTTGTATCAATTCCTTGTAATAGCATAACTTTATAATCATATCAGTTTTGAATTATTATTTTTTAATTCGGTGTTATCTCCATAACTTGTTACGGTAACTTACTCTTGTTACTTATATAAGATGATCTGAGGAGGCATTTGCCTCCAAATAACAGAAAATAAGTAATTGCGCTATCTTCAGTACAGAAAATAAGTAATTGCGCTATCTTCAGTAGATAGCATCAAATATCCTTACGTCATCAAGTGACCGTATTTAAACTTAATCTTATAAATGTCAAGTTCTCTTGGTGCATGATTTGGCATTAGATTAGCATTTAACAATATCTTTTACTTCTGTATTTTTTTCATTTGTGTAATTTTAGAATGGATATCAAAATCAAGTTATATATAGTCAAAATAGTCAAACTATATTGTGATTTACAATTTAAGTTGATTCCATAATATTCACTTATTCAAAGTTAGGATTTTACATACTAGATTAGCATTTTGAATCAATACTTTAAAAGTTCTACAAATAAACATCACTGATAGACTACTGATAGTATGAAGATATATCTGAAAACGTATCAAATGTCTTGAAAATGTTTTGTTTGTTTGTTTGTTTGTTTATTGGTTTATTGATTATTCCATCCATTACACACTCTTAATGAGAAGGGACAATTTTGATTATTAGTTCATGGTATTTTTCCCCACAATTTGTAGGAGTGATATTTAGTAGGGAAGGAATTACAACTTTTATCCCAAATGTGATACTTGATTAATACATGTATTTTGGGTTTGGGGCATAACTCTGCATTGACATAATACAGACAGAGTTAAAAAATACCTATATGTTGAATTCAGCAATTTTCCTGGCAAAGGAAAGAGGGTTCCTGACACATGGGTTTGTTTAATGTAATAACAGGCAAAGGTGCGGTATAAATGTTATTTATTATTTATTATTTCAAGCTTTTCGATGAATTTTAGATGGTGTAACTTGGATGTCGTGAACAAAAGTCAGAGGTTTTAATGATGTTATCCTAAATGCAAGAATGTCAAATTTGAACTATGACAAAACAATGATGATCTTAAGGTTGATTCGCCTGTAAAACAGGGGTTTCTGCCTAAGCCGTACTGACAAAAATATCCCTGCAACACTCTTACAACAATAAATTTATAAGTTTTTAAGATGCAATTTTACACTATGATACAAAATACCCATTTAAGGCTCATAAGTTTTATCCAAATTTGTTTCTTCAAATATCGAACTCAACATATGTGATTAACTTATTACAAAGAAAATTTAGAACAAACATATTACTTACATATGAAACTCAACAACCTGAAGTATCTATTGATTACAAAAATTACATTTCAAAGAAGTTATTTTGCAAAAATTAAAAAACCTTGGTTGTAACAAACCCTACTTAATTCAAAATAGTTTCAAATCCTTTTATTTGAGAGAACTAGCGCAGTGATAGGGGTACTCAGTTGAAAAGGTGGTATAGGTATGTGTGGTCCTTAAGGACGTCTTTTCACGCCTCCTCTGCCGCTCCGTAAGACCCCCTTTTCATCCACTGGCAGTTCCCTTAGACCCCAAATTCAACCAAAAATCATAAAATGTGTGAAAATCTTATTTTTTTGAGTTATGTAGCTTCAAATTTGGCCTAAATTCAGTTCATAGGGCAACATTTTGGCTAAAATTCAGTTCATAAGACACAATTTTGTGTAAGAATTCAGTTCTCTAAGACCCCAATTTCGGCGACCGTTCAGTTCCGTAAGCCCCTGTTTTGGTAACCGTTCAGTTCTGTAAGCCCCCAGTTTCGGCCCCTCTGGCCGCACACCCTACCAAAATGAAAGTCGAGTACAACCCCCCCCCCCCCCCCCGGGTACAACCACACAAACCTGCCATGCCCTACACCCATACCCCCTTCCTCAAGTTATTTTATTTTTTTATTTGACTAACATACATAACCCGAATGTTCCGTCTGTTTGTCTAGTTGATATCATTCACTTGCTCACTCACTGCTAACATGGTGTGACAATGATGTGTTTGCATGCGCTGAACAACGTTTCACAATGAGTTAGTTATGGCAAATTCGTGACAGAGCCCTCTAGTGGCCAGTTTACACCCACCTACTGATATTATATATGTACATGTACGTTCATCAAAGATAATCTCCTCATCCCAACAAAAATTCAATAATTACATTTTCAGATACAATTTTCTTGCATTTTCTTTGATTGCAAATTGAAAACTTTTGGTTTAAGAATCTACCTGCATCCTGCACTCGCTTAGATCCCAAACGTAAAACAAATGCCAGGGATCTGAACTAGGGAACTCATAGTCAAAACAGGGGTGAGAATATGCTGGAAAATTGTGTTTAAAACCTCACTTCACTTTAAGCTGAGACCATTTAGTTATTATGGTCTCAGCTTTAAGACTTCCTCCTGACAATGTAGGGATTTTGATGGTCATCAGTAAGTTTAAATACAGGTGATTTCCCCAGGGTACTCATTGGTCATTACAATAGGGGTATCATCAGGCATGTCCAAGGACTTACTCCTTTTTTCCTTCCCTAGCAAGTATTATGAAACAAAGATGAGCTGATCTAGATCAGATCCCCTATAGGATGGCTAGAAATTGAGAAATATATCACTCGTAGCGTGGCTATTCTGTACGGAACAAATAACGACCCTAAATATGTAAGGCCATTGCATGTAAAGTATACACTTTTTCTTGATTTTGCTTGTAACGTGCCTTGTCTTGAAAAACTACCCTAATTACGTAATTGTTTGGACGCGCCAGATACCCTCCTCGTTATGACCACTGAGCCCCCCCCCCCCCCCCGGGTGATTTCGCACACTGAATGAGAGATACTGATGAAACCATCATAAAAAGAGACATCAATCGAGATTAATTTAAATCAAAAATAAAGAATATCTAACAATGTCCGTAAAGACACTGTTTATTGCTGGTTACCAGTTAACACGTCAACTCCCCTTTTGTAAAATAAGCCGTGCATATCTGTTTCTATCGATATCACATATTTGAGCAAGTACGGTTTCACTGTTTAACGCAATATTGTACTGTTAGCTTAGGTCACACAGCAAGGAACAACCAGCAGACACTCTTGTGTCGTTTTTTGTATTGTTAAGCCGTGTATCTAAAACAAGCATTGGATCTCCAAAAGAGATAACTTGTACACAGTGCACTGTTGCCACAGTCCTCCGTGCATAAAGCCCACCATCACCCATATATCCTCACACACACACACTGTATCTATGTCATCCATCAGACAGAAGTTACATTGTACCAAATTGGTATTATCATCATGTATTTATGTGTACAAGGTTGACGTGGATAAAATGCTACAATTTAGAAAAAAGCCAACCTCAGTCTAAGTTGAGTCCATTTCTGATCGATGTAAAAATGTCAAACAGCACTAGAAATCACCCCCTTACAATCTCCAAGGATGTTGCTAAACAAATTTGCTCGGGCAAATAATGACGCTTGGCCGGAATATGTGATGATGCGGGCAAATCAAAACCGGCGGTCGTTAATCGAGAAAGATGAGTCCCGTAACCATTAGCGGCACAGGATATGAGGCGAGTAAGAACATAACCGGATTTTGTTTTTCAGGACAAGATGGAGTTAAAAATGGTGTGTCAAGGACAGATCCCATTGGGTTTTTCCCTCCATTTTCTTGCCCTCAACAAGTCCTTGGTAAACAACTTTACCGCATGACGTGTGTGGTGCTATCTGCCGTATATGTCCCTAAATGGCAGTTGAAATGAGGCCCTACCCTACTGTACACACTGAAACCCAGCGCAATCCTCAACCAAAGTGTTGTTTACCGAAGCTTGGCCACTTAGAGAGAGAGAACGCTGGCTTGATGTAGAAACAAGGGAGAGTGAAGGTAAAACAAGCAAACCGTACTGCTCATACAAAGCCACATACAAGCAAACTCTCAATGACATGTATTACTCCCTTGGCCGACTGTCTGGGGTGGGTCTCATACGGTCGGCACACCATGTTATAACTGAGTAAGGGTAGATGAGGGAGTGCACCAATGTTTGCCCATTTTTTTGTGTACATCGCATGCATCGCTGCTTTACTCTCGACTGTCACTCAAAATCTCCCGGGGAAACAGAAAGTATTTTGTCGCAATGCAGGATCACGAGTCGGGCCCAGATTGTTCTATTCTGGCAATGTTTGTCTTCCTAATGTACCATTACCATTGTCATACATTTTTTTCTGGGGGAGTAGGTAGGTTTGCATTGCATGGTTTACCAAATATAGGAATCAGAATATAAGCCACACACAATGCAAGCAATAGCAGAGCTTAACGGGGAAGGGGTACAGTACATAGCCCATTTTGCTTACTACTGGTCTCTAAGGGGCTGACAAATGCATGCATTTTTTTGGAGATTTTTTTTGTGCCAACCACAATACGAGCCAGATGCTCAAGTGATCTTACTGCTTTATTTTTTTCGGAGAGAGCGGGGAGCGGGCGAGTGGACCCAGTTTGCTTTCAAACGCGAATGAATAAAAGGACACGAACGACTTGCAGAGATGCACTTGTGGATGGCAGCTAGCATTAGCCATACGCCATGTCTTGCATACAAAGCACCCCCACGTCACAGCACATCCTAAGCTCAACTTTTTTTTATTAGTGGAGTAGAGAGCCAGTCATTTGATTATCGCCAAATCATTTCTGCCAATTTTGACGCATCCATTTAGTGGACCACTTTCATTCTGAATGACGACACTAGATTGCCAATTTGCCAATAAGTGATAGTGGAGTAGACGAAAAATAAAACTTTGCTCGTACAACTCTTGCAGGAAGGAAGTTCCGACGCATCAAACAATTTACTACTGCTTAGTTCTGAAGTTAGAAACAATAGTCATTCGTGAGAACCGCTGTTTAAATCATGTTAATGTATGTTTAAACAACAGACGACAGCCTTCTAACAACAAACACACTAAGAACAAACAAATTCATTTTTATATAACAATTTGTTGGCATTCGTTCCCATCTTGGAAATCTTTTCGAAGACGAAACATGGCAAGCATGGAAAGGGCTAAACCAAAGTACCAAAGTGACACCTAGGCTTATAATGAAGCAATCAGTTGATGAATTCTATCACTGGGAAGAGAGAAAGAGCATTGAAAAGTCAAAATGAGAAATACAAGTTCAAAATAGCACATAAGGATCACCTTTGTGCCACAGGTTTGGTTGGAATGGGAGGGGAAAAGATGAAATTGAAAATTTCTATTGAAGACTTTAAACTACCCTTTGTATCTCCTCTCGGCTGTATCTAGAAAATGCTAAAAAGTGAAGAATCAAACAAGGGTTTAGAGTTCACATAGAGGTGGTTTCTAATTTTCAACAGTCTCAAAATGGACAAGTCACTAATGTACACATCTTTTAAAAAGTAAATGCTCAACTTAATTACCCATATATCAGATGAATGTTATAATGAAGATCCCATGCGAAAATGCTTTTGGGACATGAAACATGTGCAGCACATACAGGGTTAAACCAAAGGAGGGGGCACCAAGGCTAACAAACATGGCAATCATTTGATGAATTCTATTTCAGGGCAAAAAGAAACAAGCAGTAAAAGTTCATATGTAATATCTTCGATAGTATCACCTGGATGCTCTAGGGTGGGATATGGGGAGGGGTAAATTGAAAATTTGTTGACGAACTTGAACTTGAGACTACCCGTAGCCCCTCTCTAATTTCCTATGGCATTTATGAATGGTACTTATATGTAAAATAAATGCCAAAAAACCCGCAAACCGTCAAGAGAGAATTTGGGAGTTTAGGTTCACACACAGGTGGTTGTACTGTTGTGACGCTAAATTTATATTGATATTATTAATTCTATTAGGTATTTTCATATCTAGAATTCAGGCCACGATTGACTTGAAATGGCAACACCGTACTTCCGTATTCTGAATCCCATTCAGTCTACGCGCCAATATCTCTGACCAATTCAAGTCGTCGTGCCACGCTAACAACACCTCATGATAAGTTTAGGCCATATAGTTTTCAATTCACACAACAGGACTAGTGAGCTCTGAATTACAGAAGCTCACGATTGATGCGTGTCATGTCATTTCTTTAGGATAGTCTGGATGCTGGGTGCTGTGTTCGTTTATAATATGAGTAAGTGAACTATTTATGATGAATTAATAAAATGTATATATAAATAACTTGGAAGCTATATCCGTTATATTTATTCTGTGTGTTTTGATCCCCTCTCCGCCATGCGAGTATTTTCCCTAAAATCACGTCACAACAGTACTGTCATGAAACTTTCTTAACACTTTCCACGCGGCTAATAGTTTTACCTTACACAACATAGATTTTTCAGAAACCTTTCCCAATTTTCAAAGTCTATCTCAAGGATTACTGACCCAATACTAGACATGTTTGTACTTATGTCAATGCATTTCTCACGATGATTCCAAATATGGTATTGAAATTCCATAAGTTTGACATTTTTTAAACATTTTGTGAAATTTTGGAATGTCGTCTGCAACCGCCTGCCGCGTGGAAAGTGTTAAGATGCTAGTGGTAATGATATCCACTCTTATTCAAAATGTAAAATGCTCTATCTGATTATCTCAAACCAGACAGAATTCATAATGAAACCCCCGTGTTTTAAATAAACTTGGATTTTGGGGTCAAAATTATCATTGGTTTTTTTCTTCCTTCTGTAAAGTATTTGTAATATTTTGAGGCGTGTAACTTATCGTCTTCAGAAAATCTGACAGGTTTGGTAACAAAAGTTATATTACAACACTTTTAGCAATTCACATTTTGAGGACAAAAATACATACATAATTCACATTCCGATTTCTACTATAACATAAATACTTGATTCATCTAGCTCTGCGCAGTGATTTCAGTGAGCAATGCAGTGCTTACATGAGAGTGTTAGGATTCTTCTTTGACCACATAGCTACACACACAAATATACGTTTGAATCTTGGCACTTGCTATAGTTTGATCAAATCCAAATTGGCAAGGCTCTTTATTAGAGCAGTGAATGAATACAAAAAGACGCCAGCGCGCATGATGGCAACAAGCGCACTGTGCATCATATTCGAGACATGTGCGTACGGCCAAAATCATGTTTTTTTATCCTAAATTGTGCGCATACCCTTGGATTACTTTTGTGCATGGAGAGATAAAAACCGAATATTTCTCGCCAATTTGGAACTGATTAACTATACAATAAATACCCTGACAGCACTGCACAGAGGATACCTCTGACATCACTGTGCAGAGAATAATAGCATATCAATTATTTCAACTACCACAAGGTATCAAGATCAAGTTTTTCCAGATAGAACGTGTACTCCTTTCAGATGCAGAAACCAGATACAATTTCATTTTCATTTTCCTATAATGCACTTGTGCCAAAAATTGAATCAAGTACCGAGAACTGAGTTAAGTGCACCCCCCCCCCCCCCTCCCCCACCAAATTAAAAGTTAGTTGAGATACCCCACAAAAGTGTTTGGTATGGAACAACCTTAAGTGTTGTATTTACCCCATTTCTTGGCCTGATTACCCATATTGCCCTATGCAATATCTACCTAAAGTGCCAGAGAGAGCGAGGATCATTGAAAAAAGTAGATCAAAGGTAAACGTAAAAGGTGTTTAAAAACTATGACTTTTCCTCCCAACCCTTGTGTAAACCATACTGTCGTCCCAAGTGTGATCTTGCGCTTGTTTTGCTGGTTGAAGGGCAGTTGGTATACATAGTGTAATATTATTGTTATCGCACTGTGAGTTGTTATCAACCAAGCTACATTACACCCGAGAATGTGACAGAACTTCCAAATTCGCTCCAATGCAAACATCCCGGTGATGCTCATTTGGTATGGGCATTGTGTTATGAAACATTTATAGACCTGTGGATCAAGTTGGTAGCTCCGACCAGTAGCGGCGGAGCAATGTAGTTCAAAGTGGCCCCGTCGACCAATCAGTAGCACCCTTTCATGCATTGCTCGATTTCGTTGAACTTTGCTTAGGTCAGCTACTTTACGAAGACGGCAAAGCACGACGAGGTGAGGGGAGTGTCAAGCCCTCTTATGTGCACGCCAAACAGCGCTACGTCCCCAAGGCATATTCGCCTTCCTATGGAATCGGCCTCAAAATCGCGGATGCAGAACAAATGGTCGGGAGCATCTCTTTCAGGTTAAGACTTGCATACCAAATAGGGTGGTGTGATGGCCTGTGGGTGTTATGTGGACGTATGCACCGTCTATGCAGGAGTCATACATGTAACATCTTACGAGGTTACAAATGGAGGAGTTATCAGGATGCACCTCTCCCTGATTACAAGTGATATTATTGATGTAATTGGAATGCAACACACTATCTGGACAGTGTGTAATGCCGCGGCCGGGCCGACAAACTACAACCGCCTCTCTACAGCATCTATGTCAATCAATTCCATCCTTCATTTAGATTCCATCCACAAACTCAATATAGCCTACAGGGTTCAACTTAAAAGGCATCTTTTTTTCTCTCTCTTGACTGGACACACGGAATGGTTTGAGTGTAAATCAAATGGTCCTCTAGAAGGGTCTTGATAGTCTGTCACTATTAAGAATTTGCATAAATTTGCATATATTCCAAACATAGAATCAAGTATTTCATTTATTACAATTAAGCATTTTATGTTATAAAAATATCTGCCTTGAAAGAATGTTGCGCACAATTTCACTATTTGCATTCAGAAATGTGTACTGTCGCAGCAAAAAGGGTGCAGTTGTCTGCACAATGCTTTTTGAGATATTGATGTAATTAGGCATGAAAAAACAAAGTAAATAAAGATAATTTTAGCGTAATTTGTCTTCATAAAATCAGTATCCAATCTTAACCACAAAGGTGTCATTTGGTATTATAAGATTAACTTTTTCTTTGAGAGACAACCACACCCTTTTGCTGGCGGCTGTTTGTATCTTGCATTTTTAAACAGCAAGAATGAATAGGCAATTCTCATTGGTTCTCAGAGAAATCGGCTTCATTTATATCAGACAACTTAACACGGCACACATTAATTAGCGTGACCACCCTTGCGCATTGCGTGGTAACTAAAGTTTTCTTCCATAACGCGCACTTCTGCAGTGCGTCTACTGCAATTTTCCTGCGTGCTTATGCTGCCCATATCACTGATGTATGGTGTACTCACCGCACGGGATTGGATGGAATGTTTTTGGGTTATTCGATATTAACAGGGGTATAAATTGATAAATGTGGGCAATTAAAGTTACAATTTTTATCAAATAAATGCCTAAAGTATGACTGTTTGAGAATGAGAATAAAGGTGTGGCGTCATAGTTCCACTTAAAATGATACTACTGCCCGCATTTATGTCAGACAATATAATACGGGTACGGTCTAAAAAAAACCCCTTTATTCTCTAATTAACCCTAACCTCCTAAGTCACATTTTGAAGAATTTTTTTTTCAACAACAAAAACGCGGACAAAAAGAGTGGCGCCGCCACCGGGGCTCGAACCCTCAACCTTTTGGTTGTCAGACGAACGCTCTACCAGTGCGCCACGGGGGCCAACCATACTCGGGCCAGTGTATTGGCCCGACTATGTAGCCTGTGGCCATTATTTCATCGAAAAAGTGCCACGCCAGCTGGCACAGACAGACTTTACCGTGCACATTTGCGGCATTGAGGATAGTTAGGGTTAATAAAATCATACATAAAATTTTGGAAAAAAAAAAAAAATCCGTTAATCAATATAAGTGCAACAATCCGCTATTAGGAAAGTACTCTTTTATACATTTAACATAACACGGTAGTGATGTGACAAACATTTGAGTTCCTATGTGAAACAAGCTTAGAAGAATGGCAGTAGGAACTATCGCTTATAATTTTAATTAATAATTCATTTGTATCCGTTTAGTACACATTTTTTCCAAATATATGAATCCAACAGGAACTATCAATTATAATTTTTAATTAATTATGAATTTTTATTCTTCTGATACAAATGTTTTCCAAATATATGAATACAACAGGAACTATCAATTATAATTTTAATTAAATATTAATTTTTATTCTTCTGATACAACTTTTTTCATAATATATGAATGCAATAGGAACTATCAATTATAATCTTTAATTAATTATTAATTTTCATCCTTTTGGTACAATTTTTTTCCAAATATATGAATCCATTACCAGCCACTTCTTTCAACTATACAAATGCACTCCCAATCTCCACTCATTTCCATCTGCTCGCTAACGTCATTCAAAAAGTTACTCAGAACTTATCCGTTTCCTAAGTGATTTCCTGCTCTGTATTTTTCCTTATTTTTCAAGTTCATTCAAACCTACTATGTTTCAATAAGGTGCACAATAGTGTATATGTGATGCAGCACATCAAAAGGGGGGACATTGCGGCCGTGTGTTTTCAAGACATAGATGAAAACAGACACACAAAAATAAAGAAAATAATAAGAATTTAGGAGTCATTTTCACTCGTAAAATCCGAATGCCTTGATCAATCATGATATATTTGGTGTCATTTTAAAGCTATGAAAATGCTGAGAGCACACATAATAAACTCAAAATTGACCTCATCTACAAAGTCCCCCTTTTTGATGTGCTGCATCACATATTTTACTCTGCTTTTGAAAAAAGATGGAAAGGGGGGGGGGGGGGGGGGGGGTTCAAAACCCATTGCGTCGAATAGTGAAATTTGTACTATCCTGCCCCTTACTGGATGCTGGTCCTCAAGCTGACGTCACAACGGCCATCTTTATGGCATAAGTGAACTCAATTCCGAATTGTCAGAACATCAACTACAACTGAAATCACCAGTGATCCTTAGTTTAGTCCCATAGCTTGAAGGTGAATGTGTATTATTCCGGTTCAAATCATGTTACATGCACTTTTGTTATGAGCTACGCATGAAAAAGCCTGCCTATCTCTATTGGTCATTTTATCTGGAAAGATGGAAAATCTGTGAAAAAAACCTCTTTTAAAATTACCCTAATCCTTCAAACAGTGTCCAAGTTGGGTTGGAATAAAATTTCCTGTTTTAAAAATGACAGCGATTTACCAAACTTGTATGACCAAAAATGAGGGGACTTTAACGTGGACATACCGACGTACACCAACAAAAACGAAACAGTGATTCATTCATATGTTCTTCATTAGCATTTCTCAGAGGGAAAAAATGCAATACAAATTTTCCATCAATATTCTAGTCCCTGGTTTTTAGGAGTAAAGGGAACTGCTACCACAAAAACTTGCCAAGGCAGTTTAGCAGAAATATGGGTCAATGGCGAAGGCAAAATTCAAATGAAAACATATTTGGACAAATTAATTCACTTTTGACAGTCAAAAGAAAGAGAAAAAAAAACAGTTTTAAAATATGATTTATTATTTGAAAGCATGAATCACCAGTTTGTCAAATATCTTGAGTAATCTCCAAAATGATTTTTCCAAGGGAGCAAGTCTCATCTAGTCTGTAACAAATCATAGATTTGGGTGGAAAAAATCTTCCAATATTGTCCAGCAAAATGTCTCTACCATTTAAGGTTAGTAAATGAAACAGTAATTCAATTACTTTGTGGTGAACTAAACGCCACTTTTATGGAAAAAGCATGATGAAAAATTGGGCTACCCCTAGGCGCTTCATTTCAATTCCTTTTATTTCAAGCTCGCAAATATTAATAAAACACACATCCGCACCTCATTCAAGAAACATAGCAATTATACGGACAAATCAAACTGCTTTCTATGCAACTTATGATTAAAACTATCTCATGTTAGAGCGACATGATTATTGCTAGTTAATTTGCAGAGCCGTGCGCGTGCAGAAACTTTATTATGAGCTGTGCGTGCACAACTAACGCCTGTAGGATAAAAACCCGAGCTAACGAGCCGTATTACGTTCCATCTCACGCGCGCACACACACGAGACATGTGTAGTTGGCTAGCGAGCTTAACCATCCAGATGGCACTGCAGTGCATGCTGGTAAACATGGTAAACCTAGCCGGTGAAAGACGGCCGTGGTCGGCGTGAATGACGGACGACCTGGCTCAATGGTCAGCCTGCGGGGCAAGAGGAGATTTCTCCACACTGACTTATTGTCCATGGGGCTAGCTATTGAAATCAATACTTCCATTTTGGCAACATGAATAAAAGGACTTACAAAGTATTAGATTTATATGCAGTTTTGATTCGACACATTTTGGTTATTTGATATTAATTGCTACTAAGCGGCCGGCATTCAATGGACGGCCATAATTGTTTGAAAGGGTACACCATTAGAGTATTACGAGAGGATAAAGAATGTAACATATCATGTACAATTACTTTAGAGTGACAATAGAGAGTGTATGTTAGTATAGAAACGATGGAGTGAATTTCATTTATAAAGACAATAGCCTACACCAGTGTGGGTTTTCAAAGGTTCTACACTTTACCAGTTTATTTATACTTAATGCCCTAGACAACACAATACAAAGAAGGATTTTTTCTTCATCTTTGAAGTAGTTATCATTCATTTTGTGAATCTTTCTTCATTCAAAGTCAATTTATTTTTTTGGTAGTGGTTATATAGCTTTTCATTATCCAAAGTCAACATTTTAACCGTTGTAGGCCTATATGTGCCTAAGAGAAATTACCTTTCAACTAGAGACAAAGTTCTAGCAACAACAAAAATGAAAATCCACTTATCCTGAGATGGTTGACTTTTTCATGAATCCTTCTTTGAATTAAGTAGATTGTCATTTTGTTTTTGTTGTTGTTGTTTTAGTTGATATGAAAAATATGACAATATTTAAACGTCTATTTCAAATTCAACAAAGATACATAGTTGTCATCAGTAATCATCAAAATTATAATTATTATACTTCCTAATGAAAAGTTCATCATATGTCTGATAATATAAGTCTTTGTGCTGTGCACAAGTCTGCTGTCTGCTGCTTTTCAAAAACTTTTGACATAAATGAGTGCATCTACTTTATATGTGACCCATTACATAAAAAATTGACATTTTGGAGACCTGAGTTAAATCTAAGTTATCTGACTTGAAAGAGCACATTTTAAGCTTTAAAATGATACCATGTTGAAGGTAATCGAACTTTGTAATAACAAGATATGATTTGAAGAAGCATATTTGTTTCTAGTATTTTCTTTATATTTCACCAAATATATTAACCCGTATCTCAAACCTTTGTGTGCCGACAACATGTTCTTTTTGACGCGACTGGTCACAAATGAGTGTGTTTCTACTTTCTATAGCCAAGTCGGTAGATTGATTTGCGCACCTCATAGTCTATAGACAATGCCTGCATGTCCACTCTGCAAAGCTAGTGCACTCTTGGTGTCTCTCTCGTACATGACATATCCACACTTTGCACAGCTATGCCAGTAATGCAGATGGTCACTTTCCATCACTTGTCCGTGACTTGAGGATTGATGAAGTCTGCTGGTAAATGTGAAAGTTATTGGGCAGACAAACCAAAATAAGGCCAAAAAAGAAATTTGTGGTGTTGCCCTCAAGTGCCAAAAATCTTGAAGTCGGGTCGGTCGGTTGATTTTTTGTTTTGTTTTTTTTGCTGACAATATTACTGACAGGCCGTGGTTCATGACAAGACAAAATTGGTAAATGTCAATTTGACTAAGGTTTCTAGTGTGATAATAGAATATATTCGAGCAAACTTAAAGCAGAAAATAGTAATATTTTGACAAATTGGGTAACATTTAAATCTTAAAAAGAAAAGAAAAATGTTTTCAGTCAGGTACGATGTTGTAATCATCCGCATGAACGAAAACGCGGAATATGGGTGCTTGTTTAGACCACAACTGAGGGCAACACAACAATTTATTTTGTTGGGCCTAAAGAGCAACCTATTCATTGCTCCCATGCCGACACCTCTTGGAGCCATCAACTGTGCACTTGGTACTAACGCACACAGATGGCTATCAATGCACGGCCGAGTAACCATGAATGGTCCACTACCACTACGACATCCCCTCGTATATAGAAGCAGTTGTTACTTTTGATGCGTTATAGCCATAGTACAGGCTAGTCGGGAGTGACCCCTAAGGCCGCGCGATGCAACAACACCGCAACAGATCGAGTCGCCGCTATTAAACACGCCTTGCAATGATAGTAGAGGCTGTTAAGGGCTAATCAAAGATTGATCACCTACCAAAAGGATGGCCAGGATCTGATGAGGCATCCCTGATTTGGTATTAAATATGGGCATAATTGCAAAGAGGTCTCCGCGACCATTTATCAAAATTGTTGTTATGCTTGTCTAAGGTTCATGCATCTGGAAGGAGGAAACGCACTCTATCTTCAACATGTATTATTTATCGAGTTTATAGCCGTCGGATTATTCATGGGAATTATCACACTCGCGACTCCCTTGTTGTTGTTTCATTTTCAGCTTCGCCAGTTGTTTTGCAAACCGTCATTTATATTTTAAAAGCTTAACAACTGAATTTTAATTCGGGATGAGTACACACACCCCTGCAGATATTGTCATTTAGATATTATAATATTGCCATTGTTTTAGATTGAAGCAATTGATCGATTAAAGTATGACCTTACAATTCTTATTTCACAAGTAAAATTCAAGCTCCACGATGAGGCTACATTACTTATTAATGGATATTTATTCAGCAAAAATACCATTCATGCACTATCACTATTTGATAAGTGGTTTATTGACAAATGTATTATGATTTGAACATGAACCCTGACATTCTTCAGTTTTTCCTTCTTTGGAATGAGGTATGTTTGAATTTAAATACAGCACCATTGCTAGTACTTTATATAATCAATGTGTCAATTTGTTTGTAAATATCTGTTCTGTGGGGGGGGGGACACAAGTTAGATGTTTGATCAAATTAACAAAACTGTTTGAAAATGACAAGTTCGTAATAGGAATTTGTTCCACAAAACATCTTATTTATCTTCAACCTGCAATCAGTAGTGGTACCATGGGGGATTGACCTCCCCAGTCATGATCCTTGCCCCCCCCCCCCCCCCATCCCCCTCAGCTTAAGCTCCCCCTCCCCATTTTGTCCCAAAACAATAACAAATGTTGACTTTCTTTTGCACACTATTTGCGCATCTTGCGCTCCCAAGATTTTTCTTCCCCCCTCCCCAAAATGTTGATGCTGGTGCGGCCACCTGCCAACAATCCTGAGGAACTTAAGGCTTTTGAAATCCTACATGTTATCCACCACATATGAATGTCCTCTTCATATAAAAGCATGACAGTATTGAAGACATGAGGCAATTTAACTTAATTTGAATAAAAAATGCCATAAAAATACTGGTGTATATAGTAACAATAGATTTCAATGTTTCGAGATGTATGGAAAACAGAATGTTAATGATGTATTCACAATGAGAGACTTTAACCAATATATCTCTTAGGGAAAGCAAGGGACAGTGTGGGATGAGAAGGGGTAAACCCCCTCAGACTTTGTCACCTTCACAAATTGAAATTTCTCCAACCTGACATGTTTGTGAGGGTGGTTAGTCAACTAGAGGGGACAAGGACAACATCTTACGGGGTAAACTATACTAAACCTAATGTTGCCATCTGCTGCAAAAGGGTGTAAGATTTGGCAACCCCTTCTTGTACAGTTGACAGTTTAGACACCAAGGGGGAGGGGGGGGCGGTCCTGATCTACAGGCCCGACCGACTATTTTTTTTTAAATTAAGAAAAAAAATGTGTGTTTTTTAAAACATTTTGAAAATTTGAAATTACAATTTAAAAAATTGTTATAATTCACCAAATTTGTCACATAAATGTTGAAGAAGAAAAAAAGCCCAACCGACTAACCCTACCTGAGAGCTCCGTTTGCTTGTAGAACAGGGTTTTGTTGTCGCCTATAAGACAAATATTAAAAATGTTTGGTTCAACCTGACGATGAGTTGGGACATGTATCAATTCTTTGTAAACCTTAGTAAAATGCCCAGGTTTAAATGAGATTATTCCAAGTGTTACATCCCACCATCTAATATAGCCAACTAGGCATCATAATTTCAAAATCACACCTTCGTACGCTAATATAGTAATCTTAATCTATACCTTGACCGCTGCTTCAGCCAAACCATACCTGATCATTACACAACGTGACTTATTATATGACTAGCCATAGGCTATACTTTCATGATACCTTAACACATTCCCGCTCGCCCGTCGTCGTCTGCTGGTGATACTGATATCGTCTGCACAAGACCACTACCGATGTCGAACAGACTGTATACTGCCCTCTATAGTTGAGTAACTATGAATCATATATGTGAGGTTATTTTACAACTATAGTATCTAGCACAACCAGGTGTACGAACTACTGGTCATCAGTCTATTTTAAAAAAATCAATAACTTCCTATTTTGACCTAAATGTGAAATAAATAGCTCCAAATAACCTGTTTATTTTACATACTGGTTATCGAATATGGTGGACATTCACCCGTGTTAATTGAGTTAGGCTCTATAATAGACTGTATCGACTCAAAACCTGATTGGAAACTTTATAGACCATTTCATATCAACATCGGAAAACTTTGGAAAAACAGGTCACGTGGACTAAGTGCATACGCTGCGTAACAAAGCAGTTGATCGCATTCATAGCATTGGTTGCCCGCTTTAGTAGTTTACTATGTTTACATACAAGCGTATACCCATGAGAAGTGAAAACTAGTAGCGAGACTTTTCTGTTTTATCAACAATGGCATCAAAACTGCTATTAACCCGAGAACCGCTATCAACCCGAGAACCGCTATCAACCGCTATCAACCCGCTATCAACCCGAGAACCGCTTTCAACCCGAGAACCGCCCTGTGGATGGCTGTCATAGTGTTTCTATTAAATCTTAGTATTCTCCCTGGTATATGCTGGTTTTTTGAAACAGTGGCCCTACGCTACAAAGAGGGCTATAACTCAATCCTGTCTTTCACATCAATTATTGGTAACAGTTCAATTCCAGGTTTATATTTTGAACATTTACCTTCAATCAGTTCCTACCATGACTGTGTTTTGGGCTATTCCAGTTGAAATCCATACACCCCTATGGAAGATATAACATTAATCTTCCACACAGGGAATGTAGATGTCAAATGCAGTCACATATGTAGGTAATTCCATTTGAAATTCACACTCCCTGTGGGGAAGATTAAGGTCATGTCTGCCATTGGGGGTGTATGGACTTCAAATGGAAAAGCCCATTTTAACACATTAAATAAGAGTTCCCAATACCCACTTTTTCGTTTGTGCCTCTATATATAGTATTGGGGAATATATCGGGATGGTTTGGTTGTGCGTTAGTTAGTGGGAAACATGAGTTCTAAGCTATCATATCGTATGTGTTGTTAATGGGGGCCGATAAAAAACTATAGTAAATACAATGACAATAAAGGATAAATAAATGGTTTTAAATAAGAATTAATTGTGGTCTTTCAAAATGAATATTCATGATTAAAGGTGTATGTTCCGAATACTTTTATTTTTGCCACATCATATTTTGATATCAAAAGAAAACCCATTTTTTTCTCATTATTTCTGTAAAATATGTAAAAAGATATGTTCCATTTAGACGTTATAGGCCATAATGCAGTTAATTTGCCGCCATACCACCGGCTAGTTTGTGTACTACTCCATGGGCAAATTTCATGTCGCCTTGTGCTTCTAAATTAAGAACCATTGGAGTTATGCAACTCAAACTTTGGAATATGACTATTATAAGGATGACCCTTCATGTAGAATAAAAAACATCCACATTGTAAATCAGGCCAGAAATTGGAACACCTACCTTATAAACTTGTGTCAAGATTGGGAATATTACCAACTGTAAGTATAGGTGAGACTTTCAGCAATACAATTTATCAAATAATAAAAAATAATAAAACTTTGAACATTAAAGGGGAACTAACAGATCATTCATGGAGGGAGCCCTCAATTTTTTAGAAGTTGGGTTTTCACATATACGTAATGCTACTACCTAAAATTATAGAGCTTTATTTGTAGTATTTCATGTGAAGTTCATGGATTTGATAGCGTTTGAAAATGTCTTTTTTTGTCATTTTTACAGATTTATTTGAAGAAATCTTATGAGAGGGTTTCTATGTATATCATCTATCTAAACAAGGTAAAAATGTTGAATTTCATTTTTTGAGAAATCTCTCTGTGCCCCTTTAATGTCAACAGACGACAGCGGGACAGCAGACAGAGAAAGTCCAAATTCCCTCACCACATGAAAAACAATGAAAAACAAGAGTAATTTGGCATTTGTTTCAAACCAAATAAACTAGATAACAAGCAATCGACTTTGTAACACTTTATGAAATCTGTATGCCGGTAAAAGCTTTCCTGGCAATGTTGAGGATCTCTTCATTTTACCACGGCTTAGCTTTGACTATCGAGGGCACTCCCCAGTTCATCACTCGGAGCACTTTGATGAAATTTGTGTTGGCTTATCTAATTTTGGTCTTTGATGGCAAAATTTCATTAGGGAGGGAAAATTTTATACTGTGTCGCGCTGCCTTCAGGGGTGACGAAATTTAGGTTGCCCTTCATTGAAAATTGGCTGTGTTAAAATTTGTGCCCCGTGGGCTCTGCATGTTTCGCATTGACGCTGGGTGGGTGTTCAGGGACGGGTAACTTGAATAGCGAGCGGGACTCTTAAGGTAATAAAGCACAGAACATGGTGCCTTAAGGCCTGAATATCGTTAACTCTTTGAGCGGAAAACATGGGTTGGTAAATACGGCGCATGCTTCGCCAAGTTATGCTTGTGATAAGTGCCAACTTAAGCTTTATTGATACTTATGTTTGACAAAATTCATTATTAATGGAACCGGGTTTTTTCCACTTGATCTTGCCTGGAAAACAACCAGTTCTTACCATAGTTACAATATCTTACAATTGTTAACATTACTATGAGATGACAGTTTCCATGGTAACAGTTACTACAACTTTGTTCCTATCTGACAAAGGGTTACACCTATAGCAGGATTGATATCACGATATAATAAACCAATGGTATTGAATCTCCACATACCCCAGCATGCATTTCTTTGAGTTTATTGTTGTTCAATATTCATCAAAGGCTAAAGAAAGTTCATTTCCCATTTCCTGCAATGCACATTTTCATTTTGGGCGAACTTAAACCTCATTTTTTATTTGAAAAATGGAAAATATTTTCCCTTTTCTAGTCATTTTAAAAAATAAAAAATAAATCATCAAAGGCTAAAGGATGTTCATTTCCCATTTCCTGCAACACACATTTTTATTTTTTGGGAGAACTTAAACCTCATTTTTTATTTTAAAAATGGAAATAATTTTCATTTTCTAGTAATCTTTTTTTATTTCATGAATTAAAATAAAGAAAACATATTTGGATTATGAATAATTAGTTAAAAACTGTTTAATGCATTTATTGTGAAGGACTTGACAGTTAATATTGATCCAAAAAGAAACAAAAAAGTCAACATATTTTGTCTCCTTTTTATTTTGTGAGTTTGCTTGTTATATAAATATTCTTCTTTATTATGCAGTGTAATTCAAATCAAGCGAGGGATGGGAGTAGTCAACTTACCAAAGGGGATATTTACTAAATATGGTAAAATGAGCTATAAAACATTAAAAAATACATTTCTATTGGTGCACAAGTATCTCATTTCTTTTTGTTCATCAGCATAACAAATTGTTTTTCTTTGGCAAACCAGGTCAGAAATGTTGGTTGAAACTTAAAAAGAGGTCTTTTAGATAAACAGGCAGATGTACCCTCCCATTCCCACCCCCTCTCAAAAGACAAAATCAAGGGCAACACATTTGAATCCTTGTTGTAATTGTTTCTGACTTGCAAATAAATATTGTTTCCATGTAATTAAACCTGTGTGTGTTTGTCGTATGTTATCAAATATAAACCCTCTTATATAAAAGCAGTGTTGCTCTCTGTCAACTCAAATTGTTATTGAAATTTAATAAGCTTACACTCGCTCTACTCTGGTAGATTTCACATTACTTTTTATTGGAAAACAAATCTTTATTTGTTGACTGCTGTTGTGTTGAATTTAAATTGCTTCATGCCCCTTCATTTCTCTCTATCCTAATTCAAGTTCACTAACACAAAACATCATTACATTGTTGGCAGAAACTTGGTGAAGTGGCAATTATTGTAATTAAGAAAACTTTTCTGATTGTCAATCACCACCACTTCAAAGACACAGACAGCAGACCAACGTTATTAACATTTTGGATTGGATTGGTTTATAATAATCATAATGCTGGTAGCATTTTGTTATTATTAATGAAAGGTCAATAACCAGCTTTGGATGGAGGTTTACTTTTTTCTGCAGCAGTGATGTAACGAGGGTCTCGAATTGGGGGGGGGGGGGGGGGTGCATAACCCACTCCTTTTTGTTAAAATACATAGAGTTTGTCATTTCATTTGGGGGGCAAGCCTTCCACCCCACCCCTCTAGTTATGCCACTGTCTGGCGTCCGGCAGGGGATAGGAGCGAAGAAGGCTGGGTAAATATGCTTTCTGGGTAGGGAAAAACTCAACATTTCTGATAAATGGTGAAGAAACTCTTGTCAAATGAGAGAGGGAAAAGGGGGAAAGCAAGGAAAGATGATAAGGGAGAAATAAGGGGGAGGGGAGAAAAAGGCCAAAAGAAGTTGGATAAAAGGGGGAAACAGGGAGGAATTGTAATTTTGTAATGGGGAAGAAATTCAGCGCCTGAGGGATAGAAGTAATACCTTTTCAAAAATATATATACCCCTGGGGAAATGCTGAACCTATTGCTAACCACTGCCTGATTCCAGGTTAATAACATGTCATTAAGCTTAGGGATGTGACCTATTGTATCAAAAACCACAAGTAGGGGCCAAGAATGAAACCGGTATTTTATCTTAAAATGAATTAGACCTGATGAACATGATATTCAATCTTTCATATCTTTATTTCACCAACTTAAATGAACATTCATATATCATTATAAAGTGGTGGCACCACAGTGGGACCCCCCCCCCCCCCCCCACTCCACCCACCCCCCTAAAGAAGGGAAGGGGAAAAAGAAAGAAAAGAAAGATTATTCCCCCAACACTGCACTTTCATTCGGCATCATGTGATATGGCATGCCAAACCATAGGTATTTTCCATATTGTGTGAACATACAGGGGACAACAATAGCTAGATATTTCTGAACTTTACCTGTATCTTCAAATTAGGAATAAGAACCCAGCGTCTCGATATTGGAAGGCTTATTAATCAAGATAATTTATGCACATAAATTTGGCCATTTCACAAAATGTGTACATTTGTTTTTTAATACTTCTCCAAAATACATGCAGCTATAAAAATGAAAAGGTCTAATGTGAAATATATCATTCAAAAGGAAGAATGATGTTTACAATACTGTAAAAGTGGAAATGTTCATGTGTGTAATTTTTTGCGCTTTGCACATTTTGAGCAATTTTGCTTGTTTATATGTTTGCGATTTTGAGCTTCCTAACATAGAACTACATACAAAACGAATTTATACGCACATTTTTATTTTTACACTTGCTGATGTTAGCGCAAAAAGCTCGAAAAATAAATGTACTGCGAAAATGTCCACTCTTACAGTATACTATCCAATCCTCAAGAGTCCTTGCAAGCCTCTGAAATAAATTAAAAATTATTTTCTAAAAAATAATCCACTAAACATGTTTGTTTTTTTCATTTGTGGCCATAAAGGAATTTTTCTTGGTCTACTTTGCTAATACAAGCTAGTCGGCGAGATGGCAAAAAGCAAATAAAATCACATTATTCCGATTTGCGAGGCGGCCCCAACTTGCACTTGGGTCCAACTCTGCACAAATATTGACCGACCTTTCCGTCACTGATTCATGCTGAGCAAAAAAAAATGTTAATATTCGGATTCAAAAAATGCCTCCGATTGCAGCCTATTTGCTCAGGTGTTGGTACAAAACTGTATGTACACATGTAGAACCTGCCGTGATTGTGTATTGCGGGAGGAAGGTGGTTTTCTGGTATTTGCCTTCGTATAATAATGGCTGATTTGAGGTAATTAATCTCAAAATTAATACTATTTATACCTTTAATTTTTGGGTAGAGTTGTACCTTTCTGGTTTTCAAATAGTATCACTAAGCTTAAAATTTCTAACAAAATACTGTTACAAAAATAGTATTTTTCAATTAAAAACACCACCCAAGCAATAAGAACAAATACAAGAATGTAAAAAACACATCCCCTTCATGTGTTGCAGCCAATATTTGGGATTTTTCAAGAAGGTATATAACGAAACAGCTGGATATTAATAAATAACAGGTACTTTCACATATAACTCTCAATCATTGTAATGTTGTTGTAAAACAAATAGTAACCAATTTTACCCTCAAGCTAGGCTTCCTAATTTTCTGCTTTGTAGCTGTCGAATTCTGTGTTTTTCCCGCTTTGTAAATTTTGCAATTTTCTGTGATGTAATTTTCCCCAAGAAAGCTTAAAATTTACGATCTATAAAACCAAAATAAACACACTTTACAGAAAACACATCATTTTAGATTTTTAGGCTTACCTTCTTACTGTAGTCGACCCTCTATATCGATTTGAGCATCATATCGTTTTTAATATTTATATTGTTTTAATCAAGACTATTTATACATTTTATGTTTTGGTCATTTTTTTGTGCATTTTTTTTCTTCTTTTCATTAAAATGTTGTTTTCCGCGTTTAAACTCATTTCCGCAACGCGGTAAACTTCGGACCTTACCTTAAGCATCTTCAAAACTCACCAAGCCCAAGAATATATCTTATAAGCTGATTTTGAACAAAACAGTGAAAAATAGGGTCTTATATGACAAAAACAACCCTGTTTTATGGGTGGACGAACCTCTCAAGTAGATTAGATCAATCAGGATATTTCTTCTCAAAATGACACCCAAATTCATCAAAATCTCTTTCTTTTTTTAAAAAAACTTCCCTTGGTGATCACTGCCTCTCTTTACAATTTCTTTCTTTGATAATTGCGCCCGGGCTTTGCCATAATACAACACAGCCCCCCTTACGGCTTTTTTTAACCCTTAGTGATGATCCCGTACTGATCTGAACTGTTTTCAGTGACAAACCGTTTTTATTTTGCCTTATCAGTTTCAATACAAACATCGCAACTGTTCTAATAACCTTAGTTGGTATACATTTTGTAATAATTAGATAGGATTAAATAGCATCCATTATGGCACTTTGTTCATCAGCTACGTAAGATGTAACACACGCACTATTATTTTATAAATCCTAGTTCCAGAATTCGTTGCACCGTTGTATTTCTAGTATATAAATTGTTGCTCTACTTTAAATGACCCTTCAGACAATAAGAAAACGCTTGCGATGTTGTTATGTCATATTTAACGACTCCGGGCACTATTTACTAGTGGTACAATAAAGAGGAGAAAAAATAACAAACAATTAATATGAAATAGATTTGATTTATTTTTTCGTCATTGAAATATTGAACGGTGTCCCACAAGCAGTCAACCCAGTACACGACCCCTCGCTAACCTAGCTATGCAGACGTTTGTACTGACTTTTCTTTGTCTCATCTAATCAAATAAAAATCTATGCATTTGGGTTGCCATAGCAGCCAATTGTCTTGGTACACCTTATGTGGCCCCGAATGACATTACGCCCGGGTGTAAAATCCACCCTGGGAGGAGAGCAGGCAGCAATCACAACGAGAAAAAAATAAATGGTTGTTTTTTGTGGATGTGTAACGGTGAGGTTAATCTAGAGCCGTGAAGGAATGTGCAAAGTGGGTCGCTTGGTTTGCACTGAAGACGGCTCACATGTCAACGCTAATTGTTTAGTCTGACGCCTATAATGAACCACGTGCCATTACAATATCGCATATAGCTAAAAACCGAACTCATCGTCAGACGAAACAGAGATTATTTTCATACGTGGCAATTTATCTGGGTCAAAGGTTATCAAATTGAAACACACAGTAATTGAGAGCAATATACGGGCATTTTGAATTTTAAATTATAAAAGCTAATTGAAATATCTGAAAATGATATACACTCTTATACACTTATAATACTATTTGATCGAACATTTGTTCCGTAATCTATTTTTGAACTCACCTAATTAATCTAATGGATTATGGTTGGCATACTCAGATGAATACTCAACAGGTCTATAAAAATGTAGCTCTCCTAGTAAGGCTGCTATTTAAAAAAAATAGCCTATCCATCCAGTGAAATAACTACCATTGGATCAGGGTTCGCAGTTTTTGCCGCAGGTGTCTTAAACCATGGTTTAAACCGCAGTTTGACCTTTTTGCCACTTAACCTTAACTCCTCGGGCGTGTTTTTGTGAATTAAACTATCAGGGGAGAAAAACGGGTTAAATTTGAGGATAAAACCCAGGATTAAACCATTCTCCGCACGCGCAGCGAATCGAACCTGGGCCCCGTGTGTGCAAGTCTGATGCTCTACCTACTGAGCTAACGGGGAGGTTAAACAAACTTAAGTTTTTTTAACAAGTTGAACCACGCGCTAAGCGAGGCACAAGATTGATGGGGCCGCCGCGCGGTACAAGATTGTAGCACAGTCATGTTTTGTAGTGTCCAGGAGGGTTAGGGTTAAAGTGGCAGAAATGGAAAAAAAACTCAAAAAATGTAGTGGCATAATGCAAAAAATTGGTGAATTCATCTCAAAAGCCAATGAAAATTATAAATATTTTTTCTGAGTGTATTATAACTTTATAAGATATGTAAAACATTAATAGATTAAGTGTGCTGGCAGTTGCTATGGCAAGCTCTTCCCTTTCCAATGATACCAGTACATTTGACTCAAATTTGTTATATAATTTGCACGTATTTGTTTTCAATTTTAGGGACTTGGTGAAACCAAATGTTGGCTGAAATTATTAATATGTTCCTAGCTTTGTATGGGATTTCCCTAGTTTTTGCCAGTTGTTGCTATTTTTTTTGCCCGGCATAAACTGGCAAAAACCTGGAAAAATAGGTTTTTGGCATTTTTGCCGGCAAAAATAGCATAAAACGAAACCCTGTATTGAATATAGTATCCTAAAATTTGCCAGGTCTCCCATAGAACACATGTATCAAATATGTCTCCCCCCCCCCTCCCCAATATTGCCCCGATCGCTAAATTCAGTTGCCTCCGCCGCCTCAGATTGGGAGCAGCTTCTGGGCTCTGATAGGGCAGTCCTATGGTAGGGCTATTACATGTACATAAGCCATAAGGCAGTAGCGATTACCATATATGGGAGCAATGGGGCAGGTTGTTCAACAGAGAGGAAGGCACATACCTATTGAGTCACCTATGTGATCTAAAATAATACATACAAGTATTTTGAGACAACAAAATGATGTTCAACAAGTTTCAAATACCACTTTACTGAAATTCTCTGATATCTCAACAAGTCTATAAAAGTGCATTGAAGTGTACAATGGGCAAGGTGTTCAACAGAGAGGAAGGCACATACCTATTAAGTCACCAATGTGATCTAAGACTAACAAATATTTTGAGACAACAAAATAATGTTCAACAAGTTTCATGGGCAAAGTGGATCAAATACCACTAAGCAATATTCTCGGATATGTTTGATAACATATGATTGATAACGATATTGATTTGATAACATGTTTTGTCCCTAGCATTATCCAAAGTATGTTTAGTACTCTCGAGCTTTCATTTTGCTTGAAAAATAAAGAGTTTTTCCCCCAATTTCTATCCGTAAAGGTTAATTTTGCATTTTTTCTATCTCATCACGTCGCTTCTAATACGGTACATTTATTAATTTGCATAAAAGCGGGTACCGTAAATGTATACTCATATGGCTGATGCGATATTGCCGATATTGAATGGTAGCTGCTATGATTGATTGGAAATGTGTTTTTTCTGAGAATAACATTTTTTGCAGAAAGTGAATTAAACCACATTTCACTTCTGATGGGTATGCGAACAATCAGAAGTAAATTATATTACATTCACAGCTGAAACAGAAAAGAGGGACACAAAAAGGGTATGAATTAAAATCCGGCTTAGAGAAAAAGTACCACACATGGTGCTTTTTAGCTTTCAGCAGAAGTCGTAGAGATCCTGAGACAAACCCACAGCATTGTTTTACTATAGGAAGTACCATGTTTTACATTACTACATTGAAACCCCACCTGTTGATCACCAACCAACTAAAATATATTCTATTATTAAAAAGGTATTCCTTTATTACGGATGACAGGTGAAACCATAACAGGGAAAGTGTGCTTAAAAACCCCCCAATACCATTCCACTAGATTATGCACATTGGCTAGGGTTTTTTCGGTCGGGGCGGGCGGGCGGCACGAGTCATCTATTCCTCAAATGGCCTGAGGCTTTCCACACGCCCGTTAGGTCCACTTACATGTGCAGTGGAATATAACGTTACAATTTAGAAAAAAAAGGTTGGTCCCTGTTTATCAAGGAAACTGCCTCGTGTAATTACACCCCAATGAATGTTGTATCGTTGCTGCCACTCTGCATATTGTTTGTGTGTGCTCGTATATATCTCTATGCTCGTAGCTCGCGGGCCCAGGCAAAAGATGTAGCAGGGTTATGCATATAGCTCTTCATCAATACTGCCCCGAAGGCCTAACAATTTTCTCATTATTTCTTTCAGTCACCCCGCAGCTACAAACATGCAGAGCAAAATTAATGTGCGAGATTTGGCCCCGTTCCGCCCCCGGGGTTAACTAATGTCATCCCTAGACATTTGCCGAGTCTCTCTAGTGTGCAGAGCTCCACGCTACAATCTGGCAACGTTGTCCAAAACCTCAAGGAGTTACTATGGGCTATGACTAGAACTTAAGCTGACAAAATACCACCATTGACCGAGATCTGGGCCATGCGTTTCATTTTTTCCCCAGCTCTTTTGCCGTATATCATTAAAATGTATCATATTTGTGCCATAGTGTTCAGGCACAGGTGCGTGATATAGAGATGCCCATTTTTTTCAGTTTCATCATCTTTCATGTAAATTGAGATATTACTTTTGATTACTAGTAATCCAACATGATATTACCTTAAGGGATTCTTCTATCTTTAACTTGTCTCTAAATGAACTTGAACCCCTTAAGGGCAGACACAAGCCATATGTCAACACCTTACAACCCCTCTTGTTCCCCTCATCCCACCCCTTTAACTTCCATTGAATAGCATTTATCAGATGGTTCTTATTTTTTTCTCCTAATGTACAGGGTGTCCAAAATGAATCCCACTGGAATATTTTGCTTAAGATTTTGACTAAGTATTAGTAAAGTGTTACCATTTCAAAGAAGACTTTTTGGAATTAATATTATCAATCATTGGCAATTTCTCACTGTATCCAATGGTTTTAAAGGAAATTTAAAAATAAGAATCTTGTTTCAAAATCACTGAAACTGTTTACCTTAATTCGCTGTCTATCATGTAAAATTTCATGATTTGGTAATTTCGATGTAAATCACATCGAAATTATCAGCATCACTCGCCACATAAATTGTTTCAACCGAACATCTATCTAGCGCCATCATTCAACCATTTTCCCATAAACTATTACACGTCAGGGTTCCTACGTACATTATTTATTGAAACAATTAATTGTTTCCAAATTTCATTTTCTCTGCAATCTCTCAATGCCCCTTTCATATTGATTATAGTGCATACCTATTATTCAACCAATACAATCTTTTTAATAAGAAAGCTACACACATTATAAACTTGCTTGCTTAGACCAACACAACATATTTTTCATAGACCTTAAATATGAATTTCAAAAATGAAAACAATTTGTTTTCACCTGGAAATGTTACCATATGCAGGTGTAAGTTTTGATAAATTCAAGCTGCACATTTGTGTCAATATTCAAGGACTGTGATAGAATACACCGGAACACAGGGGATAGGTGGGGGAGAGCAAATAAGCTCACCCAACAATTTTTATTGGCTATCATTTATAAGGTACCATATGCTATTCCCTGTGAGTATGTTGTTACTTATGATGGTGGTGAAGTACTGTAGACGTTTTTGCGCTCCATTAACTTTTGTGCTTTTTGCGCTTCAATCAGCTTTTGCAAAAATAAAAATGTACCAATAGTTTTCTTTTATGTGATGAACTTCCATTCCAAATCGTGAATTTAAAAACAAGCGAAACAGTTCAAATCAGTAGAGCGCAAACAATTAAACATACAAAAAATACAGTTTTCTGTTAAAAATTTGTTTTCTTGTTACCATATTGATTTGAATAACATCCATCACTTTTTACAGCGATGGGGGTTATCTGTTAAATTGAAATCTCGATAAAATACCAAATCAAAAGACACTAAAATAAAATGAAATTAAGATTAAATATAAAGTTGCTGAGACAGACTTGATCCCTTATGCAACGGGAAAAAAGAAACCCTGTTCTACGGGCCCGACCGACCCATTTGTTTAGAAATCTGTGTAAAGAAATTTCACGTGCAAATGAATACTGACCCAAAAATCTTTTATTTGCTTGTCAAAAAATGGCAAGATTTGTTTGAATTTTTACAGATAGTTTTAGATTTTATGGTCAAGGAAAATAAGAAGAAGAAAAAGAGAACAAATTCCGACCGACCCACCGACCCACCGGACCTGAGAGATCCATTTGCCCATACAACAGGGTTTCTTTTTTTCGTCACCTTTTACATACCCTTTACTGTAGTATGACAATCAGCAAGCAACCAGGAAAGACATGAATCAAGTCTACAGAGCAGAACAACTTACAACCAATGATAGTGTGGCTGAATAGGTGACCTTGGCTGCCTTGTCCAATGACCATTCATATGCAAATGAACTGACCATGCTGCAGTGAGCCAGTCTTATCATGCTACTGGTGCATTTATGAGTTTGTTATTAAAATAGACTGTTCAATTTATATACATTTTATTGAAAAATCCAAAATGGTTTTATTATTGATGTTAACATTAATTATAACTGTTATTATTTTAATTATATCTTTTGCTATAAAATGCTTGATAAAGATAGAGTTGTGCTGTGTTATGTTGTTGTTAAAATTATTATTTATTAATAATAATATAAAATAAATAAAAAAATTCTCTTTGCAACATAAACCTATATTTTTTCAATTTATTATTCACTTAACTGCATATTCTTGAATTCTTGTCTTAAATGAGGGCCCTCAAGTATCTAGCAAAAGCAACCCCACCAGCAGGTAACCCTGCCTCTCCCAAATTACATTTTTAGGTCAATAATCCCTTCCAAAATATCAGCTACCAAGAGACAAATCTCTCACACGTGCAATGTTGATTCTTAACCAAAATATGTCTTAAATGAAAAATTAGTAAAATAGGATGACAAAGTCTTTTAACATTGCCAGTGCTTAAATATGGATCATTCCAAAACATTATTGGTTAATCATAAATGAAGTGGGCTGTCCCATCAAGATTTTGTACTCCCTATGGAATGCACAAATAGAATTTGGAGATGGAGTCCATTAACTATTCCAATGCAACCAAATTGGCAACCAAAGGCAATTAATGAAGAGTGCTTTTTCAGGCCCGTAACCACAATATTTTTTCTGGAAGGTGAATGTTGTCAATAGTTGACCTATTTTCCAAAATGTGAACCTTTTTACCAGGGGAGGGGGATTTGGCAAAGTGGGCCTTTTAACCAAGATGATGACCTTTTTTCAACAAAACAGTGTTAAAAAAAAAAAAATCATTTTTCCCTGCTTACAAACAGCATTTTTTTGGACCTTTTAGGGGCCTTTATTTTGGAATTTTGGGATTAGGACCTCCCCCTCCCCTGGCTACAAGCCTGCAAAAATTTAAGATTACATCCAAATAATAATCCTTTGGAATATACAAACATAATATGAACATGTATACTCCAATTCCATGTTTTCCAGAAGGAGTATCGAATATATTTAGAATATCCTAATGAAATACACACAGGGCAATAACATCTCAACCCCCTGCACTGATCACTTGTATATATTTCTTTCATTTGTAAATTACATGTGGCAGAAGGCAAACATCCAGCACATTTTATTATTAAATCATTACCTGGAATTGTCAGATAAGCTGACAATACTGTCATCAACTAGTGTAAATACAAGGGTATGATAGCCCCCTATGCCAGAAGCACAATTGAGATAGATGATGGGGTAACTTGTGTACGCATTAAAACAACAAATGAGTGTAAATGTAGTATAAGAACAAAGAAAGATCAGATTAAGATGGCAAAAGTATGAAATCCATGCAATAAATCTTGGACAAAAGTCCACCTTCTTGTTGGTTTGACGGTCAAAGGGTTATATTTTATGTCTATTTTAGCCACTTTTTTAACAAGTAAAATCCAACATCAAGCTCATCTTTCTAGAATTTTTAAAATATTGTCTTTTTAAAGTGCCCATGGCTATATGGGCCTAATTAGCTCTTGGAATTAAAACATGCAATATATTTCATATATAGTTCAATCCATTCCAAATTTGCGACAATCCACGCGACAAATGAAATTGTATGCATCTATGAACACATGGATGCGCCACCATACCATATACATGGGTGATCATTGCGCTTGCACCTGCCATTGATGTTTATATGTACTTTTAGTCCATTTTATGTGCAACAGCAAGGATTATTTTTAGCGCACAGATAAATACTAGCCTCACAATTCTGGAAGTGATAAAACTACAGGAGTATTACCATAATATATGTGGATACTACATCTGTGATAAAAATTTTAAAAAATTATTGAATTTTATATCTAAGGGAGTGTTCATAAATACTTTGGTGGGGGGGGGGGGTTGGAAAATATCAACACAAAAAAAGGTTCTTGAAAGGGGGGGTCAAGAAAAAAAACCACCCTATTTGGGGGGGGGTCCAAAAAAAAAAGATGTCCATGGCTCAATTGTTTCCAACCCCCCCCCCACCAAAGTATTTATGAACACTCCCTAATAAGGAACAAGCTTTACAATGATACCACCTTCTCGTTCAAATTTGACCAATTAGGCCAACAACAAAAACAAGTTTGTTTTCAGTAGCAAGCCTGAAAAGTCAAATGCGAAACGCATTTTTGTTTTGTTTTTTGCTTCTTCTTTTCTTGACTTGAAATTAGGAAAAATACATTTTATTTTCTGCTAATTGTGAATGGGGCATCGAGGGCGAGTGCTAGGAAATTGAATCCCGCCCGATAGTTTTGAGTCCCGGGAACAAAAATTACCATTCAGAGTTTGCGTATGTCACCAATCACCATCTTGAAACATGTTGGACACAATTTCGACAAAAGATGGCACCCTAACAATAATTTGTCCCCATTTTTTTTCTATAAAACAAATTAAATGCGCAAGAATCAAGCATCTCAATGAAATACGCGTGCACAACTGGAAACAAACTAGTTTTTTTGTTTGGTCTAATACGGCTCTGTAGGATTTTTAATAGGCCTACCATGTTATTTTTAGCACCACCAAACACGCATTCACTATTAACGCACATGAATATAACAACCAAATGCATACAAAATACACACAACTATTTAATAAAACTGAACACCTGTGGAACTAGAACAGGTTTTAATGAATATTTCAAAATACAACTCCTTCAAAGCCAATATAACAACATCAGAGTTGTAGTCTGAAGTGAAACATTGAACTGAATGTGTAAATTGTCCATTATTTTGATCACAAATGTTCATTGAATTGAATAATGAAGCAGGTTCATAGCCATAACTATACCAGGCATAATTTACCCACACTTATCACATATATATTAATTTTCAAGAAGTCCCCCTCCCTTTGAGACCCTTTTCAACGGAATGATTTTTCAACCAAAAATCACCCTTTGGTGAAAATGGTTCACTTAAAAATTAAAATCATATTTGTTTGCTTTTACCTCTATTCTATACTATCCACCCTCTATCCATGTGCTCTCCAGGCGCTCTCCAGGCGCAGTCCAGGCGCAGATTCACACAAATCTTTGACATTAGCGCCTACAATTGAATGGTTCAAAGAGACAAGTAAACTCACACTCACAAACTCCCTTTTGCCATTTCTTTTCTTCAAGCTCTACACGATGACATCATTGACCATAAACTGTATCAAATTAATCTTACGGAAATTGAGAATTGTCTGTTCCGTAACCTTAGCTGAACCTAGAGGATTGTGATAAGGCCAAAAGGTGAAGAAACTGTGTGCTCATGTATTCACCTTGGATGAATGATGCAACTCAATGCAGGGCAGATCAAGTGCGCGGACTACTTCAGTCCTCGTGGAGGGGGGTGTGGGAGGGGTGTAAAGACCTCTCCAACTCCCCCTCTCTACTGCCAGTGATATAACACCCTGATGGGAGTGTAAGGGATATATTTCAACCCTATCACAACCCCAATGGAATTAACCAAGAAGAAGCTTAAGAATTAATATGTGATAAATAATTAGAAAATCTTTGACAGTAACAGGAATCTACCCAAACTGGAATCTTCCTCCCTCTGACAAGCGACCCAAATGTCCCCTTATCCCCTGTTACTCCTGAAATTGATTCCATTCTTTGTAAAACTTAACTTTGAACAACCATTCTTTAAAACAGCTAAGCAAAGTTTAAGCAATCCCCATTGGTTCTCAGAGATCTTAAGACATTTATATGAGACAATAATATATCTCCGTAGGCAAAGATTAATTTGATTAGCGTGACCATCCTCGTGCAGTGCGTGGTAACTAAATAGTCTTGTTCCATAATGTGCACTTCTTACTGCGCTTCTCCTGCATGTTTATGCCGCGCAATACGCTGACACATGGAATACTCACCGCATGGGATTGGATGGGATTATTAGTGGTTTATTCGATACTAACAGGGGTAAAAGTTGACAAATATGGCCAATAAAAGGTACTAATTTTAACAGATAAATGTGTAAAGTATGACGTTCGGTAGGCATTATTTTTTTGCATACAACATAATGTTAATGTTCCACTTAAAATAATTCTACCGTCCGCATTTCTGTCGGACGATATAACATGGGTATCAGTTGCGGATCCAGGATTAACATTTACGGGGGGCTGACCAAGCCCAAAAATTTGTAAAAGGCTGTCCAAATTTTGGTTGCAGTCAGCTCGAGAAACTTTGTAAGTGGGGGTGGGGGTGTGGGGGTTGGACATATTTTCAAAATAAAACCGACCCCAAAATACGCTTTACAAGGGGTTTGGGGCGTTTTCAAAACAATAGGTACAGTGGTACACACAAACAAAAAACGGTACAATTTTACGGGGGTGCCCCCCCCTGTATCTGCCATGGCATATGGTCTCAAAACAATACCTTTAGTCTTTATAGAATGATAGGATTTAAGAAAACTTGCAATCAAATTTGACCTTATAACATGCATGCACATGAAGGATGCAGATACATACATAATAAGGTCTTTTCTATGAACTAGACCTAAATAAATGATTTGTATAGGCCTACACAACCAAATCAAATGTCTTTATTTCTGACCCAGTTAATTCCTGTCATGAACAATGATAGCGGAATCAGAGCAGACGGTCTTTTGTAAATCTCTACACAAAATAAAAATAATGTTATGTTTTTTTCATGGCACAAATTATTTTTTGTTCACTTTTTTTATCTTTTTTAAAACTATTTGAACCACATTAAGTTATTTTTTCTTTATTATTGTTGTATCGTTGTGATTTTTATGCTGTTTATCTTAGGGTGTTTTTTTTTTTTTTTTTTTTCAAAATGGAAATCAATTTTATTTCAAAGGAATATTTCACACACAAAAATCACAATTTTCAAAGAAATGTTCTATTTCCTTTCAGCATCTTCAATGGATTTCAAATTAATTTTAAAAAAGTAATAAGTTCTCGGAAAGATCTGGACACAGTGTTCTTCTGTCCCAGGTATGCATCAATTGCACGGTAGAATAAAGCGTTTCATGAAATTAACCATGTGTTGCTTTATTCTGTCAAAGACTTGATGCATGGCTGGGATGTAAAGCACACTATAGTTTATCAGTTCCAAATTGGCGAGAAATATTACGTTTTTTATCTTTCTGCGCGCAAAGGTAATCCAAGCGTATGTATCGTGATTATTGCCACACTCACGCGGTATTGGTCGCACACATGCGTCATGCATACGATGCCCAGTGCGCTAGTTGCGTTCATGCACGCTCGCATCCTTCTGTATTCATTCGCTGCAGTAAGATGGCTTTGCCAATTTGGACTTGATCAAACTATAGTTCTGATCATTTATCAAAGGCTTTATATTGTCTTTTATTTTGGCTAATTATTTAGGAGATTCTATTATTTCTAAAAATACTTCACCTGAATGGCTACCGGCAACATAAACCATTTTTGTTGGCCTTATTTTGTTTAGTGGTTTGATATAGGTTGAGCCTATTCAACAGGACAAGTCCCTACTACAATACTAACACAAGTACTATATAATTTCTCCCCACAAAAATATGTAATTTTCATATCATAAAACATTCACTGTAGCATGAAGTCAAACAATGAGTTTTCCCCAAAGGCGATTTTGGAAGCATTATTATATCTCTTTATGTTCGGTCCCTATGAATTTTAGTATGAGTTCATGTTAATGAAATCATTGCTGAACACATTCAGGCTTATTCTTATGGACCTTTGTGATGATTCTCTAAGTGGGTCTATCAATCAAACCATTGCAGATTTTAATTGTCTTGATTTCGGTTTTGGATTTGCGGCCATTTTGAAAGGGATTCTCTATCCTGCACCAGTGAATCGGGTGAATGTCACTATTAATGAGGCTATGACTTTCAACTTTACTGTGACGCACAGTAATTTATTAAATAATCAGCTAATTACTTTCCAAATGGTTCCAAATGGTTCAACTTTGAGCACTTGCAAGAAGATCGCTTCTTTACCAGTACCAGTAATTACTTAGTTATTCAAATAATTATTCATATTTTGCATGATAACTACTTAAATAATTAGCTAATTAGTTAGTTAAATAATTAAAATTTGAAGCTACTTTCAGACTCAGTTCTTTGGAGCTACTGTGGCCACTTTTTCAAAATGTATTGTTAATGAGTTAATTAATTAGATATTAGTAATCTAAGTTTAAAATCTTTAATTGGGGGGGGGGGGGAGAGGGGAGGGGAGGGGGAGACAAGCGTGAAACTCGGATTAGCAACTACCGTCCCAAATGCAACTCTGCATTGCATTGAGCACTCTGCAAGAAGATTGCTTCTTTACCAGTAATTAGTTAATTAGTTAAATTGCTAGTTTAATACATAAACATATTATAGTTATTTGTTTTCTATGTGAATATATTGGCCATTTTTAACCATTTTGCAGAAATCCCCATAAAAAGTGGACAATTATTACTTCCAAAGCTAAGATATGAGCAAATGAAGGGTTTTCAAAACAATAGAAAACAAAAAAGAAATTCTATCCTTTGTTTGGTGATAACTCAAAATCAATATTTGCGACTTCCAACTCAATTTGCGTGATCACATCACTTTGATGAAGTTTACTTTATAAATATTCATATACCTGATTCACCGGTCGCGGGATAGAGAATTCCATTTTGGAGGGAACACTCAACTCTATCTACTCAAGTAAATCTTGGCTAAAAATGCATGTTATTTTTTCCAAATAATCTTAACATTTCAAGTAAAGGTTATACTAATTTGGAGGTAATTCACCAGGTTGTATTGAATGAGTAAGAAGGCATGTGGGTCCAAACCGTGTTGCAAACACTTTGGTGTTGGCAGTTATATCCAAAACACAAAATCTCTACACATAGAATTTCTATACATAGTTTGGGATTTCCAACACATCTCTTCTCTTGTATGTACGCCATATAGACATACTTTATGATTGTACAAAATTGATATACTCTCCAAAGAAGTATAAGTTGACTTATAAAACCATTCCAAAAAATATAACTTCTTTATGAAGTGGAAATTTAAATATTTTTCGACTGTTTGGTGTATTTTTTCCTGTTTGTTTCACTCCTGTGATATTAATGAAAATGGTTCATAAAAATAGATGCATTTTAAGGAAAGAAAGTGACAAAAGAGATTGAATCCGTTCAAGAAAAACATTTACATGTATTTCTCTCTAAGAACCAATCAGTGATTACTTCGGTTTCCGCGAACGGGCGGCTCTTGACATGACAAAACATGCCTTCACAATGAAGGCAGGCCAGGATACAGCTGAATAATTGCTCGTTATCCTACCCCTAACATCTTAATGGTGGTCAGGCTACGGATGGGTAACTCTACATCTACATCATCTTTTTTGGTTACAAACACATCTAATTACGACTAAAATACACTTTAATTCATCATTAGATGGAGATGGAACCATGCAGTCAGAATAGCAAATGGTTTCAGTACCTGCTATGTTCCTATCCAACCTCATTCCAATTCACCTCAGATATCTGGTTGGTCTTTACCACACAGCTCGATACCCAATAGCTGCCGTTTGCTATCTTTGCATATATTACAAGTACACGCCGAAGAGCAACGGATATTTTTGCACGCAGCAGCTATGGCAGACAAGACATTCTGGCACCAGCACATCGATACAATTGCCTGCCAGCCAGTCAACTCAGCCAGCCCGGGGTTACAACAAAACGGAAAACCGTATCATTTACGCTCAGAGTAAACTTGTTGGTTCCAAAGCACCTACACAGCTCACGTTTGAAACAACCTGTTCTTAAGAGATGATTTCCTCTTGGATTCAAATGGGATCTCTGTTAGTGCGAAGAGTTTACCTTGTAACTAATGTTATGCTTTTTTTTTAATGTCAAACGTTTATTTTCACCGCTTCGTATTTTCAAAACACAATGGACCCAATAAGAGGATTGTTCTCAATTCTGGTTTTGTATGCCACAAAGGGTACACATAGAATCATTTAGGTTTAGAGTCATCTCCCGCAGAGGTCGCAAGCAAACATAAAACAATTATTGTACATAAAATGATAAATAACAACATGGCCCAGGATTCTGCAAAGGCAGTTTTCTTTCAAATTTTGTATGAGCTGTTTAAATTGAAATATTTCACATCTTGTTACATTTTTCAATTTTACATACTTTTGCATAGAACTATATATTGAAGAAACATATTTGATTATTTTTATTTCCTGAAGACGTTATTGTCGCTGTTCTATCAAAACCTCAAATCTTCATCTGGCCCTTCAGCATGCATAAAGTAATACTTCCTAAGTATAACCTCAAGATAGTCTGCTCTTAACATGTTCAAGGGCCCAAAATCCACATTAATTCAAACCTTGTAAGTATACTCTTGCCCCTGAACATGTATAAAGCAACACTTCATATGCATTGGGCAGTTTTACTTTATACATGTTAAAGGGCTAAAAAACATACACGGTTTTGAAAGAACAGCGAGGTCTGCAACAAGTGCAAAAATAATACAGAGTGAAAAATGTTCACGTTTACACTCTCTCAAATGTAGGACAAGTGGAATTCGTCTGTATCCCCTACTGTTTCCCTATCATCTGTTCAATCCCGCACAGGGATTGTACGCATTGATGATACCTTGCCCTGAGGGCGCTTTCCATAATCCCGCCTGCCCACTTGGCCTTACTCATCCTTAAAAATGTTCAACAATCATTAGCTTGTACAATCCATGCTTGATGTTGCTTCTAAAGGATTTACAATGTTTTAAATAGCTTGTATTTTTCTTGAATCTGGCACACACAGGTACGCAATTACTTTTGCATTTCACTTATTGCACACAGTGGGAACCTAAATAACATGGAATATGGTTGTCTACATGTATTGCTACGGGTTGATAAAAAGATTCTAAATTCAATGATCTTGCTAATATCCAAAAAAAACAACGATTTTGCACACACACAAATGATATCACATTCAGCTTTGAACCTGTGTATATGACCTTTAACGTCATTAACATTTGAAAGTTCCAAATGTTGCATATTCTATATTTTCTTTCAACTGATTCTTCATACAAGAAAATGGAAATTTACAGGCTATTTCACAACTTTACCTCAGATGACTTTTAAACTTGGTATCTGGCATTTGACCTAATTAACATATAACATATATAAAAGTGTCCATGTTGCATCTACGACCCATGTTTGGACTCAATTATAGTCTTTAAGTCTATGATAGAAGGAGAAAGTATCTGATATAGTCTGATTAATAATTGAATGAACAATTGCGAAATAGCGTACCGAGTGAACAATTCCAAGCAGCGTGCGCCCATATGCTGCATAATGCATATGTGCCCAGTCACGTCAAAAAGGACAAGTTGCCGGCAACCACAGTTTTGAGATAGAGGCCAATATATTTGGTGAAATATAAAGAAAATAATGGAACAAATGTTGCTTCTTCAAATCATATCTTGTAAATGCCAAGTCTGATTACCTTCAACATTGTTTCATTTCAAAGCCTAAAATGTGCTATTTCAAGTCATACCAATAACTCAGATTTGACTCGGGCCACCAACATGTCCATTTTGATATGACGGGTCACAAATATACTTGCTATGTATACTGCGTGAGCCCAAAAATATGCACAAGTTCCTGCGCGGTGCTGGTGCTATATCAATCGCATATCTCATAGCTGCGTGTAAGCTAGCGGAAACTTGTTTGTTCAATAATTAATCTGACTATAGATGATTAATTGACAACAACCCCCCATTAGTTTTGTGTCCACCCCTTCTAACCAACTGAAAGGTAAAATCTGTGAGCTAGAGGTCAAAGGTGGGTGCATGAGCTCCCTCGCTTTGAGGACTCGACGTTGCTCGGATGGAAACCAAACTAATGCTACCCTACACCCTGACACACCATAGATGCAGCCATAAGTTCTTTGACTTAAAAATGCCCAGCCAACCAAAATCTGAATACTTTCCCTGACGATGATTAATTTAACCTTGCTCTTGCTTTAAAAATGGATTATTTATATGTTACAACATTAGGCCTTATGTAGATCCAAACAGCTTGGCTACAAACATGATAAATACGCCTTCGTATAATGGCAAATTTCACCCTTAACCTTCCCCAGGGTTGACGACTCCTGAGCACGCCCCTGGAAACTATCCAGTAGGCCTAAATGTCTTTTGCAGGGTATGCATGAAGAAGTAGACCAAAAATCATAACATTATTTTCATGTTTCAACAATGGTGGAAAAACTAATGAGCTTGATTCAATAACAAAAACATTTATTATGGGTCATAGAGCCCAAAGCCATACAGCATAGGATGCTTTGTTTGGGTGAATATCATGTAATCATTCATATGTATCAAGAATGTTTGCTGTATATTGTAATACAAACTAATTAAGAATTGCACTATAACACTGCGGAAACAGAACATATCAGGGTCAGAAATTCCATGAGAATCTAAGAGTCCATTCTTGCCACGTTTCTCGCCAGGAGAGTTGCGAGAATCCATGTTGATAAACTGTGTAATACGCTTCTTATAATGTCAATGTATCTGAATAGAAGATTATCCAGGGATTCTCGCCAAATTCTTTGCAAGAAACCTTCGACAAACTTCTGACCCTGACATATAACTGATTGCGCCTGAATTTAAGGGGGCTGTCAACCATAAAAACATGAAATTTATCAAGCGCTGTAACCTTTGAACTTTTAATATGACATATATACAAAGTATACATTTTTGAAAAGCAAATGAGTCAGAGAATCCATTTTTGGTATCAAATTTCACTGAAAATGCTGGTTTTTTACAATTTTAACCCCCCCCCCCCCCCCAAAAAAAAAATCACTTTTTTTGGCTCAAAGTTTGCTGCAAACATAGCAAATTCAGTTTTTGGTAAAAAATGCTGAAATTGCACCAAAATCATATAAAGACACTTTCAGCATGATATCACATAATGGAAGTCAGGAATGATTTTTTTTTTTGACACAAAAATGTTTAGTTTTAAAATGTTGACCAAAAAGTGCCAAAAATGTGATTTTGGAGGTACATCTCATTTAATATTTCAAATGTTACAGCGCTTGATAAATTTCATGTTTTTAGGGTTGACAGCCCCCTTAATGTACTTCTGGATGTGCACGCAATATGCTGTTCCAATTTGTTCAATTAAAAATCCAATTAGGTGCTATAGCAATAGGACCTTTCTCTCCCTGTCGCCTGATATTTTGGTAAAGAATTTTAGTTTCTTCACACAGAACGGGGTATACAAAAGCTTTAAATAAATAAATTTAAGCAGTAAAGAAGGTGAACAATTTTTCATTATTTTCGAAAGGGAGGTTGATTATTTTTGCTTGTAATGTCAAATGATGATGATATATATAACCAAAAAATGAAATAATATGCTAAATTAAGCTTCCTTTTTATTATTTTAATCGTAAACAGGTCAACTATCCAACTATTTCCATAGTTTAGGGGCATGTTATTACCAACGCAAGATTAATGATCGAAAAACGACAATAACGATAACCTACAAGTTCAATTCTACTGCTTCATTCTACCACAAAGCATTCACTAGTGCATGAAATGACGTGCCATCTAGGGCTATATAGCATGAAATCACATAATGGAAGTCAGCAACTTCCTTGTATGGCCTAGATCTTATTCTGACTCAATTCACTAACCTAACAATACTGCCTGGTCGGGTTGGGATATCTTCCGAATTCCACAATGAATTCATGTTAACGCTATAAAACAAAATCATGGATAAAGCATGTCCTTAATAAACAATGAGTTTGTAAAACAATGAAACATTGAAATAGAAAGGACAATTGTGTAGGATTAGGTTAATCTTTGGTGGAAAACTGCACGGAATTAGCCAAACATGAATTCTTGTATTCAAGGATTACAGAATTAAACCGTTTCATTCCACTCTAAAGTAGTTTCTTAAACTATTAAACCGTTTCATTCCATTCTCGAAGTCGGGTTGACGTCACCCAAACTTGCAAAGGAAAAATTAAGAAAACATGTATGTGCAGAACGCATGTAGCCACTGGCAGTAAATCAGAGTGAATTCTGGGTAATTCATCGGCAAAGGGAACAGCAAAGCCTGATGACCGACCAAGATAATACTGGAGTCTTACACAAGTTTAACTCATGAATATCTTAAAACAAGGAACATGTGACCGATGATTAGTCGTTGATAAGTGGTGTCACTTTGAATATTTTTGTGCACCCTAAAATAGTTTCTTTTTCTTTACCGCCCTTCTCCCACCTCATTTAACCCCTTGAGAACTACCTGCCGATTGGTCAGAAAGATGGATGCATCATTTGTTGCACCAATGACAGACATTGCTAGAATCCCTGGTATAGATTAGAGTGAAATATTTCAGAAGCAGTATTTCAATTGGCTATTCAAATGAGTATATTTGGACATTAGCCAATCATAAACGTTGTCAGATAGGCAGGTAGTGATTAGGGGGTTAAGGGGTCGTCCATAATTTTCGCCATTTTCAGTTACGTACAAAGCGTACGTAAGAGGGGGGAGAGGGTCGAAATATACCCCAACCGTACGTAACTTAAATGGCGATCTTGAGAGGCGGGATTTTTTTTTTAAAGTACAAAATAAAATAAAATTTCGCCATTTATTGCGTACGTAACTCGAGGGGGAGGGGGTAAAAAGTTACGTACGCTCTGTACGTAAGTGAAAATGGCGATAATTTTGGCCGACCCCTAACCTGACAAAATTATGATATATTTGTTCCAAACCTGACAGACAATATTCACTCATGAGTCACCTCATTTCTATGCAATGCATATTGAACCCAAAACTTCTACCTCATCCCACAATGTTAGAAAAAAGTGTTCGAACACTTAGTAGGCCTAATGTAAAGTCATCCCCCTTTCCCCCCTGATCAATGTTGAGTCGCCCAACTTGCCAAACATCAGCCCGTGGCCTAGCAACATTGATTGGTGGGGAGAGGGGAGGGGTATATTAAAGGGGGGCTTTCAGGCTAGCAGATGCAAATTGGTATTTTCACATGACTCTAAAAATGCGTACTATAGGGTAATTAAACGGTGCAAACAATGGTCAGTGTTCGAACACCTTTTTTCTATGATTGTGTATAAAATCGCTTAAGGAAATCATCTAAATTTGGTTTTTGGCGTGTATCTCCAAAAGTATATAAGCTATTGTTCTGAGATTTGGGATTATTATCAGGATGGTTTAGGCCCGTCATCGTGTGTAATATGAATGGGATCGGTGAATGTTAAGGAATTGTTAGTACAATTGAATTGTTGAATATATCTAAATGTGTGTAAATGTAAAGGTCATTATGATTATGTATCTTGTCATATACTTGAAATGTATAGCATTACCGACACCAAATACATAGTGAATAAATTATTGTGACTGTTAAATTCTGACGTGTTTGTATTTAATTTAATTAATGTGACGACTTAATCCAAACACATTTCAACTCTGAAGAGGGACGATTTAACGCTTTCCACGCGGTATATGCAAAGCAGATTTTTCAAAAACATTTTCAACTTTCAAAGTCTATCTCAAGGATTACTGGACCAATACTAGGCATGTTTGTACTTATTTCAATGCATTTCAGTAAAGTAGGGCATGATCTAACTAATAAAGGTCAAGAACATTGTTCATGTCAAGTGCTAACTATAACAAATTGATGGATTTCTAAACATTCAATTGATGTTTTACTATGTGTTAATTATTATATGGTTTTATCATGAGTTAGGCCTAATCGAACTTTTATTAATATGCGTAATAATTGAGCGTGTCACTACGTCTTTTCTGCAATACTATTTTTCCAACAACAAATTATGGTCAGTAATCATCTCTTACATTATTAAAATAATGTTCTCTCAGACTGATGACGCAAAACTATAGCCTACATTGATAAACGGGTTCTATTGATGATTTTGGTAAATGGTCAACCGAATCTGTCATTGGCCTATCTTACTTTTATTACTTATTCTTTCTTTTTTTAATTCATTTCTAGATCTTATTTTCATTCATGTATTTTTATTTATTCTTTTTATTCATTCCTTTTTCTTTTTTCTTTTTATGCTATGACGTGATGCTAATTAATGTTCATAACAATATATTCTATCATTGTGGCGTGGGCATTTGGTGCTATAGTGGTTATTGCTATATAGATAGCAGTTAGGGCCTATATGCTATACAGTATACATGACTTAAATATTACCCATGAACTCGCATTCGAGCTTGTATCAACGTTTAGATGAAATTGGTTGTCATTAATACCAAAATATTACATGTGTGTTCCATTTATTTAACCGTTACCTGTACATATACGAATTGCGCCATACTAAATATGTTGAAATTTGAAGGAAATATTGGTTGAAAATCATCATTTTGTAAAAAGTACTTAATATTTATTAATAATATTAAGTGGTCTTATTGCGCATTGTATACGCTACAATGTGTGAAAATCACATTGATATCGATTGAGTGGTTCTCAAGTTATGATGTAAAACGTGAGGCATGACAGCGCGTGTTTTCAATAGCTCAGACAATGTTAGAAAAAAGTGTTCGAACACTTAGTAGGCCTAATGTAAAGTCATCCCCCTTTCCCCCCTGATCAATGTTGAGTCGCCCAACTTGCCAAACATCAGCCCGTGGCCTAGCAACATTGATTGGTGGGGAGAGGGGAGGGGTATATTAAAGGGGGGCTTTCAGGCTAGCAGATGCAAATTGGTATTTTCACATGACTCTAAAAATGCGTACTATAGGGTAATTAAACGGTGCAAACAATGGTCAGTGTTCGAACACCTTTTTTCTATGATTGCAGATTGGATTAAAAGATCAACTATCCAATAGAGGTTATCCATATTTTAGATTAGCAGCCATGGTCATCGGGAGTACTAAATAGTCTATTGAATGTAGAATACAGGCCCAGGGTACGAATCCCCTTTGTAGTCCGCAATGCTTGGCGCCATAGATAATCTCTAAATTCCAATGAAGACATTTAAAAGTTTTTACCCCAGAAAAAATTAGACATGAGAGAAAAGTGATTTGACCCAAAATGTGGGACTGTAAAAGTGGTAATTTTCGCACGATTAAATGTTCGCGCTTTGCTGATTTTCAGCCATTTCTCTTGTTTTTTAAATTCGTGATTTGAAAGTTTATTACATAGACTAGACTTAAACACAAAATTAATATATTTGCATGTTTTTATTTTCGCGGTAGCTGCTTGGAGCATGAAAAGCACAAAAATCAATGTAGCGCGAACATTTCCAAGTTTACAGTATACCTATATTTCATTCATCTAACTCTGTGCAGTGATATCAGAGCCTATTGTTAGTGATTTGCACAGCATTATATGCAAGTGCCGGGTTTCGTCTTTGATTACTTTGGTACTTACATCAGCATTTTACAACCATGCATGCAAAAATGAAGTGCGATCTTTCAAATACACTCTAACATCACTGCACAAAATTAGATGAATAAAGTATAGCTGGATTGTTTATTGTACTATGGGCAAATTTGGACTCAAAATTTAGAATCCGACTTTTAATTGAAACAATGTTTATCACTATAAATGTATGCAGCACAAGACATTTTTGTAATTCTGTTCCCTCATTTGTTTTTGTTTTTTCTTGTTATTTACCGTTTTTCCTTTCTATTTGTATTGTTCTAAACAGGCCCGTCCCCCCCCCCCCCCCCCACCCCAAATCTGAAGAAAAAAAATCCTTTTTTTTTGTACCAATGTACCTTTTTTGGTACCAATGTACCTTTTTTGGTACCAATGTACCTCTTTTTGGTACCAATGTACCTTTTTTTTGTGTGAAAACGCCCCCACCCACCCCAATTTTCCGAAAAACGGCCCATTTCCCATTGTGTAAAGCGTTTTTTCAGGCCGCTTTGGACCAAAACATGTCCTAACCCCACAAAAGACACGAAATGGCTATAGTCTGATTAAAAAATGACCGAACAAAACAAATGCAGCACAAAAATGATCGGACTGGTAGGGTTAACATATAGCATGAGAGACAATTTGTTGTCGCAACAGAATACTTACTAGTACCCTGTTGAATACCAGGCTTTTCAAACATGTGAATCATACAGGTGCGAGCGAGACAGACATAGTACACGTTTTCTACACAATTTCAATAGAGACCAGCATTTGATTATCTCTGATTAAACCTGAATGGAACAAACAATTCTAAATTCCAAACCGCTATAGAGTTCACCGCTTTATTCCATGTCAGAAAGAATTTTTAAGGTGCAGCAATTGCCAAATTTGCTTAAAATTACAAAAGCGTTGGCAAATTAACACTTTCCACGCGGCAGGCATCTGCAGACGACATTCAAAAATTGCACAAAATATTTCAACAATTTGTCACAATTATTGAATTTCATTACTATATTTGAAATCACAATGAAAAATGCATTAACATAAGTGCAAACATGCCTAGTATTGGTTCAGTAATCCTTGAGATAATTATATAGACCTTGAAATTTGGGAAAGAATCCTGAAAAATCTGTTTTGTAACTGGTAAAACCAATAGCCCTGTGGAAAGTGTTAAGCATGCAAGAATGAACACTTTAACGGTATACAAAATCTTTCAATGTCAAATGAGTGAAAAATGTCCTACCTTCCAACGTACGGAGTTCAAGAGAATATGTGGCTCCAACATATTGAAAAATAGTCCGTTTTATAACTAATCTAGTGCCAGAAATCACCAAGTGACTCCAGCAAATTCCAAACCACTATTTCGGCCATATTCCATGAAATCACACATCTTTGTACCAAGTAAATTGGGCGTGACCTACTTCCTACCGCTCGGGTCATGCTTCTATGTGTGTATGATGGTGAAAATCACCCATCAAGTGGTTTTTGCTTAGGAAGCGTGTAAGTGCAGGCACAATTGGTATGCCCACGAGCGAATGACAGGCTATGTTTCTGGGTACAGCAAGAGAAGTAATAATTAGGCCGTACCCTGATCAATGTTCACTGGCACAAACACTACCCGAAGTCTCACATGTGAAGCCCCTAGGCGTGCATGCCCTCATTTCTGGCCATCTCTTCCTTTTTTGCACAAATCGAAAAATGAGTTACAATTTAAAGACAAGCAAACGTAGTGTCTGATGCCGGATCGGGGCTACGTTCTATCGCTCGGTCGTCGTAGCGCAGCGATTGCCCCGGGGTCAAGCCATGATAAGCTACACGGACAAGCAAGAAATGGGTGATGTTCTAATTTCATTTCGGAGTCCTTTTTTGTTGTTGCCAGGCCTGATGAGTTGTATCGTTGTACGTTTGGTAAAGTGCTATTTGGGGCTCGGATAATTTACATGAAACTTGTAGAATTTGGGAGAGAAAATGGTTGGTAAGTGGTATGATGAATGCTGACAAATGTATGACATTGTCAGGCTGGAACAATGGAAATCCCGATAAAACATGTATAACTGTATTCCATTGTTTGATTGTAACTCAACTAGTGTTTAATCTAGCAGGAGTCACATTTAAAATAGATTGATTCTGAAGATGTGGAATTGTATATCTTCTTGCATGAGGCTAAAAAACTACATTTCCCACTGTAGTGTATGCATTTGACTTTTTGTCCACCGCGAGGAACTTTCATTTCCAGAAAAGGTGCAATTTTGAGGATGAAAATAGTTTGTTCATTATTTTTAGAGTAGGAAAGTAAACTTCCTAACCTTAAGTCAGTGATTTTAGCCATATCCATGCATGCATGGAACTTGAAGGAAAAGAAATATTATAGCTATCTTTCAAAAACCTATTCGGGACCAGGTATAACTAACTCAAAAATCTCACATTTTCTTAATGATATTCAGATCTTTTTCAATAAAATAAACAACTGTGACCTAACTTTTGCAACTTTTGGACAACTTTCTACATCAATTTAAAATGTTATGTGAAGGATCATATGACTGATGACAACTGACAATCCCATAATCCTTGGTTAACACTTTCAACACGGCTAGTATTAGTTTCACCATTATAAAAAATATAAAAAATCAGAAACCTTTTACAATTTTCAAAGTCTATCTCAAGGATTACTGTACTAATACTAGGCATATTTGTACTTATTGTAATGCATTTCTCATGGTTATTCCACATGGTGAGGAAATCTAATGATTTTGACATTTTTGAAGCATTTTGTGAAATTTTGGAACTGTCGTCTGCAGACGACTGCCGCGTGGAAAGTTTTAATACCCTGGAAACAAATTAAGGGATAATATTAATATACAGTGGGAAAAACAGAACAAAAAGCAACATTCAGAACAAAAACAACATTCTGTACGGATTTGCATCAAAACAAAAATCAGCACATAACAATATTACATCGCGACATTTTTTCTATAAACATACATACATGTACATACATAAAAGGACAATTAAGGAATACAAAAATCAAAATTTGTTATAATTTTTAAACACATCTTGCAGCTTTGGAGCTCAAGTGTGTATATATAGGGGCTTATCTAATCATTGTCAATTGACAAGATTACATTATCACCACATGGAAAAATTAAACAAGGACACATTGATCTGTTTGTGCCTCATGTCGGGCATTAAGAAGGAAACACATTTTATTTCCTACAACATACAACAGGCATTTATGAATGTACCATAATCTAGCTCTACATTTATTTTAAACCACGGATGTTCACAACGTCGTGCCCGATGCGGTCGCACAGGCGACACAACCCCCCAGTAACTACCACGGAGTAAAAGTTCTGTTCATCCAAAATAAGAATTCAGCTAGATTACATTTATTTTAACCACGATATTCACAGAGACTATTTAGAAGTAAAAGCTGTGTTTATCAAAATAAATTGTTTAATTCATACAACATGCCTTTGTGAATGTATCCAAATTCAGCCTGATTACATTTCTTTTAAACCCGGATGTTCACAACATCTTTGTGTTTCATCCCAAATAATTAGTTTACTCTTCTTCACCGCTGGATCACCTGTGTATAAACATTTCAACTCGTTCGCCTGAAGTAACTACTCCAACGGTCACCAACCCCCCAGTGAATACCTAGGAATTACATTGATTTGTTATACTACATTAACCTGCCACGGATTTGAGCAAATGATATATGGTAAAATGAAATGGCTGAACCTTTCTTATCATTATATTCTTTAATGAAACATAAGTTGGCTACTACGCGATTTACTTATTGTATTACATGTGTAATATATTTTTTAAAAGTGACATTTTATAAAATTCACAAAAAAACTGCTGTTCACGTGCCACCCTAACTGACGTGACTATAACCTCATGGGAGTGGTGGGTGGGTAAAAATTTGACTGCTCCTTTCTCAATGCTATCTTGACAGAGAATGAAATTTACGCCAAACCAAACATGGCGGCCTAACCCATAAAGCCTCTGATTGGTCTACAATCTATCTTGACCCCCAATTTCATTGGTCCTTACCGTAATGCCCCCAAACAACACAATAACATTAGCAACGGAACCTACCATTTTTCCAGAGGTGATAATGTTTGGTTTCAATGGACGGGCCATGGAAACTGAATTTTGATGTAATATCGCAGCTAAAAGACAGTATTCATAATTGGCGCATTTACGTCAAAAGAGGGCCATGCTATCCAACTGAGGATGAGCAATTAGTGCTCTGAAAACGAGGCCAGTGATGTAGCCGAGACGAGAGTGATGTAGCCGAGACAAGAGTGATGTAGCCGAGACAAGAGTGATGTAGTTTTTCAATGTGGTGAACTTTGCATTTATTATAAAAAAGTCTTCATACTTCTGAGCTGTTCAATATTTGACATTATTACATTCGAGAAATAAACTTGAATGTACATTAAACTTTCTATTCCACTAGTTTGAAATGAAATGTTTGCTGGAAACGAACACTATCTAGGAAAATGTAGAAGATCACAGTTCATTACATTGTAGTAAAAGTATGAGATTGTTATGTTTATGGGCGCACTAATTGCTCTGAGCATGCTCAGTTAAAATTCACACCCTCTGTTGACGTAAATGCGCGAATTATGAATAACATCTATACTTTGCTAGTGTGTGACCATGCCGTATACTAGCTAGATATGCTTATTGCACCACAAAATTCCTTGAAGTTTGGTCCATATAATATTGCACAAAAAGTGATTTTTTCTCTCCATGATTTAACCAGAAAATTGAGAGTTGAATCTCAAACAAATCTCTGCATATCCCTTTAACGATAAATCATTAAAACTTGATGCCTGATATCAACCCATCACCTTTTAGTAAACACAGACATTTCCCAACCAAATAGTAATTTTCATGATGGCTGCCTACATGTATATATAGCTGGCCTACCATTCCCCCGGATGTGAGGGAAAAGCTGTATGTCATCCTCACATCTGCTATAGAAGTAGGCCAGTATGCCATTTCAGAATTATTGATAGAACATAGCTAGACATATACAGTTGAACAAGATTTCATGTTCCAGGCCATTAAGTAATAAAGCAGACTGTAGGCATCAACTTAGGCCAAACAAATTAAATACTTTGTCTAAGCGGCCCGAGCGCATGTTTTTGTTTTTGTTTTTGATTACAAAACCAAAAAAACTAGTAAGTTTCGGTTAAAATACTCGGCAACGTTGTGACTGAAAACACACATTCAATTAACTTTGTGAAGCTAAGAGATAAAGAGAACACACACATACAGTATGCAATGATCATATCTGATTACTTTATTAAAAAGACAAAAGCATAACTATTGACTATATATTGATTTTTATTTAAAAAAATAATAATAATAAATCGCATAAGACATAGCTTATTTTGGTAACAATTTTGTTTGTTTAAATATCGCATAGCACATAGCTTTTTAGCCAAAAGGTGCAGAGACAAGGTATTGAATTTGTTTGGCCTTATATCATGTATATAGATAGACCTATTACTTTATGCCAGATACCAGTATCTCTGCATGCAGAGAACATAGGATCAGTCGATATCTAATACAGTACCAGTATTGGCAAGGAAGTAACAGACATCTTACTTCCATGGTATCTTACTTCCATGGTACTAATAAAATGGGGATAAGAACTAAATGTGGGCATTCAATTACATGTCTGTGTCATTCTAAGATTATTGTTCGTTAAGGATATAATTATTTTTGAAAATCTGTGATACGGCGATGAAAATCTGTGATGCGGCGATGAAAATATTGGTTGGTCAGGCATGTGGAACATTGTTTTTTTCCCCTTGGGTTGAAATAAACTGTCGGATGTTGAAAAATTATTTATTGGAAGCTGATTTCCATTGTGATTTAGTAAAGTTCTGTGATGTTTTTTTACGTAAGATTCAGTAAAGATCCATTCATGAGTCCACGGAAGTCTTTCCTGATAAGTCAAACTTCATTATCAAAGAGAAAAAATATAGGTAACAGTTTCATAATATTGCTTTAAAGCTGTATATCTTTCAAAAACTGTACCCATAACTTCCTTTGCAAGTAATTCCTTAAAATCAACCAATTAAGATCAAATAATCTTTGGAGCAGCACATCACAGTGTATTACTAATACCATAAATTCCCTAGAACCAGAAAATCAGTGCAGTATCCAAATTATTAATTTATAGGTGTGTTTTGGTTTATTTTAATTTTTAGATTATTATTTTGGGGCATGTGCCTTTTTTAATTATAAAACAAAAATGTCTATTGTGTCTATGTCTTGATACCTTTAACTAAATTAATCACAGAAAATCTCATATAATCTGACTAATTTGTCAATTTAGTTGAGGCTTGGTGCTAACATTATGTTGCCCATAGCGCACCAAGATGAAGTGTCAACCAGACTTGCTCCCATCCACACTTGATACCAAGATTCACTAATTACCATCATACACTCCACTCTATCGCTACCATAGCCAATTGTGTGAGTCATTTTTAGCTCTCTACGTATATAGTGGGTAGAGGTGGAGGATGGAGAGAGTAAATTAGCATTAGGTAAATAACATTTATCTTAGCGCAGTATGATTTTGCAACAACTTTGTGTGCGAGTAACGACAATTTTATGAATGCCTCACGGCAATTAGGGCCAGTTGGTCTTTTGGTGTTTAGTCCAACTACTTAATCCCCTAAAACAGGGTCAAGTAGGGTGAAGTAATTAGGTCAAAATGTCAGCTTATTGGAATCGACAATTTTGACACACTCTGCATATATTATTTGACTTGAATATATTTTGGTAATTTTTCTAATATTGCAGGGTAAGTTTTTAAACATTATTAACAAAATGATAATCAGAACGAGTCGGCTTTTCTGTACTGCACACCATACTGTTCATCCGTAGTCAAACAATGCGGTTCCCACCGAAGGGCGTTTTGAGTGATGTAAATTGTAATACATATGCATGTTGCAACAGGTTTTTACGTTTAACTATTATGTGACATATATACGAGTACGCATGTATATATAGAGCATGTTCCATATTAGAGCCCGTTAGGCGAGTCAACCCAACAGGGACAAGAGACTGACTGGCAGATACAGGCAAGAACACAAGGCTAATCATATCTGATGAAATCACGGTAATGCAGGGGAAATGCTACAAATATACACTAGAAATCCCTATATCGCTACAAATCTCTGCTCTGCATTCGTCGATGGCATACATATTGGTTCAATTTTACATATGCAGCAGAAGGTACAGAGGGTGGATAGTATCAGATGGCCTTTGCACCGATAATTAATTATTGTAAAGATAGGTGAATGTTTTAGGGAGGAAATGTCATGCCATTGTGCTACTTATGAGTAGCTTGTAGAGTGTCCCAATAAAATTGAACTTAAAAAGACTTTTGTAAGGACATGCCGTTTGTGTAGTTTCGTATCCAAGAATTCTTCCTCTTCATTTTGAGGCCATCCATATCCTGAAATCCTTGTGTATTTTATCAGCCTTTTGCCAGATATGAGTGGACATAGGGACATGAGTCATGGGAATGTCCATGGTTCCTTCATGTCCATGCTTTGTTAATGTCTTTGTTCAGGTCCTTGGTGATTGTTTAAGTACAGGCAACATTGCTTGTCCTACCACTGGAACAACTTTAAAGAAAGGTGCCACATTATTTTTCCCCATATGTTAACATTTGAACAGGGCATCAAATATTCTTGACACCACAGAAAGCATATACGTGAAATATTGATAAATTGAAACGACCCAAGGGTTGGCGGTTGGGGAGGATGGCAACCCAAGGATGTATTATTGTATACATATTGTATTTGTCATGCCATAACTTTTTTTTAAATAAACCTACAAATAATTCAATAGAAAATAATGTAAATACTGGTTTTAAATATTCAAAATATTAAACAATAGCCTTGTCTTTCATCAGGATTTGTTTTATCATGTACCTACATTGAAATTGTTAAATAATAATAGTGTACAATACTAGTAAATACTGATTCCAAATTTATACTTAATTTTACAAATAATGCCACTTCCACTTGAGATTTTATGTCCATTGCTTACTTGCCTCTCCGTTATTGTTTGTTATTTCTGTTTATTTATATTTCTGTATTGTATTTCTTTACTCAACTGTATTAATTTGTAGGGTTTAGTTTTTGTTTAAGGTGGGTGCAACAATGCCAGGCATTTGCTTTCAGTTGCTCCTCCTTGTCATTGTATTTTGTCCATGTTGGTATCATTATTGAATTGAATTGAAATGAACCCATCCCTAAATTGCATCGAATCAAAATTACCGCATGGTGAATATACTACCGTGCATTTATCTATTGTGAAAGAAAATGTACAGCGATGCAGGTCACTCTAATTGTAGTCATGCTTACAACTGATTCAATAATGTGGCGATGAGACCTTAAAGGCATTCCTCAATAACTCAGATAGCAATATAGGCTGTCCATTCATATAGTCTTTCACCTCACCTATTGCCCGAGCTGTAAACGCAACAATCATTTAAGTCACCTTAAAAAAGGACCCTTAACACTTTCCACGCGGCTATTGGTTGTACCATATACAAAACATATTTTTCCAAAACCTTTCCCAACTTTCAACGGTCTATCTCAATGATTACTGAACCAATACTAGGCATGTTTGTACTTATGTCAATGCATTTCTCATTGTGATTCCAAATATGGTTATGAAATTTAACAATTTTGGCATTTTTGAAACATTTTGTGAAATTTTGGAATGTCGTCTGCAGCCGCCTGCCGCGTGGAAAGTGTTAAGGTCTATGCAACAGGCACCCAAAGCTAGCAACCTCTCTTCGGTTTGTTGTTATTGGGTAATCGGCCGTGGCAGCTTAAGGGCAAGTTCGCGAACAGACCTGGTCATGTCCTAGATATGTTGTAAAGCTATCGTCACGGTAACTTGTCATTATTACAATGAAACCTGTTGCTACTACGTTAGTTCTTCTGCTAAAGCAGTAATGATTTGGAAGAGCAGAGTTACAATAACATCAATTGGCTTAAATTGAGGAGGATTGTTAAACATATTGAGGAGAATATTATGTACACATTGGTGTGGGTTAAAATGAGATGAAAATTCCTGAGGGGAGGGGGCAATACAGATAGCTAAGGCATATCACCGGCAATTGAGCCAAGCGAATAACATTAACAATAAACAAAATGTTACACACCAGGAGTCACCTTTGTACAATCTTTACACCATTTATAAAGGGGAAATTTCCAAAATAAATCCATTATAATCAGTTCAATAATTTCTCGTTAATTTTGTACAATTCCCAGGCACCCTATGCATAAATGCAACAGCCACAAAGTGCAATAGGGCGTCCATTGTTATTGAATGTAGTCCGTCATTACACAGCACATTATGCATTCAGATGAATACAAGCGTGACGCGATCGAGAAATTTTTGTACTGATTATAGTAAACATTTTTTGTCACATTATGTGTGGACACGGACTTTGAAAATGTTGAACAATATTCTTTAACACATAGTATAACACGTCATATTTGGAAAGGATTTGTGATGCAATCAAGCTAAGGCCAAAATTTTTTTTTTGTTATATTGGCGTAACGGGCTGAACAAAAATAGGGTAGGTAGGTAGGGATTTTTTTTTTTAATTTTTTTTAATTTTTTTTTTAGCAGCTGTTTTTGAACAATGTTAACCGAGTTTAAACATTCCCTATTGTTTGTTAGAAGCACCGTCGTATTTCGTTCGAGAAAAAACATTTATTTTTTTTATTTTTTTATTTTTTAGGGTCGGTCGGTTGGTTTTTGTTTGTTTTTTTCACTGAAAAAAAAAAAAAAAGTGTAGGGTCGGGCGTATTTTTAGGGTCGGGCGGGTTACGCCAATATAACAAAAAAAAATTGTTGGCCTAATTGTGTCAGAAGTCGAAAATTTCACATTTTTAGAGTTCTACTTGACTGTATTGGGTACTTTTAACACTTTCCACGTGACACTGGCGTCTGCAGACGAGACGACAGTTCCAAAATGTCACCAATGCTTCAAAAATGTTACAATTATTGAGTTTCACCACCATATTTAGAATCACTGTGAGAAATGCATTAGAATAAGTACAAACATGCCTAGTACTGGTTCAGTAATCCTTGAGAAAGACTTTAAAAGTTGGGAAAGGTGTCTGTCTTGAATATGGTAAAACTAATGGCCGCGCGGAAAGTATTAAAATGTTATATACTGCACACAAAACCCCCATCATAAACGAACATCTCCTTTCCCAAACTAAGCTATCACACACATTTCAACAATTCATCTGTAACCAACATTATATTTTGTAATAAAAATGTATAAAAATCAGAGAGCTTTAGGTATCTTTAGTAATGTACTTATTAATAATTATAAAGGGGTTTGATTTTGTGCACTTTTTAATTTTGGGCTAATCCAACTGAAGATTGGGAACACGATTGGGCTATTCCATTTGAAATCTTAACATTTTCCAAGCAGCCAGCGTCTGCAGACGACATTCCAAAATTTCACAAAATGTTTCAAAAATGTCAAATTATTGAATTTCATTACCATATATGAAATCACCATGAGAAACACATTGACATGAGTACAAGCATGCCTAGTATTGGTTCATTAATCCTTGAGATAGACCTTGAAAGTTGGGAAAGGTTTCTGTAAATCTGTTTTCAGAAAACGTGGCAAGTGTTAATCTTCCATACAGGGAGTGTGAATTTCAAATGGGGTTACCTGAATGGGCAACTCCATTTGAAATTTGCACTCCCTGTCTTCCATATGGGGTGTATGGATTTCAACTGGAATAGCAGCCAATTTTCAATGGGTTTCCCAATTGGTTGCAACTACACATAATTAGCAAAGAATAACGGCATAAGTGTCTTTAATTTTTAAAGATGTTAACAGTTTGGGGGAAATTAAGTGAAATTATTCTTTGATGCAGTACATATTTGGTGAAGAACATATTCAATGATATGTTCATATTTTCACACATAATTTTTCATTTTTCTGTCCAACTTTAAATATTTTTACATAATGAAATTTTTGTGACATGGAATTTTGATACATATACTTCAGAAACAACACAATTTGCATATTCTGACTTTTACTTGATGACTTAATATAATGAACGAAAAACAATGTAGCGCAAAAATTCCACTTTTACAGCTGGCAGCAGAAAATGTGCAGAGCTCAATAAAGACATTTGAATCAATAGGGTTATGGCTTGGAATACATGAGTCTTAAATTGAATCAATATCATTCTTAACGTCAAGTGTTTTCATAAAATGTCGTCGTTCTGGTCGAAATCTAAGTTAGACATGTCTAAATTCTTGTATGGGATTGCTAAATATCAACATCACATTTCATATATAAGCTTATATGATCCAAATATATGTATAAAATGAACCAAAATATGTATGTTGTAATTTTAAAGGACAGTCAAATTAATTATATATAGAAGAGGCTATTTTTTTTTATTTCAGAAAGAAATTGCTAATGATTGGGGATTTACAATTCATTCTTTTAATCCATCAGAGCATGACCCTTGTTCGCTTCCATCTAATTTTGTAAGCCTGAATGTGTGTGAAATTAAACATTTTGAAGAAGTGGGTGGGGTATTAGGGTATTTTTGGGATAGGCCTAGTGGTGGATATACTAATACTGTATTGACATTTATTACGATCAATAATGGGGAAAGCCAGGCTATACTTCTTTAAACATATTCCCAGCACTACACTTACATACATCCAAACCACCCTATTTGTTTATTGTTGTTGTTGTTGTTGTTTTTATTGTTTGTTTTTTGTGTTGTTTTTGTTGCTCTTTGTGTGGTTTTTTGTGGATTTTTTTCTTGTTTTGCTTTTGTTTTTGCTTTTGCTGTTGTAGTGTATTATTTGGTCTAAAAATTTAGAATATAAAATGAAGTAAAAAATTGCATTTCACATATATGTATGTATCTCTGCATGATGTCATTGCCCCAACTGAAAACGCTAAGCATTTTATTTCTGATAACTGAAAATACAAGATAGAACATCGTCTGCAAAAAGTACCATGTTAATTAGGATCTCGGACTCTTGAACTGCGTTCTTGTAAAGAGGGGCTGGCTACATTTGACATGATAAACGAGGCCAAAGTGCTGTGCAAAATATACTGTGACAGATACACTTCGCTGTACACTGTAAAAGATGTCAATTTAACACAAATTCAAGTAAATTGCTAACATGAGACAGCCAGATTCCCCAACCAGACAGAGGGGTAGAGAGGAGAGGAGGAAAGGGGAGGGGACAGGCAGCTGACAGCTTGCTTCCCTCTCCCTCATACATCCCCCACACCAGACGAGGTGAAGGGCAGAGAGGGGGTAAGGGCAAATGTCATGCTGTTAGCATGCGTAACCAATGATCGTCCAAACAACCCCTAAACTTATATGGACTCTGAAGCCAAAATGTTTGATAAAATAAGGATTTTGCATATCTTTAAAAAAAATTGACCCCCTAAGCCCGTAAAAATTGACAGTATTTTGTAGAAATCCCCTTTTTCTTGTAAATGGTCCATTTAAGACCCCTTAACGCATATAACACGCCTGATCACAAAGAACACTTCTTATCACATGTTTTTTTGGTCACGCATGATATAGTTGACTGGCTCCTGGAACATGCCCACATCCCCAACCAGACAACCAAATATCCACAAAATCGCAGACCCTAAATTAATGCTCTGTCAACCACTTAAATATTAAAGAAACACCTTTATTTGTTGTGCCCCAATTCAATGTTGTGCTCTAGGTTTAAATCAAATATACCGTAACCAAGTATAAGGCTGATACATCTGGTTGATATTTTCTGCTTTTTACTTACCACTTCCCTTTAGACATTGGTTGTCAATTTGAAATAAATAAAAATTAAAAAAAAGGGTGAATAAATTCCAAATATTTATCATTTGTTATGAAAGGAAACTTCTTTTTTTTTAAATTATGGCCTTGATATAGGCCTAATGGGTGATGCACTCGAAAAATCACATTAGTGCAATTCAAGATGAATGTTGAAGTCAATGACCTTGCTATCTATCTACTATCTACACAGAAAACGAAAATGGTCAAAGTCCAGTAATTCAACCTGTCACACAAAAACGGACCAGTTTGTCAAACCCTTGCAGTCAATAGATTGCCTTTCTTGCAGCATTAATTTCAGAGCCTGGCTTGATGAAGATCACCTTACCACACATACAGTGACCATTACCCATTCATCACTCCCTTTAATATAATCTTTAAGTTTAAGGGCTTACATTTAGTGTGGAAGGGGAGGGGGGGGGGGGGGGGGGGGGGGGGGCAGGAGGAGGGGCAGGGGTTGTGCCCATAGGAAAAGGGGTAAAAGATACCCTGTTTATATTCATTCCATCAATTGATTTGTGCATTGATTGGCAAGTATACATCAAATAATTTGCTTGATCAATTCTGTCTCCTACAGCAATCCGAGTGTTCATTTTATCCATTCATCTAACTCCTTAGGCCGTCCTTATTTCCAGGGATTTCCCCCTAAGATTGACTTTATAACTATGGAGGTGTACAAGTCATAGCCCAAGGATCATGTGTGCATAGGGCAAGACATACAAGAAGTGGAGAGTGATTCAGGCTGTCCTATTCATATACCTTACACTCATGCATACATGTATATAATAGGGATGTATAATACCTTTTATAAGTGATCAGTTAATAAGGATAAGGTACATAACATATGCCAAGGGTTAATTATTATAAGAGGAGGCGATCCCAGTCACAAATTAAAAAGATTATAAATATTATTCATTCATCATTATTATTACATCTAACTTTCACCTTGGGTGTTTCCCCATTTATTTAATTATATGAAATATCCCAATTTTAAAACTAAATTGGCTCTTTTCTATCTAGACTCTTTAATGCAGTTATAGCATGAGAGAGCATTATGAACGGATACGAGGTTTAAAGGAAATCCGTGCCATGGAACTTTAGCGCTCAGATATGTAGAATTATTATTATACAGACCACTTCTGTAGGTTAAAGTTTTTAAAAATACCGCGTAAAGAAAAAATTGGCTTTAGAAAGAAAAACAAACCATGTATGGACGTCGCCATATTGAACAAAGCTATGACGAGACAGTTACGAAATGTCTGCATTTCTGTTTCATATATTGATATTATCGATTTATGCATTGAATTCCTGCGTGATTACGTGAAGTGACCTGTTGCTGATGAGACGGTTTTAGTTATGATGACATCACAATATTGGGTATGGCTATCCCATCAGCACCTTCGACACAGACAACCGGGCGCAAATTTCAAATAATCACAGGTTGGGGATGTGCAGTTTAAATTCGTTTAATTGAACATAGTTCTGTGTTCAATTAAAATGGTCAATATACATTAGATAATTATTTTCCTACCAATGCATGGTTTAATGAATAGCACGGTATTCCTTTAAATGATCTTCAAATTAGATGGTATTTTACTTGATCCTCTCAGGGAAAAGTTGCCTATTTTCTAAAACCATCTGATGAAATTGGTCCTTTTTCCAGAAACATCAATTTATTTTTATCGCCAATTTCAATTTGAAGTGAAAGCAAAATTTCACTTCTGAGATCAAGATTTTTATTTTTATTTGGAAACGATTTGAGTCAATTTCCATTGACCAGTTGTGCATTTCTTCCCAGACTATCCCGCAACCCCACTGGCTGATAGGCGCACATAGTTCAAGATCAGAACATTAGTTCTATGTTTTCCATAGGGTGGACTGACTTCAAATGGAATAGCCCAGCCCATATGCATGCAATAATGGCATCCACCAGATCAAACCCATACCATCAGTATGGTAAACCCAGATTTGTCCAATCTCCAACACATGAACATGATCTGCTCAATCCTAAGGAAATGTTACGTTTCATTGCATATTACTCTGTAAATACACTGATTTTTTAACGACGGAAAACTTCACAATCTACTATTCAAATTTGAGATTATGATTTAGAACAGCTTTTTTATTCAGATTACAAAGACTCAAATAATTGGACATCAATATTTTCTTACTGTTTTAGTTGGAATGTGATTATCAAAGGAGGATTTTGGGAGGAAAAAGTAAATTTTGAGCAAAAAGTAAATTTTGAGCATAGCTGATGATGGTCGCATTCAAACCGTACAAACAGTTGACTGTGGTTTAGTTTCAATTTAAAGGTGACAAGCATGATTTGGGCAAGTATATTTTTTTGCATTTTGCATTTGTTTAATACCCATCGTATATGCCTATTATTTCTATTTTTTTGTTGCATTGTACGCTGATGAATCGTGCAGATCACTTTAGCCGGAAAAGATTGAAACAAAATTACTCTTCACAAGCATTTTTGTTGACTTTCTTGTCTATGCTTTGATCAAAATTATTCAATGTGAGATATTTGCTGAACCTAAATGGAAAGAGTGATATGCAAATGGCATAATATGTGATGCAGCACATCAAAAGGGTGAACTTTGCATGAGAAGTCAATTTTTAGTTTATTATGTGTGCTCTCAGAGCATTTTCTAAGCTTTAAAATGACACAAAATTTATCAAAATTTATCAAACCATTCAGATTTTACGAGTGAAAATGACTCCTAAATTCTTATCATTTTCTTTTCTTTTTTCTGTCCGTTTTCATCTATATCTTGAAAATCACACAGCCTCAAAGTCTCCCCTTTTGATGTGCTGCATCACATGACTGCTTCACTTTCAAATCTATTTAATAACAATTACACAGGCTAAGTATAAAACATTGACACAAACACTGAACGTGACCATAGAGGGTAACTGTTTTTAGTAACAGTAATATGTAAACTTGATGGTACTGTAAAAACCAATATTTTCGCGTAAGACATTTCCTTGATTTTGATATCATAGACATTTCGCGATTTTTTTTGTTTTGTGGGTGACCTTCTGGATGCACTGTATCAATGTTGAAAACAATATTTTGTGTGTTATAATTTTCGCGGAAAAATATTTTGCGCGAAAAGCACGAAAATAAAACCACCGCAAAAAATTTCAACTATTTTACAGTATGTTATACAAGTCTCTTTCTCTGAACTGCTAACAAAAAACTAATTAAGAGACCTCTATCTTGTCTCGTTTTATTTTTCTACTATTCATCTGGGCCAAATACTCAACATGTTGGTTCTTAAGGCCGTACTAGGTAAAACACACTGAAGATGTACATGGCTAGCTTACCAATTTTCCAGTACAATTCATGCACCCATTTTTTTCTTTGCGATATTATTTGTCAACGCTAACAACGCAATAGAGCGAAAATCATGAACTTTGCGACTGATAACCTCTCCACCTTTAGCAACATTCTTTATTCAAGTGTGCCAGATTTAAGAACATGGACAGCCGCCTTCAATGAAAACTGGGATGTTTATACTTATATAACTATACCCTGTTCAGTGTAAAGTGGAACATGACCGTAGCACAAATAGGCCTACAAATCCAGATGAGTTCAAGAGCAGAGGCAGTGGCATAGCCAGGGGGGAGGGGGTGATCCCCCAATATTGACCGAGTGTCGGTTGAGATTGGCACTGTCGGTTCATTTGACAATCATAACCATGGAATTATGATGGTCAAAAGTACAATGGTCAACAGATAGAAAATTTTTCGCGCACTTAGCGCATGTGTCCCCAAAATGCAATATTTGTCGGTACAAGCTTGTTTAGAGCTAAAATGTACCTCAATCATAGCAAAAATAAGTGTAAAGTTGAAAGATTTTCGCACGCTACACGCAAAATTCTTTAGTCACACAATCTGGTCGGTTCACTTTAATTTCTTGTCCCCCCCCCAAATATGAAAAACCTAGCTACATCATTGGCAGAGGGGACTTTGTCGGTTTGTGAACATATGTGTCATCTTAGTATGTTTCATGTCATTTTCCCCCAGTTTCTGTCTTTGAAAAGAAATTCACTATGCACCCCTTCTTCATATGTCACTGTAGTATGGGATGCAATAGACCTTATCAATGTTGTGATATTTGGCACCCTCCTTTCCCTTACCCCACCCCCCCCCCCCCCCCCCCCCCACCCCCACACACACACACTACTTATGCCACTCCATGGTTCAACAAATCAATACTAATAAACCTTTCCTGTTCTATATCTTAGCCCTCACCACCTATTTCTGGGACACATTTCCCATTGGGTCGGGAACATGAATCCTGCAACATTCTCAAATGTTAAGTAGCCATGGTTACTGAGCCATGACTCACATTGCGAGAGGGGTCAACATAGGGTCATCTCGCAGGCACATTTTTTTCTTCTTCTGTGGAGACGCCACCAACCAACATGGCTCATGGTGCATTTGGAACAATCAAAGTAAATACTGTGACAAACACACTATTTTTCACACAGTGATATTTTCCATGGACAGATAAGAACTACACTGAGCCAAAAAAGAAACTTATAAAATTTTAACAGATCACCAAATAAAATTCTGTGCATGAAAATGTACCAAATTTGGATACAATATTAATAGTAATATTAGTAATATTGTATCCAAATTTGGTACATTTTCATGCACAGAATTTTATTTGGTGATCTGTTAAAATTTTATAAGTTTCTTTTTTTTTATAAGTTTCTTTTTTGGCTCAGTGTATATACATGTACCTACAATAATTCGCTATGTGATTTGATCGCTATGCAGTCAATAGCTAGGTCACCCAAGCCCTATATGAAAGCTATGAAGATTGTTAAACGGGGTCAGTAGTCACAAACATGCACAAACACAATAGTCGAACGACCTTGCTATTGTCAAAACTCCCTACACAGAGGACTGCAGTGCAAATCTGTACGATGTTCGCCATGTAATGTCTATGGCGCCTAATGGCGGATTTCATTCCGTGGTATGAAGCTATGAAGTTTCCGTGGTCTTCGCTATCTCCAAGCAGATAGAGCAATACGTACACGGAATTTCTTTTAGACGAGGGTTCATTTCATGATTTGGTGAGGTTTAGAATGAGTTAGGATTCCTGTAATTTCGAAGACCACAGATTTTCAAAATGTGAATTTTCCAACATTTTACGACATAAATTTGGTCACAAAACGTGTTTAATATTATACATTTTACCAATCTGCAGATGTAATTGACCCTTCTCTAAAATTCTACCTGATTTTTAGCACGTTTCTCAGTTTTTGAGATGCCCAAATAGACCATTTTCCGAAGCTATATCTAGCAAATATTGCAGTCACTGCTACCTCATTGTTTTCTTGCGTATAACAAAATATGACATGCAGCGTGACCTCCCTACTGACTGTATGTGATTTGATCCGGTGGTTTACATATTATTCAAAACCTAACTTTATCAAGCTATACAGCCAGCACAGCATAGGTTTCATAATAAGAGGTGAAGATTAATAAAAAATATTATGAAAAATGGATATGACATTAAAATTACTACATTTTTTCTGAATATTCTTTTTAATAAGCACTGATATAAATATTCATCCCTCTGATATTTTCATCCACAAATGGAGAAATTCAAACATCTAGACTTGGAAATTTGAACATCTCTTTTGGTACTTCTTTTGGATTTGTACGGAAATAATTCTCATATTATGTCTACAAACAATCCAGATGAACCTCAGTATTCAAACATTTTGGTGCCTACTATAGTTCAATCAGTTCCAAATCGGCAAGAATTGTGAGGTTTAATATTTATCCGTGGGCCCAAATGGAATACCTAACTTGGCCACCGCTCGCTGATACCTGCTTACGATGCGCAAACGCACACTTTCACCAATGTGCAACGACATGGATTCCTTTTACGCATGGACAAATACAAGCCTCAAAATTCTCGCCAATTTTGAATTGATTCAACTATAGTCCCATCTAAGAATAAAGTACACAGGGTACACATTCTGACGTTACACCTTGTTTTATGCACTGAAACACATGTTCGTTAACAAATAAACCCACCTTATTGTTTCAGCTTAAACTTCACTCATTGAAAGCCTGTTTATTTACAATTCTCTGACCCATATAAAAGGTCCTATTTTTCATGTCTCTACCTAAATACTAGCTCATCTGTTGCTGTTTTTTTCACTGAATACCCATTTTTGTGTTAAACAGATAAACAATAAGACATCCAATTTATAATTGGGGGAGGTGGAAATGTTTTATAATTGGCAGCAAATTAAAAGGACAATTTGTGAAAATGTCAAGAAAATGTCAAACATTATCAGGATTTTTTTCTAATCACATTTTGTGTTTTTGACCAAAATAAAATATGAATCCCCCAAACACATACTTCTACTATAGAAATACTTACTTAACCCAATTAGTTTTAAGTTAGAGAGAAACAGTTTTCTGCTTGATGATAAGATGTAAGACTTCACACATTCAGCGTAGTATTTATTAAATTCTTGTTTGTAAAAATGTAAGATCCTGCGGTGCCACCGAGTCTCCTGCGGCTGAAATATTGCACATAGCGAAGCACTTGAAATTGAACTTGCCATGAATGTGCTACATCTAAAACACAACCCAGATTTGTGACCAGAAAAACATGCGAAATATTTTAAACGGCACATTTAAAATGCATTTCTGAACAGCCCGAGAAATCATACCAAAAGTATTTGGAACCGGTTGAAGTCGGCGGCGCGACAGCGTCATATCTGTAGGAGTTCAGCTGGGAGAAGGGGGATAGGTGCGAAAAGTGCAACCTGAACAGCAGGCCACTTAAAAGGCACTTTAGCAGTTGATAGCTAGGAGAATTACAAAATCAAGAGCGCTACCCAAGTGTATCGTGTTCTAAAAATCACAAGCTATTACAGCCCCTTAGTTCAAAAGCAAATGTGTATAAAATGCCGAATAAAAAAAAGGAGAGAACTTGGGCTATATGTACGACGACTGTGCACACACACACATACATAGGTCCTATACTGCCTTGAACATTTTATTGAACAGTTAAGTGAGTGTAAAGTGAGACTGGAGAGCTGCGACCCTATATCTCGGCACGATTGTATTGAATGTGTACATAGGGTGAAGGGAAAATGCCATTTATTACTTACTAACCCACCCGGCAGAACTATGCTAATGTCAGAAATATGAAATTGCATAGTTCAGAGATTTCTTATGAATAATAGCGGGCACACGGCATGACATGGTTTGGGTTCTTTAAGTCCACACCACAGCTGCAAACATGAATTTTTTAGATTAAAATACTTGTGTGAAATTCAAGCGGGCCATTTTTTAACCTTTTCGTCAATGAGAAAATCTTAGACTATACTCAATAGCACCAGGTTAAGTGCTGAAGTTTGTTTTTTTAAGTTCCTTATATTTTAAATGCAGGGGTGGGCCCTTAACTCATTGGTACGTAATGCAAAACCATGAACATCTTCAGATGTTGTGTTTATGTAACATTGTTGTGTTTATGTAACATTTTGTATTTAGTTTTTTAATCTTTGTTTCTCTGTCACATTTGTTTGCTGAATAACAAACTATAAAACTGAAACAGATGCCAGGAAATAGGTCAAAAATAAGCTTTCACATTCATAAATGTAGAATTTTATAATTCCGTTGAGTAGACTAGCTACATCTGTGTATATAAACTTACTTCATACGGATTACAATAAAATCAATTAAATCGGATTTGTTGAAATCTCGCCAAAACTGCCTAACGTCTATAAAATCAAAATGAATGCAAATTTTGATGAATATTGTTCCGTCTAAAGCACACCGCTCACAACAGGTGAAATGTCACCGAATATTGTCATAAATTTTCATGGATTCGACTCGGCCGTGTGCGGTTACGGCGCGGCATAAAATGAGACGAAAAACAAGTTCTTCATTCTCCAAAAATATATATATATAAATTGAAGAGCAGGTAAAAAATTAAAGTTTCTTATTGTGACGATGAATCTTCTGCTGCCAATGACTGGGTTTTGGATTTTTGTTCAAGTGGGGATTTACGTAACATCATAATGTTAAGTTGCGCAATGTGATTTGAACCTCCTTCAGGTTGCGCGCGTATAATATCAACAGGTTGCTGGGATAGGCAATACCGCCACTTCATGGAGGATAATATGGCACTTGAATGAGGGAAAAAGAAATCTTTCATTTTGCGTGCCTAAGGGCCAAGAAATCTCAAACCGGCGTTGCGTTTGCCGGAGATGAGAGCCTTAGCAAGGCATGTCAGATGATATTGATTCACAACGTTTCTTGTCCTGGGTGGACTGTCTCCTGTGTGCATCGAGTTACAACCATGACTAAAAAAGAGTCCAATGCTGAGCTATATAAGCTAAATGAACCTACCCTGTTGAGAGGAAGAACATTACTACATTTCAGGGTGCTTGTTTCGCCTCGCTGGCAAATGCGTAAATACATGTACATGATGAATTGCCAGTGTGAAAAATCATAATTGTTAGTCCATATGGGTCAATATAATATGTTGTCTGGTGTATATTCACCCAAAATAGGTAGCACAAGGGTTGAGGGAGGGGGAAGGGGATGACTACACTGTGTTGTAACATAGTACAAGTCCAATGTAGTAGTACAGTCGTCAGTTTTGTAGTTCTGTATATAGCTTCGAGACACTACTATAATGATGAGAATAGTCATTAGTAAGTGGCGTATCGGCTACAATATCAAATGGTCATTCCCTACTCACTGGCTCACTTACACGCGTCTGGATCCCCAAAACGACTAATATAATTCACACGAGGTAAATAAGATGTATCACGCTCTCTCCTGTTACACGACGACAAGCCCTGGAATCTGCATCGGCCAGTAACCAATATCGAGAGCCCTGGAATCTGCATTGGCCAGTAACCAATATGGAGAGCCGTATTTGGTTGTATCATTCACAATTTATTGTTGGTTAACCATCTCCGATCCACGGCTGTTTGGTCCCACAGTTTCTCTTACATGTCAACGCTTTTGGTTACCATTATATAAGAATGAAACCGCTTGGAAAGAATTCAATCGGACTCAATGGAGATACAGGGATTGCCCTTGATTGAACTTTAACAAATAATATTGCAATTAAATGTAATAGATATTTTGTTATTAATTTTTGAATCAAAGTCCTTTAACACTTTCCACTATTAGTAAACTATTATTAAACTATTAGTTTTACCATATATATACAAAACAGATTTTTGAGAAACCTTTTCAATTTTTAAAGTCTATCTCAAGGATTACTGAACTAATAACTGAACTAATTTATTTCAATGCATTTCCCATGGCGATTCCAAATATAGTAATGAATTTCAATAATTTTGACATTTTTAAAACATTTTGTGACATTTTGAAATGTCGTCTCCAGATGCATGCTGCATGGAAAGTGTTAAAGACCTCTGATGTGATATAAACCCTATGTTATTATTCAAAATCTTACTTCATGTTAATGATTAATTTGCATTTTGAATCATTTGATGCGCAAAAAAAAACATATATAAAAGACCTTGTTCAACATATATAGCCACCCTCAAATAAAAACATACATGGAGTTGAGCATTGGGCTATTCCATTTGAAATCCATATACCCCCTGTGGAAGACATGACCTTAATATTCCATACTGGGAGTGTGAATTTCAAATGGGGTTACCTGCATGGGTGACTCCATTTGAAATATGTGACGTGATCAAGCGAAATGAGTCGCATGTCGGCAATTTTCAATTTTCGTATTTGTCCCTTGTTTAAAAGCAGGTGGAAAATGTTACAGTATGGTCCAAATCCACTAAAATCAAATGTCTAGTTTTTAATTTAAAAAAAATTTACCAACTGAGCAAACAAAGTAAAACATAAGATTTTTTTACTTCTATTTACCCATAATTCAAATTCAAAATTCCCTACATATGACTCATTCCGTTTGATCGCGTCACATATACACTGTCGTGTCTTCAATATGGGGGGGGGGGGGGGGGGGGGGGGGGCGGGGGGGGGGGGGGGGGGAGGGGGGATTTCAACTGGAATAGCCCATTGTCTATAATTGTTTGTTGGTTTGATTGACGATGACTTCCCTACACCCTAGCTAGCTATTTAATCATACACTGAGCCAAAAAAGAAACTTATAAAAAAAAGAAACTTATAAAATTTTAACAGATCACCAAATACAATTCTGTGCATGAAAATGTACCAAATTTGGATACAATATTACTGCAATGTATTGCTTCAAATGGCAGTCAATAACCAATTGTTTGCTTCAATGACACAAGAGAAATGCGCACTGACCCTATGGTGATCTGTTAAAATTTTATAAGTTTCTTTTTTGGCTCAGTGTATATCTCCTTCAATTTTGTATAATTATATTAAAATGATGAAGGCCTACGTTAGTCAAAATCCCCCATTGCCCCTTTAAAAGACCTAACAACATACTCGGATATGATGCATCATGATTAAGAGATGGTATCCTCCTAAACATAACATCATGCATCACCATGGAAACATACTTCAAATTTCTTAGAGTCACAACAGCACTCTCATACAACCTTTTTTTCTACGTATATATTTGAATTCAAGATAAAACTTATCTGTGAACCTTTTGTGAGCTCTAATTTTACTAGAATTCTATTTAAATCAAAGAGTCTTCAAAGAAATTAGTGGCATTTAAAGAGTAACATTTCATAATTGGGTTATTTGAAAGATATAGGTTAGAATGTCACCATTAGATTTCGCTTCAAACACTTTTGATGTGTGCACAAACAATCATGCATGTCTAATCGGTGTACGAACAAATGACGGCAAAATGGTGCATTTTAATGTCACAAAATGTCTATATTTGGAATAGCAATCATAATCAATTCATTGTTTTATACATATGACTTGTATTCGTGTGAGAGAAAATCAGAGTCAGAATTGATAGAATTAATCAAATTAAAAACAATCTATATTGGGTTCGATCTTGTGTTCAGGGTTCTAGCTACGGTGGGCGGCACTGGGCGGGGCCGCCCGGCACTGACAATATCCGCCCAGCACTCTAAAAAAAAAAGAAGTAAAAAAAACCCAATTTGTGGATAAAAAAATTAAACTGCCTCATAAAACAAGAAATTATGTGGCAGGAACCCTCAAAATGCATTAAAAAAACCTAAAAAGACATTAAGAAGGCCTCTGGATCCCATGCCATGATCCACTGCACTTCGTTCGCTACACTTTCTCCGTTCGCCGTCAGTAAATTTACCCGGCACTAAAATGGTCCTGGCTAGAACCCTGCTTGTGTTTAATATACAAGTAACTATACATGTATGAGCAAAAAGATTCATTGTGAGTTGTGACAACTCAAGTCAATAAATTGGCATGCCCTGTTGAATTGACTTGACTTGAGGTAAATTAAGACTTGACTTGACCCTGTCTGTGACTTGACTCAAAATGCGACTCAAGGTTTAGTAACTTGGTCTCTGAAAGTCTTTATTTATATAGAGTGTGACTTGCTACATCAAAATGGTCCAGATTGTTGACAACATAGTTTCGAGATGGTAATCATTCATAAGTGTGAAATTAAACAATTACAGAACACTTATCCTTTACAGTGGCGGATACAGGGGGGCGGAAATGTTACAATATACCTTTTTTGTGTACCACTGTACCTTTTTCAGAGGCATAGGTAGGTTCCGTGGGTACATTTGCGAGTTCTACCATGCGATATTTTTTGCCGGTTTTGGAACGACCACATCCCTACCCCCCCCCCCCCCCCCCCTTACACTTAGCAGAATTTCACGAGCTGACGGCAAAAAAAATGGGGATCTTTTACGATTTTTCTGGGGTACCAATTTAAAATACGGTCTTGGTCAGCCCCAAGACTGGTCAGCCCCCCGTAAATTTTAATCCTGGATCCGCCACTGCTTTACTACAACCAAAGTAAATGTATCTAAACCTACTTATTTATAGTACTGTCTCTCATTATAAAAACTACAATGTGTTCCGACAAATAATTCGATTTAGGTTAGAGTGCCACCATTAGATTCATTTTCAAACACTTTTGATGTGTGCACGAACAATCATGCATGTCTAATATATGTGTACGAACAAATGACGGCAAAATGGTGCATTATAATGTCACAAATTGTCTGTATTTGGAATAGCAATCATAATCAAATTATTGTTTTATACATATGACTTGTATTCTTGCGAGAGAAAATCAGAATCAGAATTGATAGAATTAATCAAATTAAAAACAATCTACACCGGGTTCTTGTGTTTAATATACAAGTAACTATATATGATGAGCAGAAAGACTCATTGTGAGTTGTGACAACACGAGTCAATAGATTGGCGTGCCTTGGTGAATTGACTTGACTTGAGGTAAATTAAGACTTGACTTGACTCGAGGCTCATCTGTCTTGACTCAAAATGCGACTCAAGGTTTAGTAACTTGGTCTCAACGCCAAGATCAAGAAAGTCTGTATTTATATAGAGTGTGACTTGCTACTTCAAAATGGTCCAGATTGTTGACAACATAGTTTCGAGATGGTGATCATTCAAAAATGTGAAATTAGACAATTGCAGAATGCTTATCCTTTACTACAACCAAAGCAAATGTATCTTAACCTACTTATTTATAGTAATGTCTCTCATTATAAAAACTACAATGTGTTCTGACAATGAGGTTAGAGTGCCACCATTAGATTCATTTTCAAACACTTTTGATGTGTGCACGAACAATCATGCATGTCTAATATGTGTACGAACAAATGACGGCAAAATGGTGCATTTTAATGTCACAAAATGTTTAGAATAGCAATCACAATCAATTCATTGTTTTATATATATGACTTGTATTCATGCTAGAGAAAATCAGAATAAGAATTGATAGAATTAATCAAATAAAATACAATCTACACTGGGTTCTTGTGTTTAATATACAAGTAACTATATGAGCACAGAGACTCATTGTGAGTTGTGACAACTTGAGTCAATAAATTGGTGTGCCCCGTTGAATTGACTTGAGGTAAATTAAGACTTGACTTGACTCGAGGCACATCTGTCTGTGACTTGACTCAAAATGCGACTCAAGGTTTAGTATCTTGGTCTCAATGCCAAGACCAAGAAAGTCTTTGTTTATATATGTGTGACTTGCTACGTCAAAATGGTCCAGATTGTTGACAACATAGTTTCGAGATGGTGATCATTCAAAAATGTGAAATTAGACAATTGCAGAATGCTTATCCTTTACTACAACCAAAGCAAATGTATCTTAACCTACTTATTTATAGTAATGTCTCTCATTATAAAAACTACAATGTGTTCTGACAATGAGGTTAGAATGTCACCATATAGATTCATTTTCAAACACTTTTGATGTGTGCACGAACAATCATGCATGTCTAATATGTGTACGAACAAATGACGGCAAAATGGTGCATTGTAATGTCACAAAATGTCTATATTTAGAATAGCAATCATAATCAATTCATTGTTTTATGCACATGCTAGAGAAAATCAGAGTCAGAATTGATAGAAATAATCAAATTAAAAACAATCTACACTGGGTTCTTGTGTTAAAGTTGGTTGATTACAAGTCCGTTTGAACAGGGTGGTGTTTTTTATGCCTAACTGATATTTTTAGGAATATAACTTCTAATATCTCTCTTTATTTGAACCTCTGTGGCAATGTCATAAAAGTTACTTATGATATTTTTATCTTACATGTCAAAGTATAGTATACTTGTCAGGGGATCATTCTTTTAAGTTTCCTTGCAACATTACATACATGAACCCTCAGCTTCCCCTCACCTTACCCTCGTTTCAAATTATTCATTTCATTACATGCTAGCATGAATAAGCAATCTATTTTCTTAAATGTTGTTATTATTTTATAGGCTATTGTGTGTCAATAAATTGTTCAGTTGTAGCGTCTACCTTGAATGCACAAAAATATCTGATTTGTTGACTAGCATGAGCAAACATTTTTTGGTGGATTCTCCCCCTTTCCTTAAGTCATTCTTACCCACAACAGAAAAAAAGTAGAAAAAACCAGGCCTAGATGCATTCTACGTAGACGCTACAACTGAACAATTTATTGACACAAAATAGCCTATAAAATAATATCAAAATGTATTTACTCCAAAATTGCACTGCCCTTAAGCATATTGATAAGCTCTTAGCCTTTGAACGCACTTTATCATTCATACTGCCTAATTTCATTTTCCAGACATGTAAATGAACATGTCATGCTATGTCTGGGACGACGAGTTCAAAGGTCGCGTGGTTCAGAGGTGACGCTTGTTTTGGAAGCGTTCCAAAAATGGGAAGCCAGTTGAACATGAATGTTCAGGAACTCATAATTCATGTGCAGCGGTGCGGCATGACCCTGTGGTAAACTGGTGCAACAGAAATTTAGAGATTAATCATATGGCATGGCATGTATTTTTAGCAAAGGTTTGATGGTAACATGAAAAAGGGTCCCGTAAAGATGGTAGGAAGGATAAGGCATAAATAACCTGTTTTGTTTGGCGTAGAGAGCTGATACGATTGCTCGGGGCGATACAATTTCGTCACATGTTGCAAGAATCCAGGTTCAGAGTGATTTGCACAAATGAACTTGTTATGAAAAACTGGAAATTTACTAGAATCTATCCGGATTCTTGCAATTTTGTCAAGGAGAATAAGTGCAATAATTCAACCTAGGATTTTTGCCCTAAATGATTACACTTAAATGTATATCAATGTTGTTAGGCTGAAAGAAACACGCAAACTTGTCAACAAGAAAATCAAAAAATTCAACAAGAAAATCAAAAAATTCAACAAGAAAATCAAAAAATTCAACAAGAAAATCAAAAAATTCAACAAGAAAATCAAATTGTTCAACAAGAAAATTAAAAAAACATAACACAAAAATCAAAAAATTCAACAAGAAAATCTCATATTCCAAAAATGTGGGTTGGTCGAGCCTATATTAGAAGTAATGAGAGTTTTTCTTTGGCTTTATGGGGTTTTTTTAACAAAATTAAACAATAATCTTATCTACGGCTAATTAAGTAACGGAAAACAAACATCTTTTTGTTGACCTAATATAATAATAGGACGTATATTTCCAAAATCCGTAGAACAGTTTGTGAATTTATTATTTAAAGTTTTGCATTAAGGGCACATGAAAGTCAATGTTATGTTTCCTGTAACATTTTTTCCAAACCATAATGCGGCAACTTTTTCATTATTCTTTATTCATTATTTTGCAGGATTTCATATAACAACAATTTCATCAACATATGTGACCCAACATGAGTAAATGAGGCAGAATGTGGCCGTAGCTTTGACAAGGTCAAAATAAGTCAAATTCAGGAAAAATCTTATTTCTGATCTTTGATACATCTCGTATCTAATCATGAACTCAAATTCATGTAAAAAAAGAGTTAAACTACAATTTGAGGTATTTAATTTTCATTTACTCCATTGATTTGTTAACAAAACAAAAACTTGCCTATAACTTGACAATACAATTTGTATTTAATGTTTTGAGACAAGGTGATTTTCAATCATTTGATTTGATTTATTTGGGTCCTACAACCCTGGATAACCCAATAAGCCTCGTATAAGCTTATTTCCATCGGGGTCCTTAGATGTGTGAACAGATACAGATCTGTAACTTTGGTTAGGAATGTGACATAACATTGACTTTGGTACCAAAATGTCCCTTAACTTTACATAATTATTATCATGATATCAATAACTCAATATTCATATTTCCCTCAATGTGGGTCACATATAGCACGCTCTATACCTGCCAATATTGTGTCAGAACCCAACTCAGCACAACTTATACACAGATTTGTATTTAATTAAATATATTTAACCATTTTTCAGGTATTTATGGTCGATTTATTTAAAAGGAACAAGATATTAAATAAACAAAATCACACAAAATACAAATTCACATTCAGACATTTTTGAAACAACTTGTGCAAATAACTTGGTGTTCATCGATTGTTCAACTAATAATTAACTTGGATTTGTCAAGATGAAAAAACAATTTCCTATTATAATTTGTAATAACAATGTCCATGTTACTCTTCAGGAATGTATTCTCCAGACAAATATCAACAAATAAATGGTAAGCGTTACATAAAATGTGCCATTATCTTTTCCTAGGACACTCTCTAAAAATCAATGGTATGTTGCTGAATTCAGTGAGGGATTTCCCCAAAGATACATTTTTTATACCGTATATCGTTCATGATCACCATTAAATATTACATGATAGACAACACACTTAAATTTTCAATTCATCCTCATAAGTTCATTTATTTTCCACCAAACTAATAAATGTCATGATAGTAGAAAAAGCAGCACATTTCCGTATTATAGTTTTGCAAGCAGCTTTTTATACGAGTCAATTTACATAAAAGAAACGTTGTATTTGCTTGTATGTGCCGCGTTTTATTCAGCTCCAAGCCTCTTACTTCACATGATCGCATATAAACAAAAGCGTCTGGGGATCGTCAATCAAAAAAACCCAAATACGATGAATTTCGGTTTTGCAATGCTGTTCGTTGGTTTAAAATGAAAATCACACGAAAATGTTTGCGAAAAAACGTAAACTTTATATGTTTGTACAATATACAATATAATGAACTTTTTTGGATTTTTGAATCTCAAACGCGCAAAAAATCATGACGCAGACAGGTTATGGGAAACATAACAATGACGTTCATGTGCCTAATAATCCAAAAGGATGTATACATTTCATTTTAAAGTGGTTCAACATTTGCTGTTTTGTGGATCGTCTCAATTTATTATATAGGCCTATTTGATATGATTATATTATTTTTATGTTCCAAATTTAAATTAATAAAGTGTGCAAGCATGTTCAAATTTGCAAAGTCATTGGAATAAAGGCACTTTGAGCAGCATTTTGAGAGAGGCAATAATGGTTACCGTATTATCCCTATTAAGCGCCCAGGACCTTATAAGCGCCCACCCCTGTTTTTCTCAATGACTACCAACAAACAATCCCTTATAAGCGCCCACCTTTTCAAATGGTCAGCATCCTCAAATGACCACTTGTACATATATTTCATTTAGTACATGAAATGTTCATCCTCCTCAAATGACCAATTGTACATTTTATTTAGTACGATAAATGAGTTTAAAACATGTAACATAATTAGCGCCCACCCAAAATGACTTTGCTAACCGCCCTGGGTGCTTAATAGGGATAATACGGTACACCTTTATATTTGTACATGGTGAAACCTGGTCATTTGAACGGCTCTTTTCGGGGCACCTACTCTCTTAACATTATGTTTACCTACCCAACCAAGGCTGGATTTGCCATTGGGCCAGATGGGTTAGGGGGCCCCCAAATTTAGAAGAAGAAAAAAATAAGATACAAATAAATTACCAACACTAAACATGTTGGCCAAATCAGGAAGAAATGTTGGCCAAATTAGGAAGAAAACAGTAATTTTTTTCAAGCCAAACTGTAGGGCCTACCTTAATATGGCCAAATTAGTGTAAAATAGCAAATTTCCACACACAGCTAAATATTCAGTTGTTTTGCAATATAATGCTTTTTTTTAAATTGAACAAGAAATGAGTGCTTTTTGCTCGCCTCTCCAATTTCACTTTTTCTCCCCCATGTTATTGTTTCTTGTAGTTTTTGATGCGAAGTGATTTCAAAAAGTTTGATTGATTGATTGATTGATTGATTGATTAATTGAAAGATCGATTATTGATCGATATCGATCAATTAATGGATATTGTCAAATCTTCATTATGAGACACATTCTGCCTGAAAGTAAAATCATTTATGAGTCCTTCCAAGAAGGAACCCTGGAATAACTGGATTTACCAACGACTAATAAAATCAACGGTAGTATCGTACGGTACATATTTTCCAAATGATGCTCACATGACCTGATTTACTTAAGTAAGATTCTCTTCAAATATTGGATGTCCAGGGTTCGGTGTTAAGAAGAAACATGCGACGACTACTGGGTTAATTCAATCGCTGCTTATGAACTAACTCAACTCCGACCAGCCCAGTGCACCTGTGTTATAACCCGGATCATGTCGCGTCAACAAGCTTGCTAGTCTATATTACATGGATGAAAAAGGTGTCCCACAAAAAGATATCCGTATCATTTGCATTTTGTCTAGTGTCAATTATAGAATATGGTTTAAATGTATCACATATGTGTAAACACTTCTACTATAATGAAAGGTTTCTAAATTTAATTAACATTTTTATCTATTTTAAAGAAAAATATGTCCCACTGTGGCAATTGTTTTCTGGGACACCTTATCAAATTTTTAAGTTTGCTCTTCAATCCTGAATTTTTCTCCGTTTATCCCCTACATTGTAGAGTAACTATGCACAATTGGTTTTAAAATAACATCAATCCAAGCCAAAACTGTAGACAGATTTGCAGTAGATTTACAAATGAATCTTGCAAATCCCGTAAATATGCGGTATGTTTCCAGGATGCAAAATATGCGGTCTGCTTCCAGGATGTTTACAAAGGAATTGTGGGAAGGATCATGTGGTAAATTTTGCATATTATTTTGTATACCGACTCAAGTTTTTATCATTACCTAACAAATAACTAGTTTCTTGGAAAATCACCTGTGGGACGATAATCAGAAACTGGGTAGGTTGAAGAGATAATAAAAATTCCATTGAAATGGAATATTGTCGGTCTAAGAGAAAGAAGCTTGTTTTGCAAGTTTAGTTGTTATCTGTGCCAAATAATCGCTTGTACTGTAAGTCCATCACATTACTATACTACCTTCTAATTGTAACGCTCATGTTCAAAATTTCCATCAAAGGTGAATCAATTATACTATGTTTTTATTTCGTTATTATTTGGACGTTATATTTAAAAAGACAAAACTAATGTCTTCCTGATTGTGTCTTTTTTATTTTTATTTCGTTATTGTTTTTTTAATATTTTGATGCTTGATTTATTTTATATAAATAAAAACCAAATATATTGCATAGGCCTACTCATTGCGATTATTCCTTACTTGTATTGAATTTATTTTGTCTTGTTTTGATGTTACTTTAAATTGATAAAACGAACCAAAAACGATTTGTTGACCTGATCCTTCCCAGAATCCTTTGCAGATGACCCGGGAATGAGATCAACAACATACCCAATGCATAAGTGGAAGTTACCATGGTTGCAAACATTTTCAATGTTGTATTGCCTGCCCAAGCAGACTATACTATAGTATAAGAGCGATTTTCTATTTTTGGACAACTTCCAAATATGGTGACCTCTGCCCTGGGAACACAATAGGATGGCCCGCTTCTCTCTCGCATTCTTTCCTCTCGCTTTCTTTGTGTATATTACTGTAGTTGCAACACAAAAGGTCTATATGAAAAACAAAATGCAGCCAAGACCTATGTCTAAAACATACGGCTTTAAACATTTTAAATTTTAAATAACTATCATGCCAAATTAGGCTATATCACAAGACTTCAAAATGTTCTACGGTAATTCTTCAATCTACCAGTAGTATAAGTTGTTTGAAAAAAAGGCAAATAGACGATATTGAACACTGGTCTGTTTCAGGTTCAGTTCAGGTATTGAATTTTAATGTTAATCTGGTCATTGAAAATGTAAAATTTTGGTAATCCATGTTTAAGGTATCATTTATGGATTATGGAAATATAAAGAAGACAAGATTAACGCTTACATCCCTGCACCCCATGAAATCCCATTTGAAAACTATGCCAACACAGGTTCTCTCAGTCTCAATCTCCCAGGGCGATCACAGCATGCAATTAAAGCAGAATTGTTGAATCCAGGCGCGCGACCTTGTGACGAAGAGGACCAAGACACGGACCCTCATGCTGGTGGACCTGGGTTCGAATCCTGCTGTCTTTACTCCCTAATATGACCCATTTTCTCCCCGGATAGTTTGATTCCCAATATGGGAGAGGGGTTGGGGTTCAATTAAGTTTCATGCATGGATATTTACAATATTTACAGTTGATTTGTTTTAAGCTTTGATGTCCTAAATACATTAGCACTGTCCGTTGTGGTTCCTTGGTATAAAATGGAAAAGGTTGCAACTTTTTGAACCGATCAACATAAGTTTCTGACTCTGCCACTGTATCACCACTGGAAATCATTTAAAACCAAAGTGCTGGGGGCATCCTGAGTCACTTGTCGGAGGGTACAGATTCTGGTTTCAGATAAGACTAGCTAGGTTAGAGGGTAAAAAGGGACTTGAACAGACCCATAACCTGGGGGAGGGCATCCAAGAAAAGTTTACATAAAATGCTGTTTGCGAGCATGTTTTTTTACGCTTTGTGTTAAAATAAAGGACAACATGTTGGTTAAAAGGTCCACTTTTGCCAAATTTGTACCCCAGTAAAAAGGTTCACATTTTGGAAAATAAGGTCCACTTTTGACAAAATCTGCTCCCCCCCCCCCCCCTACAAAATCCTGGTTACGGTCTGGACTTGAACATTTTGTTTTTATTGTTTTAGGGTACAACCATGGGGGTAGTTTAAGGTTAATTCATAATTCTAAAATATTGAGACAATTCTATATCTAGGCCAAATATGCAAATGAGCTCACTAGAATGAATCTATGCAAAATGCACAGGGTGAGTCAAAACTGCACAGGTAAAAAGAAGCCATCTTGTTTTCAAAACCAAGTTGAAATTTGGACGTTTTCAAACATGGTAAGAAAAACATACTTATAAGTAACTTTGTGTGAAAAAAGTTGTTGGTGGGATCTTTTTTTGAACATTGAGTGTATGTTTTGTTCACTATACCTCGTTGACAAACATCTAAATTGGGTACCAATGTAATTTTAAAAGGTTCGCCAAAGACAAAAGGTAAATGCTTTGACTTTTAACACCAAGTTTTTAACAAATCTGTCATTATTACAGGTATTAAAAACAAATCTGTCATTATTGCAGGTATTAAAAAGTTCAAAATTCATCATATTTTTTAAAACAAGATGACGTCTTTCCATTTGCAGGTTTTTTTACTCACCCTGTATAGGCCTATATGCAAGCCAGGCTTTTCCATGATTGAATGAAAGCTGTAGGCTGATGTTTGATTGAAGCATAGGCTATTACTTACTGAAAAAACACCCAGCCTTGCCATTGTCACAATGGCAAGGCTGGGTGTTTTTTCAGTAAGTAATAGGCTGTCAATGTCTACCGATTCCCAGTCTAGCTTACAGGTAGTGGAAATTTGGGTGGGGTAAGGAAGGGGGATAAAAAATTAGGCCTATTAAAGGGATATGCCAATCAAATGGGTCGATCGACTTTCCCTATATTAAATTTCTGCAGACGTGTTACCTGATTTTAAAGCAATTCACAAAATAAAAATACAATCCTTAAAATGAAAAAAAGGAACACTGTTATAGGCTCTCGGGTAGGGTCAACTTTTAAACTGTAAGCATGTGTGGCCAACAAATGCGTAATAAGGGGTGTGTTTTAGATCGGGCGTGTTACACTTGTAACATAAGGGGTCTAAAAGCAACCATTTACCAGAAAAGTTACTTTTTCAAGAAAAAGGCCATTTCTTCAAAACCCTGTCAAATTTTATGCTTTGAGGGGTCAAATTTGGGAGTCAAATTAAGGAGAAAAACACAAATTCCTTATTTTTATCGCAAATTTTGGCTTCAGACACAATATGTGTTTAGGGAGTGTTTGGAAAATTGTTGGTCACGAATGCTTAAAGGATGTTTGACTGCCCTGCCCCCTGTATAGGGTGCTCCAACCTCGCGACCAACTTCTCTCCCTCACAGCATAGATTTTAGGTGTGTAAAATCTATGCTCACAGTCACCCAACATAAATAATTTCAATATAAATGTATTTGTATTATTAATTTTGTAACTTACCTTGCATTTTTCACATTCCAAGTTTCACTATCCACATAACCAGATGAATCCACCAAATGATGATGACTTGCAGCGCTGAAAGTCCAAAACAAACACACAAAATGATCAAATAAAACAAAAAAATAGCAATATCTTAGAGAAAGTAATAATAAATTTCCAGTCAGGTCCAAAAATGTTGAGATCACTGGATCTTTAATCACAGGAAGATTTACATTCAAAACATTGTGAAATAAATGACCCTACAATCTTGGAAAAAGTCCTTGGAACGCTTTACACGTTTTGATCATTATGTGCAGAATTTGTTTTCTGATCTTTAAATGATGTTTATTTTGTTAAACTGTGAATAGGACATTTTAGACAACAAGTTTCCCTTCCCCACACCCCATCGATCAATGTTGAGATACCTTGAACAACTGCTGAAGACATTAACATTCCTCAAAATTGTATGGGGGGAAAGTGAGCGTTCCAAGACTTTTTTCCAGGATTGTAGGTCTTACACCATTCAGTTTCCAAAATGCTCTGCATATAGACGATGTCACCTGTAACTTCGCAGCAGACAAGCGCACAAATTGCTGCCAAACAAAAGCTTCAAAGGGGTGGCCGTTATAAACAATACACTAAACCAAACCAGTCATCTGTAACAACAGCAGTCAATGCAACAATGAATTCACATTCCCCCATGCATGGAATGGAACCAGGATCAACAAGAGGTGACATGGTCTATAGGCCAGGGGAGGAAGCCGCCAGTGGCTTTAGAATGAATTTGTAAGTTATTATTATCTCCTCCTGTGTGGGGTCCAGAGGCCATCTCAAGGGGCCCCGATGGGGCAAGGGGTGGATCTAGAGGCCCTCTCAAGGGTACCCGGTGGGGTAGGGATGGAGCCCATGTCTGAAACGCTAAGAAAGGCTCTCCTTGCTATAAATATTTACATAACTTTGTTATAAAACGTCCCCTTCATTTGACATTGCCTTGAATGAGTCTTTTCAAGTAACAGCAATTTCATCAACATATAGCGCGCTCTATACCTGCCAATATTGTATTTTAACGCATCACCATTGGTCAACACCCAGAAACACACGAAAATTATTGCGAAAAAAACGAACACTTTATATTTTTGTACAATATACAAAATAATTAACTTTTTGGGGAATTAGAATCTCAAACGCGGGCAAAAGAACCAAACGCGGAACGCGGATGGGGTTAAGGGAAGTGTCAACCCTAAAAATATGAAATTTATCAAGCATTGTAACTTTTAAACTAATAATGTAATGTACATAAAAGTATACAACTTTTCAAATGAAATGAGTCGGAGAATCCATTTTTGGTATTAAATTTCGCCAAAAATAGTGATTTCTACATTTTTGCCCAAAAATCACTTTTTTGGCGCCAAAAATTTACGGACAACCTAACAAAATCAGTTTTTTATTAAAAATTTCAAAATTTCACCAAAATCATCTTTAGTCAATTATCTAGGAAGCACTTTTTTTTTTTGGCTTAATTTTTTTTAGTTTTGAAAATATTGACCAAAAAGTGCCAAAAAAATGTTTTTTATCTCAAAAATCACATTTTTGGCACTTTTTGGTCAATATTTTCAAAACTAAAAATTTGTAAGCCAAAAAAAAAAAGTGCTTCCTAGATAATTGAATTTAGATGATTTTTGGTGAAATTTTGAAATTTTTAATAAAAAACTGGTTTTGTTAGGTTGTCCGTAAATTTTTGGCGCCAAAAAAGTGATTTTTGGGCAAAAATGTAGAAATCACTATTTTTGGCGAAATTTAATACCAAAAATGGATTCTCCGACTCATTTCATTTGAAAAATTGTATACTTTTATGTACATTACATTATTAGTTTAAAAGTTACAGTGCTTGATAAATTTCATATATTTAGGGTTGACACTTCCCTTAAGGGGAAAATAACATTGATTTTCTTGTGCCTAATGTACAATGCCAAAGACCAAGTTTGGAAAAGTAGGCCAACTTTTGCCTACTCTCACTCAGTCTTGAAACATTAACATTTAGCTTTCTTCCTTAAAAAACAACAACAACACACACAGACAAAAGTTTGTAGCACATTTTCCTATTTATGCATAAGTGTGGAAAGACATAATTAACATTTTCAATGCTATTTTCGTGTGGATCATTGCTCTAAGGCTAAATGACATTCATGGGTTGGGTGAATCCCGTGGCGCGCACGTACCAAAACATATTTCTGGTGAAAGGACTACGTGCTTGATTTACCTGACTGTTGCGGTCTGAACTTCGGCACTGATCGGCGGCGGGATAGGGCCACTGATGATGCATCCGGGTGGTGTATTCATTCTTTGACAGCTCCAAACTTGCAAAAAGCTCATCCAGATGTGACACAGAATGACATAGTATAATCACAGATGACTCGAAGAAAGAGCATAAAGGAAATATTTCAGATCTGTTCGGGCATCGCAACTTCCCTGATGTAGTTCAGCGAGCCGAGAACAGACCCCACACATCACAAAACATTCATTCAGTACATTCAGATCAGCAGAAGCTGTATACGTGCGGTGCATATAATACAGCGCGCTCCACAAGTAAACAGCGCAGCCGATTGGATGAACTTGACGTCACAGCAAAATTAACCAAAAGCACCTGTGCATGACCTTGCTCAACAAACTAATCAATGGCGATCACTTCATACAATTACATACCCCCTGCTTCACTAAGGATGTAATTTACAAGAGGCACTTGAAACTAGGATTAACAGTATTCATTTTTAACAACGGTTAACAGTTCACCGTTTGTATAGTGGAAAGTGGACCGTTATATTTCTCAGTCAAAATTGTCGTCTCAACACGCCCGTTGAGGGAGTAAGTGCATTAAATAGCATTGCAATTGCAAGCAACCTGCTTTGCCCTGCTGCTGTCACGAACATGAAAATCAGTGTCACATATTTCACATGCTCTACATTCACTGATTCAAGAATCAAATTACTTGTGGTCAGTCCAAATTTAGCGTATGGTTTACCACAGTATTAATATTTTACACTGCGATATTTCATGTTGACATAAATCACAGTGACGTCATATTAGCTTTTGTAAACATTGGCTTGCGTGAATTAGGGAATGTCCCTTTTCATTGCAGCAGAACCACTACGCCGGAACCAGAGCAATAGTGTAAACGCCACACTGCCCTGGGAGTGTTAACGCATCATTACCCAATCACTTGTCCGTGAAATGGGTATTGACTGGTGGTGAAATGGGCACATGGACAGTCAATAAGTGAGTGGCGGTGAACCCGTGGGGCTCTTTCCTAATAATTCAGAAAAGAGCATTATATAGCCTATATAAGCGATGACATTCCATTGACATTTTTGTATACTTCAACTTTTATTATTTTAACCTCCTCTTTCTTGTTGAACAAAAAAACATTCATGACTATATAAAAATTATCAACTCATATGGTCATAAATGAATAAGAAATTTGCCTAAAGTGTGAACATTTCAGATTTTTTATATTATTATGAGCTATAGATTTTTATAAAACGGCACCAGATCAAGACACTCTTTGTGGTTGAATAGGTATGTGTTGTGTACGCTATGTTCCGTAGCATCATAATAAACATAAACATAATGCCCTTTTTTGGCGGGTGAAGAATAAAATCCATGATCTTTCCCCCTTAAAATGTTAAATATACCACAAAGACTCACTGCTCACACGCCACTAATGTGAAGTCACGAGTCCAGCACGCTGGAGTGTTGCCGTCCGTGCCCTTGATTATGGACATTTGTATGCAAGCGGCACAAAACAAAGTTTGTCGATGATGCCCGAGAATTAATTTCGGTGTCATTTTGGTTTTATTGTTTGCTAGGATGGTTTCCGGTACAGTTTTGCCGTGACCATCTGACGTTAAACACCGAATTGTATAGTGCATTCTGCACTATTTTACATCATGTATTAGCAATAAAATTTGCGTTAATCATTCTTTTTGGAGGTGGCAGTGAGAAAAGAGTGTGTCAAAAAAGGTACAGGGTGTGTCAAAAAAAAAAAGGTGAACACCACCAAAAGCTGGTTTGGTAAATCTATGAGCACGTTCAAAATTCCACTTCGGCCATCACCTTGAAATAACTCTTGTCTTTAAGTTATAATAAGACTATTTGGAATATGCGGAATTGCGAATATAGAATCTTAATTTTGTAAATCCGTAAAGAGGGTATGTCATGTTAGATTTCGAAAGAGGGCTATAATAAAGCACAGACCATGTGTGTACGGTCATAAGGAGCATACGAGTGGTAGAAGGTCTATTTCTAGAAATATGGGCAATAAAAACAAAATGGAAATGACACTTTGTCATATAGATATGCCGTTGTACGTCTTTAATTGTGTCACACATTTTCATTGTTGTGGTTCCAAGACATGTGATGAGAACAGCAATATAGGTCATGACAATGATAATTTTGAATTCACCCACACTATATGTCGACGACGAAGCAGAAGCTAGCTGATTGATATCCTTCGTCGGAAATGTATACTTGTTCTGCAACAGTAACCAACATCCACCATACGCTTACCAATGGGGGTAGGCCCTATTTTATTGGATGTCTTTCCGACGTGAACTTTGCACTGATGACAACATTGCCCTGCTTACCATCTTACGGAAACACTTGACCAAGATCACGAACGATCGTTACTGCGCGGAGAGTAATAGAGGTCTAAGCAGACCATTGGTTGCTAGGCCAAGACAATGACACAGGAAAAAGAAGAGCATCAAAGACTTCTTTCCATTAACTTGGTTTCCTTGATGACATCATCTGACAAAGACTTTAGTGGTATGTTTGCTAACGCTCTGCACAATAACATTGTCCAATGTCAATCCATAGCTTCCTTTAAGTCAGTTGTTCACTCCCATCTTTTGTAGTCAGTCTTCTCCATCCTCATTTTGTTTGGTCCTCCTTGGTTATTCATTTCCGTTGTCTTTTCGTTGTTGCTTTTGGCTTTCTTTATTTTATTTTTTGTCTGTCCATTTTTATTTTGTTTGGTGTATTTGGGCATCCCTTCATTTTATTGCTTATCAATATTGGGTTTTGCCTGGCATCACTGCCGAATGTTATAAATAAATAAATAAATAAACATGTAACAACATGCTGAAGTCCATGTGCCTACCATTAGACATGATAAAATTCCAATCTGTTGGAGGCCATTGCGAATAGTTACTTCAAGCAGAATGCTGGACTCTTAAGGCTGAGCAGACTCCACAACGCTCGAACTCTTTGCGCTCTCACACATGCGTACATGTAGTAGCTCCACCACAACAAAATGACGCAGCCTGATTGGTCAACGGTGGTCAACGCTTGCGCTCAGCGTTGGAGCGTTGTGGAGTCTGCCGAGTCCTTTATTTTTATATATAAATCGTGTAGTGGGAAGAACATACACATATGTTTTTGAAAATAAAGCCCCATCGGATCATCATTGGAGCCATGAAACATACCTGCCTTGTATTAGACCGACCCTCACGGCGGGTCAATCTTTTGTAGACTTGAGGACATGAAGTACGAAATTAGTCGTATATAAAACAGGACGGTGGCACTTGATCAATTGAGAAGTACAACCAGAAATAGAGAAAAGGATGTTTTGACATCAGAAGAAAAAAATGGCAGCTCCTATCGCAGATTATTCTCAAATAACTAATTTATACAAAGCTGATGGCTGAAGTGAAGGTCATGAATCTAATTCTAAAAACAATATAAACAGACCCGCTAGTTACATGATCTTGACAAGTCTTTTCCTGCTAGCATAAAAACCCTGACAAAAAGGTGTGTTTCCAAAATGGGATAACAGCAATATACATGATTTGTACTGTTGTAGTTACCCCCAATTTAAGGACACCTAAGTGCAGTATAATAATAAGCACTGCATGTATACTGCGAATATAGAAACAAAATATAATCCAAGACGCAATTAACAAACAAGAAAACCACTTTGCAGTGAATGCAACAAAAACAGGCGGCATTTGAAAGCACAGAAATGTGAAAGAAAAGAAAACATGGTCTGAAACAAATCTTGTGTTGAAAAAAACTCTTAAATTGTTAGCCCTAAAATCTAACATAAAATAATTCCAATTACAATTGAATAGAAAACAATAACATTAGCAAAGCAAACAAAAAGTAAAATCTAAACAGTTAAATTACAGCTATCTACAGCAAGCTCTGTATAATATCTGGCCTTTAGATTTTATCTTTTCGGCTTCTTTTTTATATGAGTGTATTTGATATTCCAAAAGACTCCACAATTTCGTAAACATCATGCCAAAATGTTTCAGGTGCAATGAACTATCTGTAAGTGATTCATACACTATAGTTGCTATCCATATTCGACATGGCAAACAATATAACAAATAACAGAACATAAAACATAACAAAACATATAATACAGAGTGGTCCAAAAAGGTTGGAGACATTATTTGATTATAAATAATCTTGAACTGCAATATCTGGGGCACATTAAATATGGTGAAAATGCCACTGGAATTGAAGCTCTAATTACAAAATAGTAACCTTTCAAAGAAAAATAGTTAAATACCAGTTTGTCCACAAGCAAGCTGATATTACACTTGCTTTAGATGAAGGTATCTCGGAACTCGGGGCAACTTTACATAATCTGTTATATTAGTCATGTTACAGTATATATATATATAAAACCCAATGCTGAAAACAGCATGAAAATTGTACAAAAGATAACGAAATATCAACTTGTCAAAACTGGTGGTTTTTCAGCTTTAGAATGCCCAGATTTATCATTCAATACAATCACTGACAAAAGCACAGCATGATCGCATTATCATGACTAGTATAATATATAGAATTGTATATATATGTGCATGGAGAAACATATTTTGAACCATTTCTCTTTAAATTGCCACTATTTTTTAAATAGAGTTTCGATTTCAATGCCATTTTCCCCATATGTGTCCAAAAGATACTGCAGTTAAAGAATATGTAATAATTACATGATGTCTCCGAAATGCTGAGGAATCTGCCCCTGGAAACATTGATAACCTTTTTAGGACCACTCTTTATAGCACAAATCATTGCGTCTAAGAAAACAAGAAGTTAAAAACGTCATAGATTATGTGATGATGCTTATTTTAATGACTTTACATTAATCAACGATTATTTCCCGGATTCTAAATTGTCATTGTTGTCTTAATAATTGTAAAAGTCATTGTTTCTCTTATCTGAATGTGAGGCACGTAAAAGACGATGATTAATATAACGCAATGAGGCAATTAACTTCCCCGCCCATTCCCGCCAAACTTATCCAATGCACTATAGACATAAACATTAATAATAGTCTAAAATAGTGAAAAACCATGTCATTACCGTACGTGTCGTCTGCGCGTATTTCTCCTTACAAAACTAACATATACGTGTATACTGTTACGTGTCCCCGCCTCTTCCCGCCAAAATCATCTACAACACTTACACTTTAAAATAGTGAAGAGCCATCGTTATATCATGCGTGTCGTCTACGCGTATTCCTCTTTCTGTAATGGCACTTAATTGCTTATAAAAGTTACATTGTGTAGGTGAACGTGTATTATCTTGCGGGTATTTCTTCAACCTGTTCACCGCAGGATAAAGACACGTATCATCCGATAAGGATTTCGATTCTTATAGATTACCATAATTAGTTGTATATTAATACTGTGATTGTTTTCAAAAATCTTAAAAGTGATAAAAATATGTACAGTGCACTTTACATACGTCGATTAAGAGGAATACTTGTGTAATACCCTTCCCATTGTATCCTTTCACATTGTATATACGTTTTACGGAATCATGTGTATTGTATTATATGGTGCGGAGAGGGCATTTCAGACTTATGCCTATTTCGCTACCATCGACCTTGTAGGGAAGGTCGTTACTTTGTATAGATCCTGAATCTGGGGGAAGTCCCATATCATGCATGTTGCAGGGGTACATATGTTTTGCTGTAAAGACACCCATCTTTTCTGTCTCACCCCAGTGAACCTGTTCTTTAAAAATGTAAACACTCTCTCATTCAAGATCCTTATTTTCTGGAACATTTGGCAAATTCCTCACCCAAAAACCCATTTTGTTACGCATTCTCTCTCACCGCCGAATGCCTATCGTTTCGAAAGCCTGTCACCTGCATCAGTTTCATATTCGAGTGCTCCCTCCCCCGGGTCATAGATGTTGCGAACAAGCTCATTCTTTTAGAAAACTTTACAAGGTTAATGTCTCGTTATCTCCGGCTTTATTTGATATTGTGTCTGGCCCTATGGTCCAGCCATGTTCAAGTAAGTCAAGTTCAAGGGTACTCAAGGTTAAAATGAAATCATTATAAATGATTAAAAGATGAAACGATATTGAAACAAGTAACCACGTACGATTCAATGCTGGTTTACTGTATAGTGACTGATGGACGTGCACAAATTGAGGTTGTATTTTAGCATGTGGTTCAAATATTTTGCAAATATATAAACGATCTATCAAACATTAAACATTGGATACAAGTGGTGTTAATGACCTTGGGTCTGTTCAGATGATTCCACAATGACACGTTCGTAAACGCCTACAGAAGTTAATGAGTTCGTGATTGGGCTTCAGAGGTTACCACCATTTTGGCAAGAAAGAGTCAAGGGAAAAGTTTGTCGGATCTAATTATTCTTAGGTCAACTGGATCTGGATCACGCTTTTGAGACCTGAACCCCGATTGAAATGATCGCCACACATGGTCTATGGCGTAAATACTGCATGCCATTCCCGAATGGTACGTGATCCTGCTAGTTATCACATGGAGTTATACGTTATCACTTCTCTGGCGAATTATAACATTGCAGATTAAAACTCATAAAACACACTGATCACGATATCATACCATCGATGGATCATGTTGATACGTATAGATAATGTTATCATGAATAATGAATTTACACTAGATCCTATTCCTATCGCCCATATGGTAACGATATATGAAATAGATCAAAAATAGACCATCGCGATAAGTTTGGAATTGGTCAAAAGTCACAAACACCATTCGATACAAATCAATGCGTAACGTTATAACTGACAAAGTGACAACTAAATTATCGTAAAGTAGGTTTCATATCCTTAGAGACAGTGCAACCAAAATCGTGTTATTATACATGTACTTATACCAAAGCAACATAATTTTACGTTTTCTATTAAAGGTTGTAATTTATCATAAACATGATAAATTTGCGTTGTATTGAGTTTTTTCATAGGAAACAGGAAGGCTAACTTAGACCTATGCCTTCTTTCGTACATTTGCTTCACATTAAGTATACACGATAACGTTGATTTATATATACATGAAAAAGAAGGTCAAATCGTATGATTTCATACTTATTTTATATATAAAGTAAAAACGTCATAATTTCGAATATGATGATTATGATGATCAATCGCAAAACTGCAACACTTTTAAAAACAATCTTACAGTCATTTCCCCTATCGCTAGCACGTAAATAATCTGAACAATATCAAACAGTCTATACGGTTTACGAGGGTAGCATTTGCGCATACAGCAAACTAGCAAAGCAACAGGCAAGTATCAGTTGGGGGCGGTTGCACACTAGTATTGCCTATACCCGACCCGAAGTTGACCAGATTGAGGACAAAGAGGTATATGCACTCATGTTTTACTGATGTCGTCCATTCCATTGCAAAATAATCTATGATTGAATTAGTAGATCATTTACGTAAACATGCCAATGTTTTTTATTTACAATCTTTCCAAGGTTCCATTAACCAGTTTGCTAGGTAAAACCAGGTTAAATATACAAATAAACAAACAGTTGCATTACACTGAATTACTATCCATGATAAAAGTCCGCACATGATATCGGCCAATTGGGATGGTCATAATGTCGTCTTTCCACAACTTGCGGCACCGGGCAGCGTAAAAACGGTCACTACCAGTAGCCACGCCAGAGGTTAAAAGTGGTAAAAAGGCAGTTCGTGTGTTGTCGGGATATTCCGTATACGATGAGCGAGTATTTCCTTCAAGGATTTGGGGTTTAAAACTATAATCCCTTTGAACGAATGTGCTCGCATTGGTTGCAATACGGACCCTACCCACCTGGATGCGTGCTTTAAAGTTTTGGCGAAAATATATACAAAATATCAAATCATGATAAGAAGAATATGCCATCTTATCACTTAAAAAGATGGACTTTATTGATAAAGATCTTCCCGGATATTTATCATTGTTCAATACCTACAATCCCATACAACATTTCTACTCTTTTTTCCAGCAGATACTTCGACCCATTCGATCGAATATACCTCATGTATTTAGGATCGTGGTCAATGTTTATAGAGCCACCTTTCTACATGTCTGAAGAGGCACATTCATTTAATAATGTTTATCATTATGGTAACAATGATAAATTTCGTTAAACCAATTTGACAAGGAGAATAGCCTAGTTCTACAAGCCAATAGTGCGGTATAGGTTAGAGATGATTCTAGTTCAATGAAATATAAGGAACTGGTTCATATTACTCAGATTCAAAGCAGCATTATTTACATTGTATAACATCTAGTTCTTGCATTTGTAGCCTCGTGTCTCGTATGAACTACGCCTTCACGTTTAAACTGAAAGTGAATTAGTGAGAATTATCACTTACAATGAAATGCATTGATATCATATTCTTTGAAATAATCAGATTATCCTTAGTGTAAGGCAGCACGGAAGTAGCCTAACCTAGAACAAATCCTTTATTGACGGATTAAAGGATTATATACAGCTTTATTCAGTAACGGGGTCTTGATACTAGTCAAACTTATTAATGTCTTACACCCAGGATATACCATGAAAGATAATTATTGACAAAAGATTCTTTGTTATATAACCCAATCCCGCTAATATTGGTGTATTTTTAAATACAAGATATCCGCACAAGTTATCGGCCAATAGGGATGGTCAATGTCGTCTTTCCATAACTTGCGGCGCCGGGCAGCGTAACAACGGTCACTGACCAGTAGACACGCCAGAGGTTAAAGTAGATGCGTCAACTCCAGACTTTTGGGGTTAAATTCTGGGTGATAATTCAACTGATTTACTCAAATAGTGTTAACATTACTCTTCACATGGAACCTTAGTATGGAATCTTATATGTAGTTTCCTAACAGTATACTTCCTTTTAACATGATCAAAGTTAGCTTTTTTATCCATAAAACATGTAGTGGTAAAAGGCAGTATTACTTTTATTATCTTTACAAGTTGCAACCTTTTCCTAAGTGAGGATTATTGAACCAAGTTAACACAATCCATGTTAAAAGGAAGTATTTCATTAGGAAAGTACATTATAAGATACATCCTTTTGCCGTAAAAGGGCTGTACTGTGCTACAGCAAAAATATAACCCCTGGATGTTTATGACACTTCACAAAATAATAATGGGTAGATTTCCGATTAAACCATCTGCCGGTTTTTCTTTCACATTTGCCATAGTAACAATTGCAGCAATTCACAAATGCAGTATAGGGTATAGTTTGAAAAGTTTACCATATCAAAGATGGCTCAATAGTGCGTAATCTACCATAGTATCATCGGATAAAGTGTAATAATAATGGCATTTAATGGCATTTATAATGCGCCGTCAATCTAGGTAAAACTATTCCGAGGCGCAAACATATAAAACAAAAATACAAATTAACATGAAAAATACATAAACAAGGATGATGTGCATATACATGTACATATGTATAATACAAAGAAATCAATTATAAACTGAGTCAAATAATCTTGTTTTTAACAAGTTCTTAAAAGAGTCAAGTGAATCACAGCATCTTAAATTATAAGGTAGTGAGTTCCAGAGAGTTGGTGCAGCAACCGAAAATGCGCGATCTCCAAATGAAGAAGTAGTCCGTGGAACAACAAGTAAAAGTTTATCAGTGGACCGGAGAGTACGTTTTGGATGATATGGTACAAGAAGATTAGCAATATATGTTGGTGAAGTGCCATGCAAAGCTTTCCAAGTTAAAAGAAGAAGTTTAAAATGAATTCTTTCGCGAACAGGAAGCCAGTGGAGATCTTTCAATATTGGAGTGATATGATCGAATTTCCTTGTCTTTGTGAGAACGCGAGCAGCTGCATTTTGAGCAAGTTGTAGTTTGTGAAGTAAGTGATCAGTGATGCCAAAAAGAAGAGAATTGCCATTGTCAATACGAGAAGTTATAAGAGCATGGACAATTATAGTAGCTGCGGTTTCAAATGTTAACATTTTCCTTATACTATTGACATTCCGTATATGATAATACACTGATTGGCATATCCGTCGAACTTGAACATCCATACATAGATTATTATCAAACACAATTCCTAAGTTCCGAGCAGATTTTGAAGCAAGAACAGAAGAAGTGTCGATATTGATATGATGATCAATTATTTTACGTTGATTGAATCTGGAGGTCATAATTAAAAACTCTGTCTTATCATCATTCAATTTCAGCTTGTTTACAGACATCCACGACTTGATTTCTAAAATACAAGCTTCTGCGCGTTGACGGGCCGACATTTCATCATTACGATCATTTAAATTAAAAGGCACATATAGTTGTGTATCGTCCGCGTAAGAATGAACATCTAATCCGTGTTTGCGAGCAATGCTAGCAATGGGAGAGGAATATATGGTGAATAGTATAGGTCCAAGCACAGATCCTTGAGGAACGCCATATTTTAGCGGAACATGTGTAGAAATAGTTCCATTTATGTTTACTGCTTGAGTTCTGTTTTTGAGGTAGGACTGAAACCATCTCAGAGCTGAATCCTTGACACCAATTGACTCAAGACGCCTGAACAGAATATCATGGTCAATGGTGTCGAAGGCGGCAGAGAGGTCGAGAAGAATGAGAAAAATGCCACGTTTACCATCCAATTCACGTAAAATATCATTGTGTACTTTAAGAAGAGCGGTCTCTGTACCATGATATTTTCTGTATGCTGATTGATGTTGTTCATATAAGTTGTTTAGACATAAATGAGCAGCAAGATGATGTGCTACAACTTGTTCAACAATTTTTGATACAAAATGTAGATTGGACACAGGACGAAAGTTTTTCAAAATGTCTGCATCCAAGGAAGGCTTCTTTATGAGTGGAGAAACAAGTGCATTTTTAAAATGGTCCGGAAATGTTGCATTTTCAAGAGAGAGATTTACAATCTTAGTAATGACGGGCACCATGATGTTGATGTGATCTTTCAACATCCATGTTGGAATTGGGTCCAATGTACACGACTTAGAAGGTGAAGACGACACAAGCTTATATATTTCATCATCAGTGGCAGGCGTAAAAGACATCATGAATGTAGCAACATTATTCTCAGTAGGCAGAACAGGAGCAGTTGAAGCAATGGTATCAAGATCACGACGTATTTTAGAAATTTTGGAGACAAAATAATCATTGAATCGATGTGCAAGTTCCTTTTGACAAGCGTGTGAGGGTAGCTTGACATTGCCTTTCTGATGTAAGAGACTCTCGACAACTTTGAAAATTTCCTTTTGGCTTTGACATTGCAATATTTTGTCTTCGTAGTATTTGGATTTGGCATCATTTATCATATTAACAACAACCATGCGCTGTGATTTGAATAGCTGTCTGTCTATCTCCAGATTGGTTTTTCTCCATCTTCGCTCAATTTTTTTGCGAAGTTTTTTGGCCGTATCAATTTCAGGAGTATACCATGGATTAGAGGGGCGAATAGTATACCCCAGGCATGCATTTATTACACGGTAGAATAACGTGCCTCATAATAACTAGATGGTGCGTTTTATTCCGTCGAAGACTTGATGCATGTCTGTTACCAAAAGTACACCATTTCCATATCATCATGAAAATCCATCAAAGAAATAAGCATGTTAAGGACAACCAATTTGTTTCGCTTATGGGCCGATTTTACATAAAAGTCTATGGGAGTTTTGCATGCATTTCTCCACTGTTGACATTGAATAAAATCATCGAATAATCCAAACATATATACCATGGTATATACAGTGCCTCCAATTCAGAAATTATGGTCCATTTTGCTAGACTGCCGTAGCATCATTCTACCAAGATATTATGGTCATGCAACTATTAGGTAACAGAGTCGTGATATTATTGTGAATAAGTGTCCGTCAAGTTGGGTATCATTGATTTGGAATGTTGTAATAAGTTAGCCGGCGATTGTAGGATCTCAGGATATATTATATAGATGTAAACATGTGAAATTATAGTTATATGGTAGAAAGATTAAAACATTAAGAAGCGATCAGCTAGCTATATGATTGAAACATACCTCGGATTTGATACTTAGCTAATTTATACTGTTCCTTCATTTAACAGTTTTGTCGTACTTCATCTATAAACCGACCGTCCTTCGGCCATGAATTGATTGATTTCAAGCCCTTCGGAGCAGTAGGGGTGGTTTTGTCGTCCCCACCCCCTGGCCGTTTTATAAGCTACGTGCTCAATTAGCTGTTCTAGTTTAAACATCATAACTGAGACATTTTTGTTGACATCATGTGACCTTGCATGATGTCATGAATAAAATGGCCCATCTCAGCCCATGGATGATGAGTGTGGCTTATCGAGATTATCTAGACCCTCCTCTGACGTGGCTTCATCGAGATAATCTATAGACACTCACACATATATGCAGCGATGGAAATACCCACATGGCTTTCGACCCGGGGTAGAGCGACCCGGGGTAGAGCGACCCGGGGTAGAGCGACCCGGGGTTGATCAACCCTAAGTCGACCAACCCTGGGTGGACTACAATAGCGCCCTCACGGAATAAACCATAATACTGTTTAAAAAACACCGACCTTTAAAAACAAGGACGGATCATTCTAAAACAACCCCGGGACTGTCCAGCCCCGGGACTGTCCACCCAGGGACTGTTTTAACCCTAACCCTAACCCTAACCCTAACCCTAGTCCACCCAGGGTTGGTCGACTTAGGGTTGGTCTACCCGGGTCGCTCTACCCCGGGTGGAAAGTCATGTGGGTATTTCCATTGCTGCATATATTATATATAGCGTCATCGAGATAATAGACCCTTCTTGGCATGACTGGTGCCGTGTATCCAACAACATTGATATAGGGGTAATCCTGCGCATGTTGATATTTTCTTGAACCATGTCTTCTCCCAATTGTATACCATGTTAAATTGCTAATAACATGCTCCAGACTATTCAGTATGACCAAGGAAGAATCCTCTTCCCAAAGTTTGATTCATTTCGTGGTGATCGATAGTCTTCCTTCCCCATGGACGTGGACGAAATCATGATTTGAATGGATGCAATATCCCGTGTACAGCATTCATAAGTATTTAAGTCATGTCTTAAGATTATGTGAAACTGTCTCAATATCTTTACATAGAATCCGTGTAGTTGTCACATCCCATAGCCAGAGGGTAATGATGACAGTCCAAACTAAGCGGCTACTACGGACGACACGTTTGATCTTATGTATACAGACGTGTCTTTTGAGGCCAATTGGTTGGATAAGAAATATCGTTTACCTTTGCAACTATAAAATCAATTTTACACAGTGATAATATTCATGTTGTAGTTGTTAGTAACCCTGTACTAGTCCGTGGTGAAGACCTGTTACCTTGGGGTATCCCCGGGATCTATGCCATATGGTACAGCAGTGTTATCATATGGGCTTATTGTCTGGATTCGAAGCAGAATGCACGGTGTCGAATAGCCGACAAATTGTGTTTGTAATTTGATGTTTACTATACTGTTACAATACAACCGTATTATCAGCAAGAAATAGATCAAAGTCAGAGAGCTCAACATAGATAAAAATTCAGAAATATTAAATATCTTTATCCGTATGGCACTGGTTACAAATATGAAGGGTGAGTGTCCACATTTTGCCTGATATAAAGATGACGAATGACAACATCTCAGCTAGCATCCAGACTATATCAACCCCATAATTCATAATCCATTCACTCGCTCATTGGTCAATGTTGTCAGTCACCATCCAGAATAATCGATGTCAAGATCGTAGGGCTCGTGCAAAGGCGGTTCAATCTTGCTTCTACCCCCAGGTCCCATCCCTGCTGTTCTAGTTTATACGCCATTGCTGAGCAATAGTTGTTGACATCATCGGACTGACGTATTACATGGGGTCATGTAATACGTCAGTCCTATGATTACATGGTGTCATGGTATACATAATTCCCATATCAGACCCTAAAAATTGGAATTGGAACTTATCGGGATAATCCAATCCAGAATCTCCTTTGGTATGACTGCAGTCGATCCAACTACGATGTGATAATAGCGATACTTCTGCGCATATTGATCATTTCTTACACCATGTCTTCATTGTATGACCAAGGATTCATTTTGTAGTGATCAATAGTCTTCCTTTCCTTTTGGACGTGGACGAAATCATGATTTGAATGGATGCAGTGTCCCGTGTGCAGCATTCATAAGTATCTAAGTCATGTCTTAAGATTATGTGAAACTGTCTCAAAGTCTTTACATAGAATCCGTGTTAGTTGCCACATCCCTTAGTAATAGCCAGAGGGAAATGATGACAGTCCAAACGTAGTGGTTATACGGACGACACTTATGACCTGAAATACGGACGTGCCTTTAATTTTAGACCAGTTGGTTGAATAAGATATCGTTTACTAATACAATACATATATCAATGAAATTTGAACAGTATAACCTGAAAGTCATGGAAGTGCATGATATAGGCCTACCGCAAGCCCCTATAGTGAAAAACTGTTACCAGAAGATAAAATAAACGGGATCTAAATGATGTAACGGTTCAATCAGATGGGCTTATTGTCTATATTAAGCAACGTGTAATTGTTGCCAAAAAGTGCTTTTGAATCAAGATGCTGAAATTAAAACCGTATCGATTAGATAGATCAATCGCAAGATCACCTTTTTCTTGACATGTCTTTAGGAGTCCTTTATGCCAAAAGTTCGGCACTTCTCGCTGTATCTGATGTCTAAACCCACGTCCACGTGCGGTATTTACACAGAGGTGAACGCAAAACTCCAAAAGCAATTCAGTCATAAGACCGAGGGAACCGAAAAGCAGTAGTGCTTTTTTTTAAATAATTGGCTATGGACATAAGAATTGTACTACGAATCTAAGATTGAATGTTTTATCGGATGAACCAGGTCGCCAACACTGCAAACGATGATGTTAACGGTGTCATGCTCGTGGTAACATCTAAGGTTATTTAACCAAATTATGTCGCATGGGGTGCTCCGAATTGTTTTGAATTGTGTATGATGTGTATGACACAATTGAACACAAAATATGACACACAATTATATGCATGATATTGATTCAGTATGAAATGGGTCATTCATGCTAAGGGGGAAAGAATGGTCATTGAGATATGATAACAACATAGCATGCTTTCTTTGCTCAGATTCTCAGTATCCAAATTAGCTTACTTCAGTTCAGTTCAGTTCAGTGCATTATAATTCTGAGAGGATTCATGATGGATCAACCTGTTTTGATATTAACTTATTACAGTATTGTGGAGAAATAGATCACTTAACTGAAGAAGCAACCGTTTATATAAGTGTATTAGCACATTTGATACCTAATCTGTGGCTGCTAATTAGTATTGGTCAAACAATGTATGGCCCCTCAAGAGATTAGCGGATTAGGACCTAAACAGACCCTTGGGTCTAATGAACCATGTGAATGAAGTCTTACTTAAGTGTATAACAGATTTTCAGCTTGAACTGCATGCCTAAAATTATGTGGACAATGAACGCTTACGCAGTGTGTTTTGGAACGTCGACGCGACGTTACCCATTTAGAATAGGAGGCTCGGTTTGAAATGTTGGTACTAGCCCAAAGGGTGGATGAGAGTTTATTGCCATAACGTATGGCTATGACTATCCATTTCATTAGAGTTTATCTTGGCAAGAATTATAATTGAGATACTATCGACATGCAAAGGCCACTAGCATGATTTCACGCACGATACAGCCAACCTGATTCCACCCGGCGGGGTCCGACACGGCACGCCGGACTACGTGCACGGCAACCCCAATGAACGTCTACATGTCGAGATAAATAGCAGATCCAAAGATTAGATGGGGGAAGCCCGGTAGAGGAACGTGCCTATGGTACCGGTCACGTATACTGTCCCATTAGTTAGCCGTGTATGTCTATATAGCAATTGGCGTGTCTAGCTCTCGTACTGCAAAGATTGGCGAAAGATCCTTGTGTATACAAAATCAGCTTAACTATCCTAATCACATGAATGATGACACACTTTGGGAGTTGACTTGATGGAAGAAAGACCGTCTGAGATAGTCGTCGGCCTATATGTGTCTCGAAAAATCTATGCAATTGGAATTTATACTGGACTTACCTTTTTGCTCGGATAGGTTTATCTAATATCAACTCTCGGTATGAAATGAAAGAAAATCGACACCAAATAGACGTGCACATTTTAGCTCATTGTAATGGATAGGCGTAGGCCTTTATCAACATAAAACACATACCTTTCGGCCGAATGACTCCATTCTACTTCGACACCCCCAGAATGATAGAGTGGGTTGGATGCACTGACGCTAACTTGTTGCGGACAAAATAGTTGAGAAGCCGGATTGCATGAGAAAGGCATGGACATCCTTGCCACCGCGGCCACACCGACCGGTGTTCTCGACCTCGTAAGTACAGACGAACTTAAATCCAGGTAGTTTACGTCGTAATTAACTTCCACTAAACTTAGGCTTTAGTTGCACTACTCCCGTGGTTGCACTCCCCTCAAATCAACCGTCTGCAAATAGCTGAAATTGTCTACTGTTTTCGTAGCGGTAAACCATTGCGGTGAATATGTATTCTCCCCATACCTATATGAATTTTATATACGGGAAAAGAATCGTCTTCAATATTATCGCCTTTAGTAGTATAGTACCGCAGGCAGCCCTTCTGCAATATTGAATGCAACACAAAGTTGCCACCACAGAGGGAAAACGGGCGGTTTATTTATTGGCAGTATCACACTTACAGCATTTCAATATCTCATATTAAACACGTCAAACCGCGTTTACTGTTTGGCGTTAAATCGCAGCATAATTTAACATTAATGAGGCGGTGTTATCTACGGCTAATTGTCACTTTATTTTGGTCGCTGGTTTCTCCCGTCCGCCAGCAGCCTCGAGCCTGTTGAGTATATCGATCTATCGTTATATCCCTTTGGTTGGATTTATCCGTTACGCGGTATTTTTAAACACCCCTATATAAAAATAGTTTGGCCCAAAAACTTATAATATATAGGCTAATCAATAGAATTAGAAATCAACAAGCATGAATTTGTTTCGAAATTTAAAGTCTGTTTAGATTGATTGTGCTTATTGCAATCATTGAATTTTAATAACATTTAGAATTAAGATCAGTATACATGTACGGATATTATGATCATGACGATTATAGAAAGCCCGCTTAAAAGACTGCGGGAATTAGGTGCATCTAAAAAGTATACGGTGAACACACACAGGGGTCGCGACGTATGCGATATGTTGTCATTAGAGGTTAGCCATGCGCAACGGACTACACTAGGGGAATCGCACCCGGCCTATTCTACATTCAATTGAATCGGTGCATGTCGTTCAAAATTGCATGAATCGTGTTACCAAACATGCCAAATGGGCCTACAATCAGCGTGTCATCTTTCTGAAAACCGTAGACAGTTAGGTTAGGATTATTATTCCCGACTATATGCACATGGCAGCGAATCCGTTACATGGATAATCTCTATCGGATTGACAATTTTAAAGAAGAAAAAAGTTGAAAATGTGTTATCTTCTTTTGGCGCCAAATTTGGTAGTATATAGGATCACGACGTATGTGATGGGTTGTCAAAGTTATTCATTCATATATTATGTAAGTATAGGGCACATATTAGGGCTTTTTTTTCAACATATTTGAATATTTGACAGGAAGATTACCAAATAACCGCACAGATTTGAATAAATAACTTTGATATGTGATAGGGGTGTTTAAACGTTCCGCGTAACGGATAAATCCAACAAGGGGATATAACGATAGCTCGATATCAACAGGCTCGAGGCTGCTGGCGGACGGGAGAAACCAGCGACCAAAATAAGGTGACAATAAGCCGTTGATAACATCGCCTTACGGCCTCATCAATGTTAAATTATGCTGCGATTCATGCTTGGTGGGTTTTTTTTCAAATTCTATTGATTAGCCTATATTATATGTTTTTGGGCCAACCTATTATCATATAACTTTGATAGTAAAGCCAATCAAAAGGATGTTGCTTTATATATATGTAGGCCTACTTTATTGTAGATTTTTATAAATTGATCTTTCCGGATTTAGCCTATTATCAGACAAATTCGTATTATCGTAAGGTTAAATATATTTTATATAACGTTACATTATTTATTATTATTATTATTCATGGTATAGTTTGTTGTCATCGCAGCCAGCCGGCTGAATTGGCACAATATTACAAATTACAAAAATACATTAAAAATGCAAGATATACAATAATAGATTTTAAAAACAATAATATCATAAAAGCAAACACCCACCTATTATATCGTCATTTACTAAGGCTGTATAGCCTATAACGAAGAATTTATTTGAGCACTATATTTATGTTGCCCTCTCGTCAATCTTAAAAAGCCTTTTGTTTTTATGTTTCTACAATCAAGGAAAAAAAGTTGGCACACTTTGTCCTAATTACGGAAAAAAACCGCCCCTCTCCCTCGAGGCAATGTTGATCCTAGTCATATTATAAGCCTTGGCAGTTCCCCCCAACATTGATTGATGGGGGAGGGGGGGGGGGGGGGGGGGGTGATACAAGAAAGGGGGAGACTTCTGGTTTCTATTAAACAGTGCTATGTTCCCAGTCTGATCTCAATTGCGAGTACAGGAATGGTTGTAATAAGTTGCGTCAATTGTGCCAACTATTTTCCCCCTTGATTGTAGGCCTATGTCGTATAGTATACAAATATTGAATGCCCGAGAGTGTGATAGTACAAAGTGTATCATGATAGGCTTGATTTCAACCATGTGATAGTTTTTACTATCATTATGGCTGGAAAAGAATATAGTGATATCATGATATAAAACAAATATTGAATGCCGTGGATTTGGATTATTCTATTACACTCGGCTTCGCCTCGTGCGATGGAAACATCCAAATTGGACCTCGTGATACTATCACACTCTCGGACATTCAATATTTGTATACTATATCATGAGGTCAAATTCGGATTTTTCCATTGCACGAGGCGAAGCCGAGTGTAATGGACTAATCCAAATTGGACCGAGTGATATAGTTTTACTATTGCACAAGCAAACGGAATTCAATATTTGTTTTATATCATGATACATTATTCTTTTTCAGACATAATGACAATATACAGATATTTAATGCCCTCGCGTGTGATAGTACAAACTATATCACAAGGTCTAATTTGGATTTGGAATAATCCAAATTGGACCGAGTGATATAGTTTTACTATTACACAAGCAAAGGCATTTAATATTTGTTTTATATCATGATATCACATCATTCCGTTCCAGCCATATATGATAGTAAAAACTATCACATGGTTGAAATCAAGCCTATCATGATATAATCATATCTAATCACGCTATAGAGGTTATCCGTGTAGCCATGCAGGCTCACAACAAAAGGGATTTGCACCCCGGCCTATTATAATACATTCAATAGAGTTGGTGCATATAACGTTCAGATCATATCATAGCGTGAATTGTGGTATCAACTTTAAGATCTCCTTAAGTTGGATTTAAGAAGAATTAATTCTTCTTAAATCCTGAAAATTCTTCTTAAATCCTGAACTCTTCTTCTTCAATCCTGAACTCTTCTTAACTTAGGAAGATTCTTATCTTCTATTTCATAAAACAACTTACGAAGAACATCCTTCTTACGTTCCTTCTTAAATTAAGACGAGGTCAGAGGCTATCTTAAGTTTACTATAAGGAATTCTTCTTAAATTCTAAGGTAATAAATACTAATATTCTTCTTATTCTAAGAAGAGGTTTTAATTCTTAATTTAAGAAGAATTTAATTAAAAGTCTTCTTAACTTACAAACTTCATATTAATCTTAAAGTTGACCTTTGTACGAGGGTCATTCAATAAGTTCTACCTCCTCACTCATAACATCGCTAATATGAATGTCAGCCTCATGACATTTGTCATGATTATAGCTCTGAATCATAGCTACACATATATTGTAAATGATAACTGATATCTGTTTTACTTTTATTATGATGCAATCAAAGCCAGTGAGAGAATTTGGACAACGGACACGGAAAATTACACTAACGATAAATATATGTGTTTTATGTTTTCTCTCCGTATTGTATGATTAGATATAACAGTCCGATTTAAATACTGAAAATAGAAAACAATTGATTCTTTCTGAATATAATACTGGATTAGCACGTAGAGACTCGATAGTTGGCAATATTAACCTTTGCAGGCTTGCAAATAGTATAATATCAACTCGAATGTATTGCTACGCCTTTAACATACTGGAATACTGCTATTCAGTCAAATGTTCGTTGTTAAGTCAAGCCACAGTGATGCCTCGAATGTTAAATCTTAACATGATAGTCATTTTATGAGTTTTACTTATATGTAACCTTTATAATAGTCAATCAGGTATTCAGTGGTAGAAAATTATCACTTACTTGTAATGTCTCCATTTAGTCCTGTATATTGAAGATCTCTATAGTTCTTATGAAAAGCAAATATGACTTTTGCAGCGGTTCTCTGGGGTAGGGTTAAAACTAAAGGCTGTCATTATCTGGTTCTGGCTTATTATAGAGGGCATTTTTATCCAAGAAAATCAGTGACTTTAGTCAGTTCAAGAGATATCTGTAATTTAGAACGGTTTTAAATGACCTATAGGTACGTTTTGTCTCTTAGAATTTGCCAAATAAATAGCACTTAGGAGACATTTGGCTATATTTTTTCTGTTTCCGTCGCAATAAATGGACCATTGGTTTTCACAGCATCTCCAGAAAAGTACAAACAGTACTCAGTCCATTCAAAACTACAATTGTGGAATATTTCATACGACTGGCTTATATAATAGCAAAGTTATGAGGTAGGAGGTAGAACTTATTGAATGACCCTCATATATCTTCTTTTAGAAAATCTTAAACACAGTTTAGTATATGGCTGCTTACTCCATACATCCCCCATAACCTCTATATTAGACCTACAGCCTACACCATTAATGTTGGTTATTATGTGAAAAAGAATCAAAAGATGACACCATTCCTTTTATAAATAACTGGAATTATATACCTTTAGAATGAGAATGTGCATACAGTATATGTATGAGAATGATAGCATCCTCTTTGAGTTATGCTCGTTATGTTTCATCATTTTTAGAAGATACAGGCATGTCAAAAAATGTCCCATGCGAAACATGATTTTTCTTCTACCATGAAAAATATCGAAATTATTCATGAACAGTATAGTAATAATGTTCAGCAATCTTTCATGTGTCATAAGAATTTGTTTTATCCATTTCGGAGCTTTTAATTAATTATGACAATTTTACTCAGGGTGTAATTGAACATAATCAATCAATCAATCAATCAATCAATAATAATGTACCTACTACATGTTGATAGATAGTTCAAATTCAGTAGAAAAACATATTTTCATCCATATTATCCATGACAAACCACAGAATATTTGAATATTAGATGTATTTTACACAATACATTGACGTATCCTATAAATCATCCTTGGATTCTCACAGGCAATTTATTCAGTTGAAAATCCAATTCCTGTCCAAATGTGGCCAAAGTGGGATTCGCACTCTTGTTACTGAATTGATCATATAATGGCTGTTAAGGGATGGGACATTTAATGGGATCAAGTGTAATTGACGAGGACTAATTGAGCTTACCAACAGACTCTTATCTTTTTGAAAACAAAAAACAGGATGTATTTTTAATTATTTTTTCTCCCTCATGTGACACTTTTTTGACACGCTCTGTACTAAGGATCAGTGATCTACGAGAGCTGCCTATACCAAGACGAATAGGCATAGTGTTTGTATCTTCGGCCACGGAGGGAGCCCATTGGTTTTTCACACCAGAAGGAAGATACTGCACACAGAAAACACTATGTAAACAATTATGTAAATATAGAACTCCATAATTATTATGTAAGAGTTTACATAAAACATGTAATATATACCCAAGCTTGTGTAAATTCCTATGCAAAAGCTTTACACAACTGTTTACATAGTATTATGGAGTTCTATTTTTACACAGATTGTGTAATTTTTACATAATTTGTGTATTTTTTTTACATAGTGTTTTCTGTGTGTGGCAAACTTTATATACTCGCTGCCATAATATAAAATGCAACTTTCATTTAAATGAGCAATATAATGAATTCTCATGTCCAAGGAAGTTCCTAAATCTTAATAAGACCAGCTTTATGAGCCCATCTAGTTCATTTCTTAAACATGTTAAATATAGCATTGATTTTAGGGTAAGACTTTATGTGCAAAATGTTTGTTTTATATATACTACCATTGTTTGATATCGGATTTTAGTAGAGAGATTCTTTAACTCGTCTTGTTCAGATTATGAATTATTCCTGTAAGTTGAGCTTCATCAAATTATTCCTGTAAATTGAGCTTCGTCAAGTTGGATTCAGGTTTAAAGTTTGACATGGGTCCTATTTTATACCTATTGAATGATGACTTCTTAAACTATCTTCTTAAGAACTATATGCTTAAAAGAGTTAAAATCTTAAGAAAAATTACTCTTCTTAAGGGAGTGTTCATAAATACTTTGGTGGGGGGGGGGGGGGGTTGGAAACAATTGAGCCATGGACATCTTTTTTTTTTGGACCCCCCCAAATAGGGTGGGGTTTTTTCTTGACCCCCCCTTTCAAGAACCTTTTTTGTTGTTGACCCCCCCCCCCCCCCCCCCCCCCCCCCCCCCCGTCGTTCAAAATGCTGCCTTGTCAAAAATACCAACTTTTTTTTTGGACCCCCCCCTATACAAGCACTTTTTTCCCTGACCCCCCCTTTTAAGAACCTTTTTTTTGGTTGGCCCCCCCCCCCCCTCATATTTTCTAACCCCCCCACCAAAGTATTTATGAACACTCCCTAAGAGTGAATCTTAACTTGTATGCAATAGGACCTTGATGATGTATATGGGCATGAGGATGAGACATATATTATAGGCCTATTGGCATATATATTATTTTAATATCATCATCAGGTAGGCCTACATCATTCAGCGGTATTATGTTATTACATGAGTCTTGTTGCAAATATATATAGGTATATGTAATACCGAATACGTTATGCATTGGCCTACAGTCACCAAGAACTTGTTTTGAACTGAATTTGAACACTATAGCCTTTTATAAGAAGGCATTGGTGCAATACATGTTATAAATTAAACAGTATATAGTCTTAATTTTAGAAATGCTAATTTGGCATAACCCGTGATGACCTACCTTTGAATGCTATTTGGAACCCGAATCTGGATTGTTCCCTGTTGGAAAAAACTATAGACAATGTGTGTGGTATACGCTAGGCCTACAAAGTACAATGTATATATCAAGCGATGTCACGCATGAACATGCACTATATGAATACTATATACAGTGAATGTATGGATGTCGTGAATGCAAAGCAAACCAGCAGAACATTAATGTTGAACCATATAACTACGAGTTCAAAGGTTTAAATGTCTCGCATCACATTCGAAGTTCACAGCTTGAATTGTAAAAACAGCATATTAAGGCAACAAGATTGGTTTGAAGAGTTTGCATCACTGTAAAAAGCAAGTGTTTAGATTCTAATTACCTTTTTGTATCAGTTATTAAACGCATCACAGTGTTTAGCTTCTATAGCAGTCTTAATCTGATTTTTCAAACATTTTCTATTGTGTTGTTTTTCGTTTTGTTCCATATGCGGATCTGACTCATATATTTAGGGCCTAAATTCGAGACCTTCGTCCAAAAATTGGAAGTCAAAACATTGAGATTGGAAATCCTAAACACCTTTTGGCTTAACACATTGCCACAAACATATCATGTGTTAAGTTATCACGATTTGAACACCATTTAGTGTTTAAAAACTGCTACAGCAAAGACATCATCGATAAAAACACCATAGAAATTAGATTTAGATACTTTACATTGAGAAATATCATATTGATATATGATATCGTTTCACTACCGAAAGGAAGTAATAATGTACACTGTAAAAAGAAGCTTTTATAATACTGTCATACTGATAACACTTAGGCCTAATATTTATTAACACACCAACATGTTTATATCAGCAATAAGAAACATGTTGGGGTGTTAATAATTATACAACAAATACCTCTATAAACGTGTTGTAGTGTTTATGCAAACGTTTATCATATGCAATGCCTCCTATACCTTTACACGTAAAACACAAAAATAAACGTGTTAAAGACTAAAAGTGTTTATTAAGTGTTATCAGAATTATAAACGCTTCTTTTTACAGTGTAACATAGGCAAATGACAGTAGTTGTTTGGTCGAGAAAAGGTAAGTATAGTTTGGATAATGACTCTTTGTTTGTTATTTAAATTTTCTACTGAATTGCAAGTTATTCATGTGAATGTGATTAAGTAATTAAAATGTTCCATTATTGTTCACTCTCAATGAGGGTGAAGTTCACTCTAAATGAGTGAAATTCACTCCTTATATATATTCACTCTTTTTTCACTCCAATGGAGTGATTACTGTAGGCACTCTTCGAAGAGTGAAAATTCGCTCGTTCCTGGAGTGAAGTGAACAAAATTCACTCTTTTCTGGAGTGAAAATGGTTCTACTCTTTCAAGGAGTGACTTTCACTCTATTAGAGGGATCACTGTAGGCACTCCTTTGAAGAGTGAATATTCACTCCATTAGAGTGGAATTTCACTCTTTTACATTTAGAGAGTACAGATTACATAATGAAATTCATGAGAAAACCCCCCAAAATACCAAAAACAACAATCAAATAGAAAAATACAACTTTATAGTTTTACATTAAAAACTATGGCACCTTCAACTTACGAAAAGAAACTTTTGAAAACATTGATGTCTATTATTTGAAGATCGAGTCATTGCGTTTATGGTACCATAACGGTAATTTAAAAAATATATGTGGAGAAATATCGAGTTGTTATCGTTATCTAAGGGTAGACAATTTATTGTTAGATAAAATAAAACTATTTCATGAGTGAAATCAGAGCTTTCATTTTATATTATGACATTACACGTTTGTGCATTGAAATCTATGATGTTAGCTGCTATGAACGAGAGAGAACATGTGTTATAAAAATATTTTAAAACATTTTTAATTGCCATAAACCATACGGTACGACGGATAAATCATTAAATGTTGTGCATTACAATGTTTGATTGCTATATTGGTGGAGAAAATTACATTTTGTAAGCCAATGTATATAGTTGCTAGGAAACATTACAATTTGTATATATACGCGAATGTTTAATGGTAGGTTAATTGATTAAAATGTTTAATGGTTAATCAGACCTGTCATTATAATAATTTACGGTGAATGCATTGCATTGTATTGCATTGCTTTGTTTTGTTTTGTTTTGTTTTGTTTTGTTTTGTTTTGTTTTGTTTTGTTTTGTTTTGTTTTGTTTTGTTTTGTTTTGTTTTGTTTTGTTTTGTTTTGTTTTGTTTTGTTTTGTTTTGTTTTGTTTTGTTTTGTTTTGTTTTGTTTTGGTTTTTTGGGGGTTTTTTTTGGTTTTTTTGGTTTTTTTGGGTTTTTTGGGGGGCTTTTTGTATTGTATTGTATTGTATTGCATGGCATGGCATGGCATGGCATGGCATGGCATGGCATGGCATGGCATGGCATGGCATGGCATTGCATTGCATTGCATGGCATTGCATTGCATGGCATTGCATGGCATTGCATTGCATTGCATGGCGGCATTGCATTGCGGCATAGCATGGCATGGATTGCATTGCATTGCATTGCATTGCATGATACGGTAGACAGCATTTCTTAAAATGCACATACCTACCTCAACCATTGTTTGACCACTCAATTTCCAAAACAGAAAGAGCCTTCTATCAAATTAAATCAAGACCTCTCTCTCTCCCATGCAGTTTGTCATTCCCACGAGTCACAAGCGGATGGGAACCAGATTCTTGATCCAAGACATTAGAACAACTTACTATTTATCTATCAAAACGTCTATACGTAATTTACTACAATTGGCCTCGCTTTCGTTATGATTAGTGACGTCACATCGAGTATGTCTCCCTCTTTAGCCTGAAATCGTCAATCACGAAAAACGTGTACCTTTCTCAGCTTTATATAACTTTCAAATGTAGCCCTATAGAACCCACTTCTATACTAGTATTGCATATCTATTTTGTTTATTACGTTACTTCTTATCAACTTCAAATATTGCTATATAATATCTTCAGTATAGAATAGTATTAGATAGTTTCACGGTAGTGTCAAATGTTCTGTTGGCTGATGCTATCTACGGTAGACAGCATTAAATCTTAAACTATCAAATGCTGACGAATTTTATCTATGGTATACTACACATCTGAAATATAGTCAAATATTGAAAATTCCTATTTTACGTAACATTTTTAGAAGTGGCAATGTTGAATTAACATATATCTTACGGTCGATTTAAGCACCTGTGTATCTACATATAACAGGTTAAATTATTTATGTTTTGATTATACTTTTCCTCCTTAAGACCGCTAGTTAAAGATTTGTGTTGACACTTTCCACGCAGCTATTAGTTTTACCATATATACAAACCACATCTTTCAGAAACATTCCTCAACTTTCAAAGTTTATCAAGAATTAATTACCTAATACTAGGCATGTTTGTACTTATTATAATGCATTTCCTCATGGCGATTCCAAGTATGGTAATGAAATTTAATTATATTGACATTTTTGAAACATTTTGGGAAATTTTGGAATGTCGTCTTACGTCTGCAGACGCCTGTCGCGTGGAAAATATTAATACACATATAATTTGCTATGAAATTACAACGCAATGCCAGTTTACAAACAAGCCATGTTTAACTCTATGGACAGAGCGCGATTTGCTAAACAAGAAAATCCATTCCTCGAAAATATACATTATAGAAAGAATTTGAAAGCCTGATGAAGAGCACACTGGCCTAAAGATATAGTACAGGGTGTCCCAAACAAATGCAATGTGACTTTTTAGGTGATGTAAGTATTATAACATCCTATAAATAGGTGTTGGAATGAAAAATCTCAAACGAAGAAATAGAATCATGTAGTTTGAAAAAACCCGCATTAATTAGGTTCAGTAATTACGGGGAAATGAGCGATTACGTAACAGTTATTCAAGGAACACGTCCATCTAAGTTTGCATATTAAACATATTTTCACTTGAGCGGGTGGATACTTACTCATTCGCTTTTCACTTTTAACCAATTTACAATTTAATACGTTGGTACATTAATGTCTTCATGTTATAGAGTAGGCCTATACTGAGTAATTTAACATGATTCCACCCTTAATTATTATCAAGCTGAAAATAATAGTGTCGATAAAAACCTCGATAATCTTTATGTACAATGTTATCTTGAACTGTTAATTACTGAAAATGTGTAATTAATTCTAAATGGGCAGACCTATACCATCATTTTGTTTTCAGTTGTGAAAAAAGTTGAACTTATCGTGCAAATTGGCGACAGTAAACTTTTATGTGCAATATAATGTTGAACTTGGTTAATAACTGGAATATTATTTAGTTTACAAGAAAAAAACTAGAACAAGGACATTTATGAATGTTATCTTTAAGAGAGGTATTGGTTGATTTCTTGTCTGTGCTGTCTGAATGCGTCAATATGATGGACGAAAGTGTTCTTTGACTACTTATACGTAATCGCTCATTACTGAACCAAATCAAATGCGGTTTCGTCAATTTAAAGTAAACTAATCAACTATTGAATTTCATTAAATGTACTCCATTCTCGACTTATCAATTGTACAGAAAGTAGTGAAATGGTCTCACTCATCACCTTAGACTATTGGTTTTGGATGTGCACGTCCCACACCACGATGGCGCTCTACAATAACTACAAGCATGACAGAAGCACTATGAGACATGTATTGTAAGTTGCAAGTCGGTTAATGTCATTTTCATAACGTTGTGTGGTTCATGCGAATCGTATAGTTTCTACGATTTAATGCTCTGTACCCCAAATAAGTTATTTTTATGATTTTTAAATGTTCAAAATTAGATGAAGGTATATTCATATATTTATATATATATGTGTGTGAGTATATGTTTTTGTCATATGTCATAAGAAAAGACACAGAGTGTGAACAAAAATATAATGAGATAAATATCGATTAAAAGAATAGTAGAATATGTATGAAGGTATATTAGGTGAAGGTATTAGATGAAGGGATATTAGATGATTTTTTAATGTTTAAAATGTTTTTAGATGTTTAAAAACATTGGACGTACCTAGTGCCATGCAGTGTCCATATAAGGATAAGTCTCAAGCCTCAAATTAAGCTTTGTTATAGTGTAATCGAAGATTATTTTATTATTGTTATATGTGTGTGTATATAAATATGTTTTTGTCATATGTCATTAGAAAAGACACAGAGTGTGAACAAAAATATAATGAGATAAATATCGATTAAAAGAATAGTAGAATGTAGAATATGTATGAAGGTATATTAGATGACATAATGTCCAGATGAAGGTATATTAGATGACATAATGTCCAGATGAAGGTATATTAGATGACATAATGTCCAGATGAAGGTATATTAGATGAAAAGTTGGCGATTTGAATGCACGTGAAACTCAATACACACTCAATGTATACAGAAAATCGCGGTATTATATTAGGGGTGATGGATTGGCATATCGCCGTTCCTTACCAGGAATTATACGCCTGAAAGATTAAGAAACAAAAAAATCCAAATAAAATCAATCAAAGCATATAAAAACAAACAAGAATCCGGATGAAAGCGAGAAGAGACGTGAACCCAATACTGTGTTTGATCATCGAAATGGTCAATCCCCACTACCCGTAATACCCAACAAGTGGTCATTCTCACTGCCCGTATCCGTCGCGTATTACATTTCTCCGCAAGACGCATGCCTTGCATGATGCGCACTTTTTTAACTCCATATAAATTGGCCATATTTGCTCATTGCATTAGTCCGCCTCCTGTACACAACCTCACTAATGCCATCAAATTACTGACAAGTAGCTTATAAAGAGGAGCTAGAAATACGAGAAATTCCCCTAGAGTCCCACGGGCCGAGGGATGAACTCTTATAACCTATCAAAATATATTTGCAATACAGAGTAGGATGATTGTTGCTTGAACGTCTGATTGACGTATGCGCTGTAGATAGAACAAGTAATTCGACATGGTCTGTGTGTGTTTTGTAATGATTTCTTAAGCACACAAAGGTATAATTTTGTAGATTAAAATGCGAGCTTGAAATTGAAATTTTGGTAAAACAAATGTTGAATCTGGTTAATCAGTGTTTCGGGGCGTGGTAAATAAGTCACTTTGTCTGTAATATGACAGGTCTTGACACTGATATGGTGAATTCATATATACCAGTCGTGGGAAGAAACAATGGTGCTATCTACGGAAGACAGAATCATATCAAATCGTGAACGAAGTTATCTGCGGTTAAAAGCATTACATCTTATCATGTAAAATGTTGAATTATGGAATAAAGCTATCTACAGTAACATGCGCGCCTACAGCTCGCGTCAAATGTTAGTGTTACATTTACATTTAATAACGTCAAGATGTTGAATATTCTATACGATAACGAGCGGTAGATAGCATTCCATCTTATCTCGTCAAATGTTGAATATATGCTATCTACGGTAGATAGCATTCCATCTTATCTCGTCAAATGTTGAATATATGCTATCTACGGTAGATAGCATTCCATCTTATCTCGTCAAATGTTGAATATATGCTATCTACGGTAGATAGCATTCCATCTTATCTCGTCAAATGTTGAATATATGCTATCTATACGGTAGATACACTGCAAAAACACCGGTGTTAAAAATAACACCGTTCGGTGTTCTGAGAGGTCCACACCAATTAGTGTTATTTTAACACTATCTTGGTGTTACATTAACACTTACAGTGTTACATTAACACTTACAGTGTTATTTTTCACACTTGCAGTTGTTAAAATGACACTACATGGTGTTGATATAACACCAACAATTTAACACCGGTACACCGGTGTTAATTTTTTTGATGTGGACCTCTCACAACACCAATGGTGTTATTTTTAACACCGGTGTTTTTTGCAGTGTAGCATTACATCTGATTACGTCAACTGTTAAATAGACCATGCTAGGCCTATGCTATACGGTAGATAGCATTAAATTCACTGTAAATCTAGCTAAATCGGTTGTGTAAGACAATTACACAACACTGTTTAATATATATATGAACCTATAGCAACTATTGTTTAAAAAATTATACAATTGTGTACATTTTCACACAACTTCTCGTAAACTTTCACAAGGTTGTGCAACATTTTAAACAAGTTGTGTATTTTTTTCCGGTTGTTATATTATATTAAACAGTGTTATATGTGTAACGTCCTTTTTACACAACCGGATTAACAGTGATTACGTCAAATGTTAAAAAGGCCTATAGGCTTATGCTATCTACGATAGATATCACAACATCTTATTACGCCAGATAATGGGGTAGATAGCATTACATCTTTTCAGGTCAAATGTTAAATGCTATCTACGGTAGATAGCATTACATCTTATCATGTCAAATGTTGAAAACGATATAAGGAATTAGAAAAACATTCCATCTTTTCATGTCAAATGTTAAAGGCTATCTACGGTTAGACAGTGTTACATCATATCACGTCAAATGTGTCTATATATGGAATTCAATAGGTAACATAACATCTTTTCAGGTCAAATGTTGAATGCTATATGGTAGATAGCATTACATCTTATAACGTCAAATGTTGAAAATTATATAAGGAATTAGATAACATAATACACCTTTTCATGTCAAATGATAAAGGATAAATGATAAAATGCTGTCTACGGTTAGATAGCATTTACATCATCACGTCAAATGTTGAAAATGATATTAAGGAACTAGATACATCTTTTCAGGTCAAATGTTAATGCCTATCTCAGGTTAGACAGTGTTCATATCACGTCATATCACGTCATATATTGAATATGCTATCTACAGTCAACAACAGTACATTTAATTACGTGCTATTTATGATGACGATAAGCATTACAATTACATGTTTAAAAACAATACTATTTACCAAAAAGCATTACATCTTATAATCACGTCAGATGTTGAGTATTGCGTGTATGGTATAGGCTTCAGCATTTTATTATGTCAATTTCTGAATATGCTATCTACGGTATAGACAGCATGTACATTTAATAACTTCAGATGTTTATGCTATCTACGATTACATTTTTCAGATAAAATATTATCTACGGTATAGATATCATAATATTCTTATATAAACAAAGGTGCTGCGTATAGGTTTGATTAAAATAAATAATATATGTTGAAAATGCTATCTACGGTAGATAGCAAATGTTGAAAACGTTATCTGAGGTAGATATTATATTTTTTTAAATTCAATATTAAATGCTATCTACGGTAGACAGCATTACACCATATACGTCATATATTAAATATGCTATCTAAATTAGACATCAAAACATATCATTACGTCAGATGTTGAATACTATCTACGGACGGTAGACAGCGTAATACCTTGTCACGTCAAATGACGAATACTACATACGCGTAGATAGCATATGTCATAAAATGTCAAATATTCAATTAATTGCTATCTACGGCAAATGTTATATTACATCTTAATCTAGAGTGTAGAATGTTGAAAAATAATTTTTATGGTAGAAAGGTTTACACACAATCTGTGAATAGGCCTCATGATCATGATGATATCTAAACGTTAAACGTCATTACATATAAGGCCTTAGGGGGACTCAAGGAAGTTTTTGATTTGATGTTTTGAATTTTGTGAGTGCTGTAATTATTGAACTATTAATCAAATGCATATAAAAGTATACATATTTGGAAAATAAATGGATCAGAGAATCCAACATTTTTTTAAACAAGCTTACAAAAATAATTTTAAATCGCTTAATGATGATGTAAAGACACTAATGAAGGGAAGGTATTTTTTTATAACCTAATATTATATTTTTTTTAATTTTGACCAAAAAGGGACACTTTTTAGTCAAAATTTCATTTCCTTTCCAAAAACGTATAGGCTACTTTTATATACATTTGAGTCATAGATCAATAATAACAGGATTCACAAGATTCAACAAAAAACTTCCTTAAGTCCCCCCTTAAACTAACTATCTATACGATAGGTAAAATATTACAGTCGTGATAAGTGATAGTACATTATCGACATTATTACATCGTATAATCGTCAAATGTTGAATGGGTTGTTTTTTACAATAGAGATAACATTACATCATCAAGCGTCAATTATTAAAGATGGTAGATAAGATCATATCTCATTTAACATCAAATGTTGAATGTGCTTCCTATAATGGTAGCATAATATTAACGTCAAATGTTAAACGATAGCTTCTATCTCCGTATACTGTATATGGGTCGTGATGTGTTGATGTTTCGGGGTATTGATTGAAGCCCCTAAACATTGTCAAATTGCGCTATTACAGCAGAAAGCTTTAGATCTTAAAACAATAAAATGTTGACGAATGGCAATAGCGTCAGATGCTGGCTATTGCCATCTTTGATAGTGCCCGCGATGTATGAGATATATAGAGGCCTATTTGTAACTCGATAATGTAGTCAGCAATAACTTCACCTGTTGCCTGTGAATCATTGAAGTTTTACAAAACTTTCAAAGCATAACACTAAAGAGGGTGGTTTGATGAGTTCAAAACCCACACTTGTTGTATTTTTAGTTTTTTAACACAAGCAGATGATAGGACTAAATCATTAAAGAAGCAGCGATGAGAATCGGCCGACGACACACCCGAGTGGGGGCTATCTCATACGCAGACTTATACCTATCATGAAGCATGTTATATAAACCCGGTGTTTTAAACATGTGTTGAGGGTTTGATGGGTTGTAAATGTGCCTCGGTCATGCTTCAGATGGTGAAGACTCCGTCTTGCTTGGACGCTGATGCCATCTGGGGACGTACAGGGAGGCGTATGTAAAACCTTCATTCCACCTGTGCCTTTTCCGTTTGATCTGGTGAGTGTTGTTGATACCGCAAACCGAGCTATTTCGACATCATGCACTATAAAACATTGGAATGGTATATTGATTGTTAACCTTTATATTGGAAAATCGAAAGTACGAATTTTTGTGTCCGTTCATTCACTAAATTTGAAATATTGAAGATTGATATTATTAATGTTAAGACATTTTCTAGATTATTTATCAAAAAGTGCGCAAAATAGGTCGTTTTAATTTTGAGATGACTCCGATGCGTCATAACGGGTGATAATAACTCAAAACTTTTTCATTCCGATCACGTATCATGTCAAAGTGGCTCTGAACTTAGCGAGGAACTTAGATCTGAACTTTTATCTTATACAATAACCTTTCTGTATGAAATCAACCCGATAATTCAGCATACATTCCGACTTCTATATATCCGGAAACGCCCCAAATGCCTTCGCACTTTTTTGAATTCCAAATTTATTGTAATTTCATGCAAAACGTTTGTGTACAGAGCATTAGAAAAGGGGGTATATGAAATGTTCGCCAATGAAAGACGGGTTCCGTCAGATGGTCGGCGTTGTGCGTGTTGCCGCTGCACTCAGCACCCTAAATAGCTCAAAATATCTTAGCCGTATATGTGGCGAGCGCTTTCCTGCCGCGACGTCGCTCGACAAAATTCTGTATTATAGCGAGAATTATAAACCACAAGTGCTTGTCGAACATCCTTTTCATTCAAATCAATTTGCTGATAACGCTGCTGCTACTGGTCGTGCGCACTGTAATTTTTCCTCGTCAAATTACTTGACAAATCAAGTAAATGCTATGACCTTAATCGTTCATAAGGCATTGTTTGCACAATGATCGTCACTCCACTCTTCGTCCTTTAATGGTCCTCGTTGAAGTATTTAAACCTGACGTCTATTCTTTATTTGTTCTGTAGATGCTTCGTGTGTTTGTTCGGTGCCGGTTTTCAACGTTTTCAGTCCGCCCGTTCCTCGTCGTGAACATTTGAATGACTGCTGGCGAGATGGCTTGCACGTCTTCAATGTTAACGGTCCTATATCTGCAATGGTCTCTGCCGAAGTAAAACGTTGTTATAAAAATAAGGTCCAACTTTCGTAAGAGATTCACTAATAACAGGCTATAGGCCTATATTAAGCTTTTAACCCTTTATCCAATTAAAATGATATAATTGTAGATAAAAGAACTTATAGGGTAATTAACCCGAACCCGAACACCTGAGGTATCCCTATGTCCTACCTATATACCTCTGCAAATAAACCCATTGTATAAAAGCTCTATAGTTTCCCATTTCTTTATGTTAAAATGTCTGAAATATGGCATAATAGCCCGATTTTCAACGGCAGTCTTGTTTAAAATGTCGGTCGTTCCGTTGAACATGATACTGTGTCTTGTGGGATCAACATGTTCAGGCTCTCATTTGTACTGCAAATCAACTAAAAACTAATCTTGATCACTAATATCTGTGAAAAACAAGTTGTTAGCATCGGAATGACGTCACTCATAAGACATCCATCATATCATCTGGTATATTTATTAGACTTAAATGGATTTACCCTAATCCCAATATGACTCCACTTCTGCCATTCTAAGTAAGCCTATCCTAATGTGTGGCACTGTCTCTCTCAATCGAACACGTTTGTGAATTGTAAAGAGAGTATTCTAATCACGAGACCAAAACAAAACTACGAATTATGACCGGTAGCGAAATATTGATACGTGTATTTGGTTATTTTGTTTGAAAAGGATAAGTCTATTTGTGTACCGTTTCAGGGCAAAACAATCATATGTGTTGATCGTGATGGCACGGATAAACCGTATAAACTGGCGACCCACGTGCGTACTCTCCATCCCGACGAAGGTTCCGACCTCGCGACGTGACATGGGTTTGGGTATACACGTATAGCCTATTTATTTACGTAGTGGATACATGATATTCACACTTTGTATTGTGAGCCCCCAATCATGTCAGGTATATTAATAATATATAAACATGCACACAAAGAAATCAGCTGACGGGTCAAACAGGCATACAGTCATGCAGACAGACAAGTCAATACATTATACAGACACCTAATCAGACGCGGGACAGACCGGCACGCACACAAACCTATATGATAAACCATGACAAAGACAGCCCGACCAACAACAGAAAGACACACGTAAACAGTATTTATGTTCTGTTACATCGTTGTTACATTGTTTGTATCTGGGATCGTATTGCCCTATATGCAATTGAGCAACTGCTATCTACGGTAGACAGCAAGCGAAATAAACAGTGCTATATTATCATTCATGTATTAGCCTATACATGACCATTATTCTACACTGTAAAAATGGTGTCTTCGCGATTTTTTGAAGTCATGTCTTGCAAATAAACGTTTCTTAAACAATAAAAAAACATTTAAAAATATTTGGCTGAAGACACGAGCCAAGACGCATATAGGGCAATTGCGACATGTATGAGACATGTCTTCAGGAAAGTCATATCTTGCCAGAAGACACAAACTCAATTAGACATGTCTTACATTTTAGACGTGTCTTGCATGGCCGAGATACCTCTTTGCGGGACATGTCTTGCATAGGGACCCGTGACTCGTGTTTTACTGGAGACATGTCTCAAAACTGGCTTCACCAGACATGTCTTGGCTCGTGTCTTCAGCCAAATATTTTGCTATGTTTTTTTATTGTTTAAGACACGTTTATTTGCAATTAGACATGACTTCAAAAAGTCGCCAAGACACCATGTTTATACAGTGTACATATACGGTTATAACTATATGTAGATGGTTATGTTTTTATTAGGCTAATAATGAACAGCGCTGTTTATTTCGCTTGCTATCTGCCGTAGATAGCAGTGGTATTTATAAAAGTAACTTTTCGTGGACTTATGTTATTACCGTTGGCGTTATGACGGCAAATGTTTATTTAAACAACATTGACAACAAAACAGAATGCGCTAAAGTAACAGGCCTACAGTTGATTATGATTATGTTTGTTGGAACATTGGCTTGTAACATTCCATATGTGAAGAGCTGTTTTGCAAAATGGCCTACATCCACTTCTGCCTTTTTACTCATTTTACATTATTGTATGGATGGCTATGCATTATGTGGAATGTGGCTTGTATTGGTTGTTGCCTCAATTGGCGTGCATGGATGTACTAATCCAAGTCATAGAAACAGTAATGAACACAGCCATACAATAATTTGATTAATTCCATGGACTTGTCAATACAAATTCACTAATGCAAAATTATTAATATTTCGGGGTGGTCTGGTACGTGGCCCTTTTGCAACAAAGCTCTTCGTATACAAAGTGCGATGGGTACCTTCAAAAATGTTAAAACTTCTGACAAAAAAAAATCATTAGGCCTATAAAAGCATGAAAAGAGAGAACATTTACAATATAGGTCACTTATGACATGAAAAATTCATGGCTTTAATGATTTTTCTATTCACTTTGAACTCATCGTAAAACCTCATTTACGACTAAAAAATAATGCGAATCCACTAAAACACTTTCGGCATCAAATTATATTGTTCTTATTGAACCATAACGACGAACACTTTACGGGTGGTTGTGGGCCGGGGTTACGGCTAACGTGTCATCCCCACACTTTTTAATTATTTCACTTGGGACTCGCACGCGATGGCTAGGCTATTATCCTTTGGTCATTCATTTCATACATATCCCATTAATGTATAGCACTAAGGTCCTTGTAAAATATTAAACAGGTTACCACGGACTGTACGTTTCCAGCATTACAAATATTATTTATCTAATTACTCATCGCACACACCGCATCATGCAGTTAACCTGGCCTCAAAAAAGAATCTTTCTCCCATGGCCCATGATCAAAAAACGCAACACGTTCCTGAAACCAGTTACCATGTGAAGGGCATAAGAGGTTCCCTTTCAGCGGGTAAATCCCTCAGTAACCAGAAACTCCCACACTGGCACTTGTACTAATAACGGACATGCTGCCATGTACGGTCGACTAATATCTTGAGAAAACACTACATGGATATAGGGCCAATATATGGGGCTATAATATTACTACTTTTTAACAAAGTATTACTTTCAGTTTATAGTGTCAATAACTTCATCTTTTTGGAAACTAAACGCAGTAAACATGGTAAAATAAAGAATGCAAGGGGTATGCATTAGAGAGCTCACATATATGCATGGCTATTGTAGCTATGCGGCATTTTTTAGAGTTTTCATTTACCAGCGTTCTCTATGAAGTGTGTGTTAGACCTATTTATGTATGGTTCTTAATCATCAGCCCCTCTTCTCTATCAATTACACGTTGATAACATATTTTTGGGCAAAATCAACCTTGAAGTCTCGAAAATGAAATGCAATATTTTGTATTATTCTAATTTTCATGTAAATTTATTTCATTTCCTTACTGCTATTGTAAAAATAAATAGGCCTTAGTGACGATGATCCTAATCCGGGATCCTCAGTTTTTTGACAATGAAAGCAGAATACACTATTAGTGAACTTGTCTTTTAGCTATATCCACATCAAGACGGATTGATCCTTTATGCTTAATTGGCATTTCATTCGTTTGTCTTTCCTCGATATCAATATTCCTAACACAAATGGTTTGTGCAACGCTACAAAAAGCTATGGGCTATACATATCAAAAGATGTAAAAACACCGTTTCTGTCCTATTTGTATTGTATTCACATCACCACACGGACGGCGAACTGTGCTGGACGATTTGCCTGAGGCAGCCGGGGAGTTTAGAGAGGTCGGGCCCGCGCTTATCGCCGTTATAAAGAGCCGGATATATTGCAATAATCGGGGTGATCGCTTATACAATTCCTAGTGATACTATAGCAGCGAGCTGGTTGCCTCGGGCTGTAAACAAGGACTTGTCTGAAACCAATGAATAAATAAGACTTAAATGGGGTTTTAAAAAGCAATAGACTTGTTATGTCTATACCTAAAGTAGCATTATTGCAATTTTGTTTCCGCCATTCTTAATATACTGCTATATCGTAAAGTTCCATTCGGTATTAATGTTGAACTGATAAAAAAGGTGTATTTATTATGTTCTAAAAGGTTCCAAGTCAGTATCTTAAAGCGTAACAGGTGTCACTTGTATGTTAGAGGGGGCAACACGTGTATGGTGGACAGGTTTGCCCTGTTAGAGTAGTTTGCAAAAAAGTACATATGCCCTCAGATTGGACGGTAAATTGTCCGGTCAGGAGACACAGAAGGCATAATATTTAGCAATTTTCCCTCGACTCGATACAAGCTATAAACTGTTAGCGGCGGTTGTCATAAACAAAATTTACAAAGTTCTATTAGGTCTATAAGCCAATCTCTTGCAATTATGTAGTATATAAAATGCTTCATTTTTCTATTGGTCCGTGCTTTTTGACTTATGAACATTTGCTATAAGCCTCAGATCTCATCATTTGAGACTTACCAACAAGAAACAAAAACTATACGTCCTGATTTATATCCGATTTTCCGTGACTACATTTGGTTTTTTATACAACCTCGTTACACTGGATAGTTCGTGATAAATGGTACAGGAAATTCAAAAGAGAGGATTCAATTGATTTCTATTTAAAGCCTACTAAGTTTAAATCTTGAAATTCATTGTCCATAAATCCCTTCTGTAATGCTATTATTTACTGTGGATACCAGCCGGTAAACGACTAAGCGTGCTATCTACGGTAGATAGCAAATCTGAGTGTGCGATGCAGTGCGATGTTGGTGTGTGCTTTGAGCCATCTATCGGCGTTGTCTATCAGCGCTGATATTGCAACAAATAAATGTAAATGTGAGGGCGCTGTGATGAAATCAATTTATATCACAGATGACGTTTGTTAGATTGATTTGTGTTTGATTGTATTTGAATTATTTGAACCAAACCATACTTTTATAGTGATATCCTTATACCTACATTTTTGTATGTTTACTGTCATTTTTACAGACATCATAATTGGTAAAGCTGACATGTGCTTGATCTACTAATGGAACCAAAGATGAGTTCAGAGAGGTGCCAAGATATTGTGCAGTGTTGGAAAGACAAGGATCTGACTATATCATGTATATTATGACAGCGTTGTTGTTGGCCTACCAGGGGGCAAGGTGGACGAGTTGTCCCAACCTGGAGACAAAGCGGGTAAACATTTGAAATGCCAAAGGAAATTCGAAATGCATGAGCAGGGCGTATTTGAAATTTGAGTAAATTGACGGCCCTTGGATGTTGTTGTATGATTATGGTTATGAAAGGGCTCCTTTTCGATAAACACCCTCCATAAATACAACCTTATATAAATGGGAATGCAAATTAATTGAACAATTTTAAAGTTGTGGTAATGTTGGCTGGCTACTGCCTCTTTTTCCTTGGTGATTCGTTAAGGCGGCCAACATTCAGTATGCCATAAACATCAGTATTTCAACTGGGATTGCTATGGGCATAGATAAAGACATTCGGTAACAGTTTTAAAATTTGAACCACTGCAACCCGTTAAAATAATGTCTTCATAAATATCTGTCGCTCAAAAGCCCATCTTGCAATATGTGATCTGGGTACATGTAGGTAGTAAATTAAAGGTAAATTACCCTAATTCATCTAATATAACCATGTGATCTACACCAGCATGACCAGGGTCCGCAGCCATGTGGTTTAACCCTATATAAATGGTTAGGGTTAGCGGTTAGGATAGGGTAAATGTTTCAAAACTAAGGGATTGCAGATTGTTGAATCATCTGGTTTCACACTTAAAAATATGTAGTTAAATATAACCCCTTTTCAGGGTCATCTATACACCAACTGAAAAAGGGTGAAATGTCACTCTTTTTCTAGTCATTTGTATGCCTTTTGTGCCACCTGAAATGGGGTTATTTTGAACTACACAGTTTTAAGTGTGTAGACTAAATAGTGTAAGACTATAAGGGGGAAAACCAAAATTCAAAATGTTAAGTTAAAATCTTATACCCACCTTGCGCTAACACTCCTTTTATGCTGTATGATTGATAAGTCTGTGTACATTTTGACTGATATTTTGTGCAGTTCAATTGGTTGATGATCACACTTGAAGATGTTTCCTGGCATAGATATTTAAAAAACAGAATAACCTCAGTTCACAAAATGGAAATTATGGAAATTAATCCAATGGAAAAATATTGAATGCCATCAATATTGTCCATTATTTCAAAATGTTAATTTGTAGGCACCGGTGACTATCATATTCAACAAATCAAATCACACACAATGTCAGCACAGCTGTGTAGCTCATTTTTTTAACCTGTGGCCATAATGTTATTCATTACCTCTAATGGAAAGCCTTTTGACCACTTTGTATTAGGTTCTGGTAGGTGCCATTTTTGAGGACCACTGTTCTCTTGTGCAAGGGGCACAGCACTAAATGAATGACCCATTGGATTACACATCAAATAAAAGTAAATCAGCCTTTTTTGGCACGTTGGGAATTAGGAATGCTTGTTGTCAATGATCATGTCTTGAATTTTAATAAAATCGTCATCAAGTGTTACGTCTTCAAATTAGATGCTAACCCTTTGGACCCTGAATTATTTGTAGGGGCCGGTATCCTTTGCATAAATTATGCCTAATTCTAGGTCATTGATTGTCCTATCTGTCACCCTCTGACTAACTGTTTTCTATAGTGGCATACTGCCCTCTTTGTTGTAACATATTCGGTCAATTATAAAATCAGTAAAAACATCACTTTCACTGTCCGTTTTCAGCTATTTTGATCGTAATACAACAACCTGAAAATCATCTTCGCAAGATTTTGTTGCAATTTCATCCCATTTCTGACAGTTTTCTTCAATAAAATGTTATTAACACACATCGTAAATGTGGCGTAAACAAGGTATTTCACATTGGGTGAACATCATGTGACTTGAAAGTCATATGACCTCTCGAAGTCATTATTATCAATGTGTCACCTGTTCTAAGTTCGGCAAACCGCACGGGCCTTTTGGGTTAAGATATGATCATTCAAACAACGCCATCCCTATTTTCAGCCTTATCGTTTGTTTACCTTCTAACCTCCTCCAAGCAAGTGTGTTTATCCACGTCATAATTTTTTTGCAAAATTTAAATTCTAGTATTTTGCAATATCCCGAGCAAAGTACAAGAGATTAACTTTCATTTAATTAAGATATCATGCTACCCTCACACAAAATTGATTCCCAAACGACGGACCCCAACTATCACAAAATCGGCCTGTTTTAGTCCAAGCTTACGACCAACCATTACAGAAAACCAGGAGTGATTTTGTGTTGTGCCCCCATGACACTTCAACCTTAAATTGATAAAAAAAAAGAAGACACATTTTAGTTCTGTTATCACCACTGATGGGTTGATTTTATTTTGAAAATATTCAACTGGGCATCCCAGGAATATTCATCATCCTTAGCAGACATTGCACTTAAAGTTAACCTTAACTTAATACTGACAAAATAACTTAAAACATAACCTTAACACTCACTTTCCACGCGGCTATTAATATTACCACATACAAAACAGATTTTTCAGAAACCTTTTCCAATTTTCAAAGTCTATCTCAAGGATTACTGAACCAATACTAGGCATGTTTGTACTTATTACAATGCATTTCTCATTGTGATTCCTAATATATTAATGAAATTAAATAATGTTGACATTTTTGAAACATTTTGTGAAATCTTTGAATGTCGTCTGCCGCGTGGAAAGTTTTAAAACATAACCTTAACTATGAGTAGCCTTAATATAAGTCTTTTTAAAATACAAAATCCTTAGCAAATTTTAAACTTAATTAAGTACATAGTTTAGTTTATTGTTGTTTTCATTTGAATTGCACACACAATCTCAATGTTGCATTCATACGCATTTCATTTCCCATAAGCAATCTTGGTATTTGAAGAAAAAAAGTGTAAAAAAAGCAAAGAATGTCAACATTCTTCTTAAAATGTGTAAACATATTTAGCACCAGACACACTTCTTGTTTACTATACATTGCACACTCTTGTAGTCAGTCTTTCATACAAACAAAACTCACGTTTTGAAAAAATAAGTTGAAAAATAAACATAAAAATAATAAAAATATATTCTATTAAAGGTGTAGTATGATCCATAGAGTAATTCATAAAGTTTGGCACCATACATAACCTTAACAATAGGCTATTCCATTTAAAATCCATACACCCCTATGGAAGACATTACCTTTAACTTTATCTTCCACAAGGGGAGTGTAGATTTCAAATGGAGTCACCCATGCAGGTAACCCCATTTGAAATTCACACTCCCTGTGGGAAAGATTAAGGTAATGTCTTCCATAGGGGGTGTATGGATTTTAAATGGAATGGCCCAATCTAACTCACCTATATATCTCATACATATTCCACAGCATCCATAACACACACACACACACACACAGTGTCTGTATTTCACATACCCCACATGTAATACAGTCTACAGTATACAATGCCACTCTTTTGATACTCATTTGGGCATTTTGAGCTTGCTATTTTTGTGTTTACTCTGCATACAAATATAAAGGCATTTTTCATTGCAACAACTAAAACCTCAGGATATCTTTGGTATATATTTTGCATCTTGATAATTAAAAGGTTCTATCTGAGAAGAGCTGTCCATAGTCATATTTCACAAAGCTAAGATAAATCTTCTATATTCAGAAACGGAGTGATGCTTCCTGTTAAAGTCTCTGATAACAGACAGAACTTTTTGAACTCTTAATTCCACAAGTAACCCATTTATATGCACTCATGTACCATACATGTATTACTATACAATTCGTATTAGACTTACTAAAATCATTAAAATTTATAAAAAATAGTTAATTGTTAACATGTATTTTTTGGCTAAAATCTTAACTTTATTCATGGCAGTGTTCATTATTATTAATCGTAAATGAACTACTTTTAACTTAAGAAAGCAGCCCCAGGGATACTCAATATCATTGGAAGGAATGTGCCACAGGCAATCTGAAAATACACCCAAAAGGTTTGCACCTTTTGTGTGATAGCAATGGACCCATATGAATATGTGATAGTTAGATTACCTTAACATTTTGTGGCAATCTATTTCAAAACTAATTGAAAAAGGGAAGTCTATCTGCTTAGGGCACATCCCTAAAATCGTCCTTCCTTTCTACTGAGAACCCAGAGGAGACACACACTTCCATACTTATCTTAAATAACTTTTAATCATATCTATACCCCCTAAAAAGATACCCCTTAAAGGTTTTACAGAATCTTAACTGAACTTAGATTAGAATTAGAAACGTCGATTTTAACAACAGCATTTTACAGAATCTTAACTTAACTTAGATTATAATTAGAAATGTTGAGTTTAACAACAACATTACTTTATGACCTTAATTAAAACATTAACAGAATTACTGTATACTAAAGATGTTGCTCATACGATAGTGGCGTGTGATGGATGGATAAATAATGCCATCATACCATGAACTATCGCAATGCAAGTTGGACACATTTTTTAAAGTAAATTGTTTTGATCATGGACGAATATTGCAACAAAACAACAAAACATGGAACGGATTGCAAAAAAGTGGACTTTGCACATATTAAATATAATACTTACTTAATCTTGTTTCAACCCCAGTTGTGAACAAATTGGTTATAATTCCAAATCTATGAGATGCCTTGTTACACAAACGAAGAGGTTGAATCAAGATATCATGACAACAGAAAATTGTCAAACTTACTTAAAATATTGGAGATTGAGAAAATAAGCCATCAAGCTATTGAACTTGTAAAGTGTATTACTGTGTTTTAACACAAAATAACAGATTATATGGTTATTTTACCTCCTATGGCGATCGTGAAACACGCAACAGTTTAAGTGACGGAAGTGTCATGACTCCACGACACTTTCGTTCTCTTTTTTGCCATGACACTTTGTCATATTTTTTCCCCCAGTCCTTCAATTTGGTCTGCCATTTTTAAAGATGGCGGCCAAACAGAGGGACGCACGGACCCAGTCTATTGGAGCAGTCTCATTTGGTGACCCAGGTTGGTGACCTTGCATGATGACAGGACTACAAATAAATCAACAGAATATTTTGTGTACATTCATTCAGGAATATGACAGAGAATGTTTAAGAAGACTGAAAAATAGAAGGAAATCATTTGTATTGTATGGCTGGATTTGAAAATGTGCATTTTGCTTTTTCAAAGCAGATATACAAATTACTATTCTAAATCTTTAGCACAAATACAAAGTATCGTCTTTACATGTGACCACATTAATTCTGTACTGTATCTTTGCAGAGGTTAGGTGACATGGACAAGTCACACTAAAACACTGCTCTATTATTTGGCAACAAGTGGTGAGAAGTTTTAATACAGCTATATTAGACTGTATTGGAAGCCACTTTGTAGAATACATTAGCTTATAATAGGTCATACTGTAAAACCAGAAATGTTTGCGTGCATTTAAATTTCGCTAATTTCTCGAGGAGCACTTAATCGTGAAAATTTCATATCGCAAATATTTCCAATCTACCTTGTAGCAGTGCGTTGCACAGTTTACATTCACAAAATGTTCATGCCATGAATTAGGCCAGTATTGCCGATTCGCGAAAATTTAAACTTGCGAAAATTTCGGGTTTTTATATCTTTACATACACATTTTGGTGGAATCAGATAACTTTGTAACTTTGTAAGTATATATACAACATTTCAATATCGCTTTGATCTTAAGACGGATACATTATATATTCCCCACAGCCACATTTTGTCCAACATATTACAATATTTGTGCCATCATCTAAATTCAAATGTCTGTAGTCTGATGAAATGCAAAATAGGCTAGAATTACAAGATTTTTTGTTGAGATGTGTGCACTGCATTTGCCTGGTTGTGCACAAGGCAGAACCAATAGGGCATATGGTTTTTTTTGGCAGTGTAGTGATACTTGCCTATTTGAGTATTTGGATCTGATCATACTATAATGATACTTGAGTCGATGATAAGTTTTTAACCGATTGTTCATACATTTATAGCCCTTTACCATTATCTGTCACACTAGAAAGAGACTATACAAAATGACAAATGATCAATCAATTTTGGAATGCGTAAGACAATTAAATGAGTCTCCCCTCTGCAATGATCAATCAAGCGAAAATCAATCAAGCAAAGACAAATGGTCTGCTCAGAGTAAAAAGGCTTATTTGTCAGTTGGCTTCATTTACAACACAATTATTCTTTTGGACCATAGCATATCTGGTGGGCTTAAACCAATGGACGGACAGCTTTCCTCCGTCTCAATTCAATATTTTGGCAAGATCCGAGACATTTTTAATACAAAAAACATCACTTTTGTTTGTTTTGCAATACATACAATCGTAAACACCTATCCAGTGCTAGGAGGCACGTCTGAAACATTTTAAGATGCCAGCAATAAACACACACTTAAAATCCCCATATATAGGCACATTTTTAGCGTTTTTTGTTCAAATGCTTTCTCTTTTTAAAAAAAACCTTTCTTTAAAAAAAGATATCATAAAAAATATCATCTCTGCTTACAAAAATTTAGTAATCAAACGCACAGGCAGTCTTTACTTTCTGCTGGCAACTAGTCTACTGCGTAGTCCTTTTTCCTTCTTTCTGGTCATTCTATGAACAACACTCTCTGGCCTGGTAAGCATATCAATAGAGGGTGTTGTGTGATAGAGTGATAGGAAAGTGAAACAGGGTGTACAAAGTAGACTAGCTGGCACCCAGATTTGGATAGCATTTTTACATGATCAATATTGTTATTGTTTATTTACATAGTATGTCCAATACAAGGAGTAGATTCATAGCCTCTCTCTGAGTCTTATCTTAGTAATATTTTATACACATGTATCTTACATTATAACAACTCTTAGGTACTATTTACACAAAATAAATACATTTCATATTATTTACAATCTTAGTATACACAATAATTTACACTCTTTTCATTTACAACTATATATAAAACGCTGGTGTATAACGACTTTGAGTAACTCAATTTGGTCGTACCTTTTTCATAACACGAACCCGTAAGACGATTATTTTACAAAGGGGATACCATCCAAGACGTTATCGGAATTATCAGCATGGTTAAAAGGTGACCAATTAAGAGTTTGCTGTTAGAAGTTTGGAATGGTCAAATTTACACAAATGGCCGAAGATATCTCACATAGACAAACTACAATATTCAAAACAAAGACAATCAATTCATATGGACATAGATAACTATACTCCATTTTTCGTCTTCTATGCAGTGAGGTCACAACATATGTCAGTGAGTGTAGCATATTATCATGCGTGAATCTAAGGCATTGGAGGCCTTACATTGCAGAGCAGACTCTGACACATCCCAAAACTTTCATGCTACACTTATCACTAGAATATATGCACTGAATTCTCTGCACAGAAGAAGGAACATTCACAATGAGTTGTTATCACTTTCCACACAGCTATTAGTTTTACCATAATTATACAAACAAATTTTTCAGAAACCTTTCCCAAATTTCAAAGTCTATCTCAAGGATTACTGAACCAATACTAGGCATATTTGCACTTCTTTTTAATGCCTTTCTGATGGTGATTCCCGAAATATGGTGATGAAATCGATAATTTTGAAATTGTTGAAACATTTTGTGAAATTTTGGAACTGTCATCTGCAGACGACTGCCGCATTGAAAAGTGTTACGACTCAGTGTCACATAAAGCTTAGAGGTGACTTCAGTGCGTATTCTCATGATAGGCTAAGCATTTCTGTACCTAGACCATCATACAACTTTGACCTCCCAGGCATAAAAGCCATTGCTTTGGAGATACATACATGATATTATGTGAAGCCTATTAGTTCAGTCAGTTCAAAATCGGTGAACCTGCTTACAACAGCAAATGAATTCAGAAGAGCATGGGTGTGTTAAAGCAGAGAGATAAAAACCACATATTTCTTGCCAATTTGGAACTGATTAAACTATAGAATCCGCACTGAAATCTCTCCCAACTTGAGGTGTCACAACGTATAGGGTTCATTAGAGTATAGTCAACATATAGAAACAAATCTATAATATATAAGTGTGCAGAGCAACTCTGTATCCAAATATATATTGGTTATCCCCAGGTAATATAATACTCCTTAATAATAACTTATATCTCTCATTCACATACAGTGTATCTAGTTATCAGCCTTATTTTACAATACTTGGTCCCTATACTTAAAATATAAATATATATAATTTGGCAAATTCAAATAATACTATTTTCTTTCAAATAGTTATTGTTATCTACGAGTCAAATTACCGACTCTGTTCATAAAAATTATTTATTTATTTACGTACTTATTTAATAAATTACTTTATTTATTTACTTATTTAATAAATTACTTTCTTAAATATTACTATTATTATTAACTGCAGATAGAAATGTGCACAAGCAGATCTTTAACCTATCCAAAATCCTAAGGATTTAGGCTGGAGATCGGATTGTACACCATATATGTGTTGGATTACTCCTTAAAAAAAACACGTGATTTTATTCCTTAAACAGATTAATTCTTAAAATATTTTATGCAATGTCTGATGAAAAGTGGGATTCTAATTGTAGAACTAGTTGAACTGATTAACAAATTAATATTCGTAAGTAAATTGTGACAATGTAATTTTTATCGACGAAGTGATAAAGATAACGAATGTGTGTACTATGCTAATTAGCATGCATATTCTTTAGGAATTTGATTACAATATTTTTTAAATCTAAAAATGGAATATTACACAAATGAGATGCATGGTTCATGATTAATTCTTAAAATATTTCATGCAATGTCTGATGAAACTGGGTTCTAATTGTAGAACTAGTTGAACTGATTAACATTCATAAATAAATTGTGACAACGTAATTTTTATCGACGAAGTGATAAGGATAACAAACTTGTATACTATGATAATTAGCATGCATATTCTTTAGAAATTTCATTACAAGATGTTTTTAATCTAAAAATGGAATATTACACAAATGAGATGAATGATTCATGAAATTTTTCACATATGAAATGATAAAATAGGTACCAGAAAGATCATCCCAGGTTGTAGCCACCAATGTGATCCAAACCAAAATCAAAACTACTCATGTTAACTCATATCAGTACCGTGCAATTGACACTTTTGATGTTCTAAATTGAAATGGACTTTTTCTAAATATTGCACGGAACTCTTTTCCAATAAGAGAACATACAACAGGACATTCTGTTATGATATATGCCCGCCACAAATCATGTTGTGTGTTACTAATACGCCTGCAGGCTCTGTGCCATCCATGAAGTCAACAACAAACTAGAAGGCATGGTTCTAAAGGTTAAGCATAAGTCAAAGGTCACGTACATCTTCTGATACAAAATTACCTGAACTATTTTATGCCAAGTGTGTGAACACTAAAAGACGCATACACTAACACAAATGTGAGCACTAATGGATGCATACAGTGACACAATTGTGTTTAAATGTGGACAGAGTGGGAATGGGTATGTGAGGTTACTGGAAGGGATCATGTCATGCAATGTTAACATAGAAGAGGGACAGGGGCGATGTCATGCAATAGGAAGATGAGGGGGGGGGGGGGAGATGAGAGGTCATGCAATGTGAGCACAGGAGGGAGGGGGTCATACAATTTGGGCTTAGGAGGGCAATGGGGGTCATGGAATGTGAGAGACAAGAAAGATGGTGAGGTCATGCAATGTGGATATGAAGTAAGGTCTTACAACATGAACATGGATGACAGTTACAATTGGTTATTGGGTAAAGTTCATGGTGTAACGGTCATACAAAACATATGGACTTGGGTTTCATGGTCATAAGATGTGGATTTGGGACTAGTGGTCACAATATGTGGGTGGGTATGTGGATCAATGTCACATGATAATGACATGGGTAAGGGATCTTGAAATGTAGACATGGGAGTTGGGTAAATGTCATTGGGTAGCAGACATGATGTTAACATGAGGCAATGGCCATGCAATTAGTACACAGGGTAAAGGCAAGGTATTAACTATGGACATGGAGGTGTGATATCATGTATCTTGACACACGAATGATAGCATGGATACACAGTTATGGTGATAGGCAATCACATCATGCTTGATTTGGACATGCAGATAAGGTAGAAAATGTGTTAATAGTAGAAAGTAGTAAAGATGTGTGCATGTAGATCAAATATATATGCAGACAATCAAGTAAAAGAAAGACAGATTGGAGAGAATGGCTAAGACCGGTAGTGAGGAGACATAGTTATGGATGAGATGGAGGGGGGTGGAGGAGGAATGTGGAAATATTGGAAGAAAAGGAGGAAGGAGGCAGAAGTTGCCATAGGGAAAGAGATAAACATACTAAAGGATAAGGAAACAAGAGCAGAGGAAAACTGGTGGAAGATAAAACAAGACTGTTAATATGTGTATGCGGGTTATACAAGTGAGATGGTATCGTTTATACACACACAGCAATGTTACAACATGTATGGAACAATCACACGCAAGACATCACATCACTTGGCATTTATGGTAAACTTGCATTAAGACCTACACAAGATGGTCATGACCTTTGACCTATGCCTGACCTTTGGAACTATGCCTTCTACTTAATTGGTGACTTTTTCACCAAACACTCAAAGTGTGTCAAGTCAATATCACTTGACGAGAACTGTATATCACAAATGACTGTCCTATGATAATAGGTATACATTTTACCCTTTTAAAGATATCACTAACCATTTGATAGTTGTTAAAAATGATGTCAAGACGTAATTTGCAATAAAGATTGGAATTTGATGGCTAAAACCTGGTAAGATTGGTGCACATTATCTAAAGATAAAATGTATCGAATATAAAATTATGACAATATTTCTAAAATTCTACAATTCATTATTTTATAATTTGGGTGATTGAACAATAATTTATGATGATAAAATCTATTCATCTACAATTAATTTGTGTATAATTTAGTGGATTGAACTCAAATTGATGATAAAATCTAATCATAATTAACTGCTATGATTTCATTGTTATCGATTACAATTGTTAATTTAGGTATTAATCTAAAACAAGATTTCTCAGACATGCTTATAGTATTGCTAGTCATCAAAGTATATCTATGTCAAATATTATTTCTGAAACACAAAATATCATATTTACTATGATACAACTATACTGATTTACAGGTAAAACGATTTGATGAAACATAAAATATTATTAAATAAGTTAGCTATGGAAACTAATTTCAAATTGACTCTCCATAAATACCACCTTGCCCATCCCTACTTTACATAGGAGGTGGGCCGCGTGTGTAGCGTACCGTTGGCACCCACTTGTGACCATTAAACATGAGACGATCCGTCATGGACATCGAGCATTCCCCGTCACCGTTCACGACAACAGAGGGCAGTATAATGACCGCAATAATGTACAGAAAGATCAGAATCTGGATTGGCAAAGCTGCTCTCATGACTCGGACAAGGAAGGACCTGCTTTGGGTAGGACTGGCTGTTTTGGCTTCTGGTGATTGGCGATCGTCTGCCTGGTCTTCTGTTGTCTGCTGAGATGATTTTGTGTCTTCGTCGTCTGCTACGGATTCAGTACCTTCTTGAAGAGTCGCCAAACGGGGAGCATGTTGTGGAGAAATGTTACGTACTGGTGAACCCTCCTGTGTTTACAAGTAATACAAGCACAGTACAAAACTACAGTTATTCATCAATTCCACTTATTTTCCATTTTGTAAAGAAAATTTATAGCAATTTCACTTATTTTCCTTATGAAAAGTAAATTTGTATAGACCTGGGCTTGACTTTTAGGAAAGGTGCAGAGAATATCTGAAATTTAGTACCGGTACTATTGAAATATATTATGTCCATAATCATTGACCATAAGAATTTTAGTGCCAGTGCTATTGAAATATATTATGTCCATAAGAATCAAGTATCATTACTTTGTACTGATTCCCCCCCCCCCCCCCAAATAAATTGAGAGATTTTCCTTCCACCTATTATGCATAATGTTCCCACAAAAACCAATTGAGAAGAGCGCTTTCTATATGAATCTAACATTAGGGAGCGTAAAGATGAAAGAAAAATAGTTATTGCCGACGCCTTGGAACCTGACAGCTTATTTTGACGGAATAAATCGTATTTAAAATTGGGAGCCAGCAATTGTGACGTCACATTTCTCCGCGCCCGAGTGTTGGATTCTTTCTATATACTCATGTGTCACCACAAGTTCGAGGTGATGTCAGCGTGCACTCTTGTGATTCGTTGCATTTGAATTACGCACACGATATCATGATGCATATACTTGAATACGCAGTAATCACCTCCCGACATTTGAGCTGACACAAATCATACACACATTTGGTGACAATAATTTAAGCATTCAATTCGCAGTGAGTGGAAGCCAAATTTGTTTAGTGTGTGTGTTAGTTCAGTAGGTATGTTTACACACATTGGATGATATTATTACTCACAGCAATGACTTTTGCAACCGGTAATTAATCTTCACGCACACATGGATTCTCTTCCAGGTGAAGTTGAATTAAGAAACATTGTGACATTGACTGAAATAACCTATTATTACAATATCTTACCTCACTAGGGTCTGAGAATCTGCCACTGTCCACATCCTCAGTGATCTCATCAGCTGGCACTGCTGCACTGATATTGACCATAGATGAACCGGGTGATGCAGTCCATACACCAGAGTCTGTGACATCTGCGCAAGGTGGTTCACAGGCTGGCTGCTGTTGCTGGGTAGCAGTAGAGACAACTTCTGCTTCTGTTGTTTCATCATCCTGTTGGTTACCGTCAACCATATCTGTCACCTCCTCGACAGTTGCTCCTTTGGTCTGAGCAACCTCACCAACCTTCTCAGAGTCTTCATTATCGTTCAACCACAGGACGATAACATCTCGCCAGCTACCGATTTCCGATTCGGGTAGAGGCTCCATCTGGAGACGCCGTCTGTCCTGCAGTTCCTTTACAAGTTGGTCGCTTGCTTCCATAAGCTTATCGGTGCTATCGGAGCATTGTGATGCGACTTCCTCATCAAGAGCAAGTTCAGAGTCGGTAATGCTAGGGTCAATTTCAGCATCTGCGATCTCTTTTTCTAATTCTACAATGTCTCCAATCTCCTCATCTTCTTGGCTTGAGGATGGATATCCCACAGTGTCGGACAGACCAAGAGACCACACGTGACATTTCTGTTGATGGTATTTTCCAAAGTACTTTGTGAGCTCACCTTCTGAACATGCCTCGGCTAACTGAGACACGTACGTGAAGTACGCCTGATGATCCTTCTCCTCCTCCTCATCGTCACCATCAGTATTGGACTGTGCTGCTGTATCTGTATCTGAAGTAAAGGGCTCTGTTGCTGGACCTACTGGACTATCCTGTGGGCTTGTCTCAAAGACATCATCATCAGGGGTTGCAGCACTAGAGCCAGGATTTGAGAATGCTTCACTTTCTGGATGGCTGTTGAATTCTGGCAGTTCAATGGATCCAATTGAGGTGTCTTGGACGTTAAGTTCTGATAGTGACTCGTGTCGAACGCTCTCTTCAGCGATCAGATCGGTTTGGATGCGTCTTGGAACGGGGTTGCCACGGGTTGGTTTCTTCTCTGAATCATGACTGCTAAGACTCAGTGAGAAGCTCTCTGTCTCGCTAGTTAAGTCTTTGTCTTCTGCCACTACTTCTGATTTACTACTCTCGGATAAATCATCAAATAAGTCTTCAAAACTTAGGCTTGGACTCTGTGTTCCTGATGATTTTCTTAACGCACTGTACTGATTTTGCATGTCTTGTAATCTTTGCGATATGTTCTGTTCAAGTGCATTTACTTCTTTTGTTTCCTGCTCCGATGCCTTGTTTGTGGCTCTCGGTTGTTCATCTGTATCCTTAACTGGTGGATCATCGTCATGGTATACAGGCATTATCCAATGTGACAACTCAGTCATAAAATCCAAAGATTCGCACATGTGTGACAGGCTAAGATCCGTGATCTCAAGAAGATCATCCTTTGGGTATTTTGATGACGGCATCTGGAACTCTGGCATGAGGTTCTTCCTTATAACGGTTGAACCAAGAGAGGATGTCAAACTTTTTCTCAGCTGTTGAAGCTGAGATTCAGACCCGTACTTGTGGCGGTTGTTTTCCATCCCGTCCTTTTCTGCATCGTCTGAAAGTGCCTCTTGCACGGCCATGAAGTCATCTTCATCAATTAGTGATGGGAAGAAGCCACGAGAGGTTCCGCTGGGTTTCACAATCATAGGAGTGGTAAAATCATTCGTTGTTGGTACATTGGACCAATCCAGAGGTGCTGATGATGCGGTTACAACAGGTGGAAAGAAGGATGTTTTCATTGGCTTAATATCAAGAGATGTTGCCATGGGGATAGTGCTTCTTTTCTTTTGACTTGATTGTAGGTTATCATAATCATCATCATACAGGCCTCCTTTGGTAGGTGTCTTGAAATCATCTTCAAAAACAAACAATTCTGGCAAATCGTGTTCTTGCTGCGTGATGGTGACGTCATGTTCCCGTTCATCCCAGATGTCATTGTCTTCCGCATCCCCGCCATAGTGTTCCTCCTCATCAGAAGATCCTGCACTGTCAAAAGCTTCTTCCGCTGCTGATGACATGAAGTCTATGGGACCTGGTGAGTACTTGCCAGACATCCAAGGTTCAAATTCAGCAGGTGCTGAACTAGCTACAGTTTGATTGATCATTTCACATTCTCTGTCATTTTGTAGACTAGAGGACAATGGGGGATAAGTAGCAGAGAAACCGCAGCTTACTTTTCGTGACCTTCCGTTGAATTGTTGGTAACCTTGCTCGCCAGCACGAAGAATAACTGGTTCTTGATCCGAATCTTCAGCTAGTAACTCTCCTTGTGAGAATTCCAAACTGCTCATCATTGGGTCATCGCGTGGTGATACCGACCAGAATTCCATATCCGAGGCACTGCTTGCATTACGCCTTCGTTCTATTGGTCTTCCTAATGAGGATTCTTCCATGAGCTCTTCTTCCAGCAAGATCTCCTCTTCCATCTGAAGATAGGCGTCTAACATGTCATCGGACATTGCCAAGATCTCTGGCGTCTCACACTCTGAAGGAGGCGAGGCACATGCTCCATGAGCCTCAAAATCCATTTTCCTCATCAGACACACATCATCAAAATCCAGCTCTCCGAATGCCACCTCTGATGTGTCACTCATACTGAAGGCATCGTTCTCGGAAAAGGCCTCTCGAACTATCAGCAGGTCATCGTAATCTATGCCTCCTGATGGATCTTGCATTCTGTAAGTGTAGCCATCGACTGCATCGTCGTCTTTTGCAGCGGACGGACGGAATAGTTGACAACTAGCCGGTTTTGTGTCTTTTGATCTGACGGGTGAATGCAAAGTGAGGATGATTGAGTTGTCTTCTGTCACCTCCGTGGACCTGTCTACGTTTTCTTCTGACTGGTTAGACTCGATTGCAGATGGTGATTGAAATGCCTCGGGACCCTATAAAGATTCAAACATGAAATCAACATCAATTATCACATTGATATTTTGCAATCAATATCAGGGTCTACTTGGAAAACAATGGGAGCAACTTCTTTAAAGCATGAACAACTTGAAGCATTGAAATGTTGTGATTTGCTCAGTTTAGGTACCTGATGCAGGTGTGTTCATCAAAACAGAGTATGTAAGGAGAAATAGTTGTTGCATGACAATTTTGTGATGGTGAAATGAAAATAAATGGTAATATATTTCATGCTTTACAATAAATGGTATTCACACTTTCCACGCGCCTGCAGTCGACAGTTCCCAAATTTCACAAAATGTTTCAAAGTTGTCAAAATTATTGAATTTCATCACCATGTTTGGAATCACCATGAGAAATACATTAAAATAAGTACAAATATGCCTAGTATTTGGTTCAGTAATTCTTGAGCTAGACTTTGAAATTTGGGAAAGGTTTCTGAAAAACTGTTTTTTATAATGGTAAACTAATAGCCATGTTGAAAGTGTTAACATTGGTAATTATTTCCCCTTAGGGGTATAGGTTACTGTCTATAACCAGTCTAAGCTGACGCCTGTGTGTTATACCAAACTGAGTGAGTGCCCCTTACTACAAAACTAAAGTATGCCTGTTGAGTAGCGGGCAATCCACATGGGCTGAAGTCCAGACAAACAGATCATGAAACATCATATTACTGTAATAGCACCCTCTATAGTCATATTCAGAGCCATTAGAGCTCCTTTTGATTAAAGACATATTATGTGATCTTTTCCAGGGGGTGCCCTCTTTTTATGATTTTTTTAAACTTGTGGTTACACATACAGGGTGAATCACACACAAAAAGTGCATCCCAATTGAAATGGTTAACAATGGGTAAACTTACAAAACTTGTCATATTTGGCTTATTCTTAACCCTTTGAACCCGGAGTTATTATAAGGGTTCGGTACACCCACCCTGACTTCTCCGGGGGTAAAATGCTAAATATAGTACACCTATATTATCCGTAATATATGTTACCGATGATAGAGGGCAGTATGCCATTGTACTACACTTATAACGTAACCTATTTATAACATAAAAACGTCTGTTTTTATCGCCAAAATTGCCAATCATGACCGTAAAACAATGCATCCCTGTCTACCTGAGAATCATCTGCGCCATATTGTGTTGCATATTCCTCCAATTTTGCGCTATTTTGGACTGTTTTCTTCAGCTAAATGACATCAAATCACAACGAAAACCTTGCGAAACAATGTATTTCACATCGGTTGAACATCACATGACTTTCAAGTCACATGACCACTCAGTCATATGATCAATGTGTCATCTGTTCGTTCAGGTCGATTTTTCGACCTATCGGGTTATACGACGTTCTCCGATGGTTAAGTCGATTTCCTTGACCTTGATGTAGAAAATTAGATATGGTTTACACAAACAACATCACTTTATGGTTCACTGCATACATCAAGGTCCCGGGTCATTACAATCAATGCACACTTCTTTTTGATTCACCCTGTATAACATATAAAGCAGCTATCCATATTCATCATCCCTACCTTGAATGTCCTTAGTTTCAATTCCAGCCCACACTGTAAATCCCTTGCCTGAGCCTGTATGGCTTCCCATCTCCTCTCCAAATTAAAAGCGGCCAGTTGTAAGACATCTCTTTCCTTCTCCGTGGTGCATGCATACTTGTCATGTTGTAAGACTTCACACATGGTTAGCACTACCTTGATACCCTCGGCATGATTGCTGATGTCATTCTGCAATTCCTAATAAATAACAATTTAAGAAACAGTCAGGATTATGTGACATTGCATTAATGCTATGACACAATTGAAACTTTGTTGGACAGTTTTGAACAGCTCTAGGAACTCTAGGTAGTACCTATACAGGGTGTCCCAGAATGATTTATACCGGGAAAGGGGTATTTATATAGCTATGAATGTCATTGTTATTGGTCAAAGTGCTTATGATTCTAACATCTACATATTGTAAGCTTTCTTAGGAATTTTGAATCAATCAATCAATCAATCAATCAATCAATCAATCAATCAATCAATCAATCAATCAATCAATCAATCAATCAATCAATCAATCAATCAATCAATCAATCAATCAATCAATCAATCAATCAATCAATCAATCAATCAATCAATCAATCAATCAATCAATCAATCAATCAATCAATCAATCAATCAATCAATCAATCAATCAATCAATCAATCAATCAATCAATCAATCAATCAATCAATCAATCAATCAATCAATCAATCAATCAATCAATCAAAACCTTTATAACATATACTTGGGCCATATCGTTATATACATTTATCATATAACATATCAAACCTCTTAAGACCCCTCAAGCAATATCATATAATAAATATATGCAATTATTGTCTTATTTTCATTCCAAGAAAGAGATACATCAACTCTGTCATTCACTGATCGTAGTGAATAAACGCCCTCCCGAGGCACTGGCGTATACACACACGCGTAGAAATCAGAAGATATATATGTGTGCGTAAATGCTGCGCTTGAAAGGTTACGTCACTGTCCAGAGGAAGGTAAATAGACTATAGCATCTTCAATTCCTGTGTATATTCATTACTCTTTCTTGTTATTGCTTTTGTGATCCTTTAGATGTAAGGCGCTATTTTTATCTAATGTCTACCTTATGTTCCTCCATTCTCTTCTCCATATCCTCCACATTGCCTGGGCATGTGATGCTATCGGTAGTAAACAGCTTCCTTTCCATATCCATCAACCACGCCTTCAACTTCACGATAATGTCCTCTACTTCCACGACAACGCTCAGTGCTTCCTCGCTGCTGTCAAAGGCATTTGGGCTACCGCCCTTTACGGCATGATGATTAGGCGTGGGTTTAGGGTTGAGTCGTTCCTGTAAGGCATGCCAGCGTTGGTTGATGTTTTCCAGCTTGCAGGCGACCTCCTTGGCAAGGTTCGGTCTGGTGGACATCAGTTTGTGCGCTTTACGTTCAAGTTTTACACGGCTGACTTCTCGCATCTGGAGCTCCTGCTCATAACCCTATTGTGATAAAAGGAAAATTCAAATAAGTATATATTCCTAATTTCTAACACATGAAGACCTATTTACGCTCATAATACGTTGTGCATATTACGTGAGATATGAATTACATACATACATACTGCTTTGGAAATATGAGTTAGTATTTTTGAATCATTATCTTTTGATGAGAAAAATGTTCCCTCACTCACCAAATGAATAACAAGTCAGGAAATGAGCAAGAAGCAACGCAGTAAGGCATTTATACCCAAACATTAACTCCACGCAATTACCACAAGTGACCTGAAAATGTATTAAGTATTAAGGGGTGTTTTGCTACACTTATTCTGGAAATCTTCTTTTAAGGTTAAATCAAAATCCTCTCCAGATATTTTATTTATCTTTTGTCAGACGCCTGTCACATTTCAGACCTACATCCACATTATTTCTATTGATTATTTCCATAGCCACTGTTTGCAAAAAAATACAACAACTGCAATGAACAAGGTCATGCATTATCTCAAATGTTTGCATTTAATAATTGAAGCAGTGTCCGTCCACTTATTACATTATTTTTGTCTATTAAAAAGAGAAATTTGTAGGAAGTGAAATCCCACAGCAATTTTTTTTATCAAATTATATATATTTTTAGAATCGATTCGATGAATTCCCAACCAATTATTTATAAATTTAAATAAGTGCTTCTCAAAATAAACGATGACTCATCCTACATGTTCACGGCACATTAAGTGCCACGTTGCAGACGACTAAATGCGGACGTGGTTATTTTGTCAATTTTGCACAAATTTGTGCAGATTTCGTTGGTAAATGCTTGAATATTCGCTTGTAATACAAACAATTAACTGACTAATAAGCAATCTTATCCAAATTATATGAAATACCAAGAATGAAAATAAACTAAAATATATTGAAACACCAAAAATGGCTTAATCATATTATTTCTATCATGAAAATGGGGGAAGGGGTTTGATGGTGGGTCACTGAAGTACTATGACCCCTAGATAACCCAACAATTTTGTATTAGTCATAGAAATACTACTATACTAGAAATCTCCCAGTGGAGGAGCGTGTATGAAAAATTTATCAATGGGGACCGATTGGGAATTTAGATCAGGCCACCTGGGAAATTCCCCATAAGACATGATATTAGTTATTAATGAAATAAGCTTTAAAAGGTCATTTTTAATATGGTTATAATCGCTGTGAAGGCAGTTAACTCTGAATCAATTACGCAAATCACCTAACAGTAGCGAGGAATATAGAGCAGTTCAAATCTCCTCTTTAACACATCTACTTTCAATGTTTGTGTTATATTTTATTCCATGTTTTTCGTAAATGTAATTTGGTTCGAGCGCTCATAAATATAAATATGTTAGGTGCTCTATATGCCTATATGTAATTTTCTCCATAAGCCTGGGCACATTATTATATAAAATTCTCTTTGATATAATAATGTGCCTGGCCACATTATAATTATCAAATTATCTTGAGGTTATAATGATTGATGAATATTAATGGTAGGCAGGAGAAAAGGTTCTGCTATTAAAAGATCATTCATATAAGCTTATTCAGAAAATCAAAGAACAGATCTTTTTAAAGTAAAATTATCTTCCCATATCAGAATATTGAAATAGTTGTGCATTTCCATTTAGACATAATGAATAACCGTGTACATATTGAGGGTTTTAAATACCAGTGGAGGTGTATACTCGGGTGAGGACGCAGCTTAAAAGGCACATATTTCATATATCATCGATATGTTTCTCTATTTGTGACCAGTCACACCAAAAGGGGGCTTTATCATTCAAAATGAAAATTGAGATTTTATTTTCATGCAAAAGCGTATTTTGTCAGCTTTAAAATGATACTTTGCTTGATACACTTGGCCAATGTATTCAGATTTGATGTGAAATATTAGGTGAAAATTCATTGTTATTTCTTTTTTCATGCTTTGCTTCTTCAATATTTGAAAATGTGTATGGCAGATTATGCATCATTCAACTATAATGTTTAATGCACATTATAGAGGTATTCAGTTGACAGTTTCAAGTGCCTGGCTAACTGGCTAAGGCATCCTTAAAAAGATACAAATTATTATCATCAATATGGTCCAGTATTTAACCTCAATATGGTCCAATATTTTATGCATGTCAAACACACCAGTCCAGGTAATAATACTGCCACCGTTTGGGCACTAACTAATATAAATATATGACGATGATGAATAATAAATATCCATCTGGGAAAACTGTCACCAAATAAGGTCATTAATCTTGATATTTTGATAGCGATTTTTGTTCCACAGGTAACCTTTGATATTCTAGTCTTGATAATTTACAAAATATAATTTTAAATTTCACAAATTTGGTTTAATTTAAACCGCGCAACCGTAACCATAATTTCATTTTAAGGGGTATAATGCTATATTGAATTCTGAGAAACTCTAGTTGATTTCATGCGACAAAGCATAATGAAACAGTTTGCAATATTATTAAAAATGCATGCATCTATTCAGGTTTTTCAGCAGTTGCTTCTCTGAACTAGCCAGCCAAGTGCTATTGCCATCCTATGAATTGGCTTTAAAATACTAGGCTCTATTAAAATTGATTTAACATTGTCACCCATTGGTCAAATAAACAAATTCTTTGGTTTTGAATATGAAGGCCTGACATTTTTGTGGCACTCTTGCGAAAAAGTGCCTATATTTGTTGAGCTGCCTACTGATTTTTACATGATTCAAGTTTCCTCACTAATGGTAACTCCCAGTTATTGAATGAAGCGGAATAATACTGAAGGCAATTAGACTATTGATTAACAAGATATAATTCCAAGAAATAAGTGGGTTTTTTAAAAAAAAATTACGGACTTTTTCTTGAAAATTGTTGAACATTTTTGAATCTTTTTTTGATTTTTTTTGAAAACATTTGCAATTCTTTTTAACAAATGAATTTTTGTTGGACATTTTTGACAAATTCTGAAAATGTTTACCGCCCCCCCCCCCAAAAAAAACCCCAACAACAACAAAACAAGCCAGCCTGATCGACCCTACCTGAGAGGTAATTTGCTTGGAGATCAGGATGGGTTTTACCGCCTTATTTTAATTACATTTTCCTACCCCCTATATCTCAAAACTATATTTCCTGACAACATATCACTCTTTAATGCATTGCCCCTCTTTGTAAAAATATTATGTGTAATACTGGTCTCCTTTATCTTCAGATGCCGTCACTTTGCCAGTTGGAAACATTTCTCAAGAGAGTTTTGTTTAAAGCACTTACTTGACACATGTGTTCTATGCGTGTCTGCGAAACACCCAGATCATTACAATCCGACACCGAAATCTGCATCTCCTTAAGCCAATCACTAAGCTCCTCGTAGAGTGCATCAAAGCCCGGTGATGACGATTCTGGCGAGGAATCGCTGCTACTGCCACCGGTACTATTGAGGGTCGATGACAAAGATGACGAGAGCTTTGGTGTTGTTGACATTAATGGCTGCTGCTGTTGTTTTGAAGAGGGCAATCTGAAACGAGGCAAATAAATGGGGAATTATATTAAAGGTGGATACTCCGATCACTTTAGCTTTTTTTTTGCCCATCAACATATTTTGATATCAGAAGAAACCCCATATTTTTCTCATTATTTCTATAAAATGTTTGGCGCACGAATATGTTCCATTTACACGTTATAGGTCAAAATGCAGTAAATAACTGCCAAAGGTGGTTAACCACCCAGACAGTTTGTGTGCTACTGAGTGGGCAATTTCATATCAACTTCTAAAATAAGAACCATTGGAATTTTGCAACTCAAACTTTGGAATATATGACTATTGTGAGGATGACCTTTCATGTAGATTTGAAAACATCAAGTTGAAAATCGGGCCAGAAATCGGAATACCTACCTTTAAAGGTATACCATTATAGATTACATTGGATTTTGTGTGATGTACATGTACTTTTTAGGAATTATTGAGGGAATAGGGAAGATGAGTGAAATAAGAAATAAATACCCAATTCTAAAAGAATACAATGATCTAAAATTTCAAACTTTGTAGTTAATTTTTCCTTTAGGAGTTAGATAATCCCCTTTAAACCATTTCTTAGCTCGTACATTTAGGTTATAACCAATTAATTACAGTTTTAAGATGGTTGTCTTAAACCCACCATGTATTTAACCTAGATAATAATATAATCTGTCTGGTGAAAAAAATCTTAAAACCAATTAATGGGATAAACCTAAAATCTATGGTATAAGCCAAAGACCAATTTAAATAACCTAAATACGATAAGTCCACATTTCAAAATTGAAAAAATTCCTTTTTACCAAATTGAGAAAAAAACTTGTGACATTTTATTGATGAAAGAAAGTGTTTCATTTCACACATGCATGTTTGAGCACTGATTGACACCTTCAACAATGGCATCCATAACGTTCATTAAATTGTAAAATTACTGAATGTCGTTACCATACAAAGTGATTAGTTTAGTTAATTAGCTCGTGACTCATCACGACGATCGGTAATTAGCAGTTGTCCATAGTCAAGACAGTGTGTCAGTGTGTGTATCATAGTAGCTTCGTTTTAACGCAAATATAATAATCGAATGCAGGTACTAATAAAGTGTTATGAAGTGATATAACTGATGTAATGTTTTTTAATTCGAACATTTGCAATAACACAAACAAGATACTTTGTGACCAATGAGATATACATTCTAATATTTCCCAACGTTTATTTAGCCTAGCTTTTATGATACCAAAAAGTGGCGTGAAAATAAAAGTACTGCATAAATAATATCCTGAGAGGATAACTGAACCAAGAACCTTGTTGTCTATAACTAGAATTATACATCCTGCCGACTTGAAATTGAATCAATGTTAAATATTATAGACACCTTAATTAGAAATGGAAATTATATTAGGTGTCAAACAGCACGCCATAGGTTGATGCTCATGTGTGGCGGGTTCAGTTATCTTGTGCTACATGTAGGTGCTTATGATAATGATGTTATGTTGATTATTGTTTTGATATTATTGCCAATAGGATTATTGTTTTGATATCATTGCCGATGGATGTTTATCGTTAGGATCGTTGCCATAACAGACAACAGACCGAGATGAAAAGATGGTAGGGGATTGGTGATTATGACGATCAACCAGAAGCAATGTAATTGCAATGCTTTGATCAATTGGAAAGATGTTTTAGTTATACTTAATCAAATTAAAATCATATCTTAAACATCAGGATTCTGTAGGCTGCACAGAGGAATTTGAACTTTGACACAATAGGGGAATTGGAATAATAGAAATTGACTTGCATACAATTTTTCTTTCTTTTTAAGTGAACCAATAAGAATACCAGAGACCAAATTTGAGACCTGTTACTACAAAATGAGCGTTAAGTCGACAGTGCGCATTAAGAGATATGGTCCAATAAACATCCCAAAAATCAATACAAAACAAAGGAATTTTGCAAGTTCAATTTATCAGAATTTTTCAAATGAGTTTCCTGAAATTGAGTATTTTACCAATTTGTTGACATTTTGCAGGAATTATCCAATGAAACCACATATGAAATCCATTTAATATCTCCTCGTGTTCCCCTCTCCTAGCATTCATCCAGAAACCAACTCATTTATGCATGATTAATCAAGACTTAAAAACAGTTGATCCATATTATAACCAAAGCCATTACAGATGTGTACTTTTATTACACATGATCATTTCCTTGTGTTTTGGCCAAAAATAGTTTAATTTGTCTTATAATTTCCTGTGCACATACGTTTTAAAATTATGTTTTGTTGTTTAACTTTTGATAGCATACTAAATTCAACAATTGTTATTATAAAATGTGAAGAACCCCCCCCCCCCCCCCCCCCCCCCCCGAAAAAAAAAATTGAGTAGAAAAGGAAGCCAAATTGACCACTTATTTTAACCTTTACATTTTGTGTAGTACCTTTATGGAAGACACCAAATATCTACCTTGTAATGGCCTCTGCTGCGATAAATTTAGGTATTGTTTTAGCAGTATGTAGTAAATAAGTTAACAGAATGCAGTATCAATAATACATTTCTTTTGCCAGCCTTAATGACAAATGACAACATTTTGATTGAGCATTAATTTTATGATTTTGGTAAGCCAATCCAATATTTTATCCAGGCAGTATCAATGTATCATCAATTACCTGGTACAGATTATGATCATGCTGGAGATGAGCTGGCGTATAAACAGCACTGATATATTTTATGATCATTTTATTATTATTTTTGTATCTCTTTAAAAAATGAACACTAACACACGATTTAAAAAACATCAATCATATTGCACAAGAATAAATTACCTCGGCTGAGCAAAAAATTGTAATTTAGCATATGTGTGAATAATTTGCTTTAGTTAGTTGAGCAAAATCATAATTTAGCATGCAATAAATTATATTATTTCAACATTTACACATAGGCAGCAATCTCAAGTAACGATGGTCCATGACAATTACAGGATTACAGATTGAAATGAGCAAATAATTACAAAAAAACCCAATATATAGGTCTATTTAATTTGTAAAGAAACAAAAATCACCAATTAGGCCTAAAAAAAAAAGTTTGATTGGCGTAACCCGACCGACCCTATTTTTACCGCCGACCCTAAACATTTTTTTTTTCCCCCAATTTTTTTTTCAATTTTTTTTTGTGTGTGTGAGAAAAAGAAAAAACACAGTGAAAATGTGTATGTGTGCCATTTACCCCCAAACACTTGCTTGATACAAAGAAGAGGAAAAACGGGGCCCCAGAAATAGCGGATGACTCCAAACCATGAAAGGTCATTTATTTCATACGAGATGTCAATGGACAATGGTGGATGGTACCACACATAAATATTTCACTTTGATGAAAATACATGTGATTTACGAATCTTTAACTAGCAGCGACATAGCCTACCGCATTCACAAACATGACCCTCCGGCATTGCCTGGAAAGCCTAACAATTACCAATATATCAATCACTATGCATTATCAATAAACAATCGTTTAATTAACTTTTACAAACATTGATACTGGAATGAGTTACGATAAAATGATTCGCGGCATGGCCTACGGACAAACTTTGGCTTACGCACCTCCGCAACCGGCATGGCCTGGAGGCGAATTATAATTAATATTCAACGAAAAATGACTCGCGGCATGGCCTACGGACAAACTTTGGCTTACGCACCTCCGCAACCGGCATGGCCTGGAGGCGAATTATAATGGGAATCAGTATACTTTTTGACAATTCTTGTCATTATTGTAATTTTATACTCAACGCGCGACTGAATAACATACCGCAAACATCTCCTGTCATGAGCACAAACGGTGACCTATACTAGGAGAAAGAGCATCAAAATTCAAATATAAATTAATCGATTCCATACACAGGACACAACTTTTGAATGTATATTTTAAATAACATTAACTAAACACACAACTCTGAATTTATGTTAGAATTTGCTTGACATGTCATACTTTGAGAGTAAAACCCATGCCAAACGAGTTTTTCATGATAATGGGAAACTTGCCAAACCCCCCCCCCCCCAACCTTCCTCCTAACCATACGGGTTTAGTGAAGGATAACCGTGTTCGAGTGGGTGCTCATTGAAAAAACACAGGCCATTTTTCCAATTGGCTGCCAAAATCATTTTGCCCTTCTCGGACAAGTGAGTCGCATCATACAGATACAGGGAGCGGTCGGATGGCCTAATAATGCGCGAATGAATGATGAAGTGAACGTTGGGCAAACAAAAACAAGCGCGGTGCACGCCCCTATTGACAATATTTGTGGTACGCGTGCCAGCATTTATGGATAACCCATTCACATAAAAAACTCTAAATAAAATGTCTGACCAGATAACCCGAGTCTCTGGTAGAAGTTCTCTGACCATGCGTAAAACAGCCACGATCTGCAAGATTAGCTGTGATGTATTGTAATTGGGCTTAAAAATGTTATTGGTACCAAAGTGAAAAATAATTGTGTCGGAAAGCGACGTTTTTACAAGGCAAAATTCAACAGACGTCGGAGGTCCTCAACCTTTGCTCCCCAAGTCCTCGTCTGCGAACCACCTTTGATCTGGATTAATTGAAACACCATTGAAATCTTTGAGAAAAATCAACCACATCTTCAAATCTGCCTTTACACCAACCGTCAACCTAATCATTTCTACACGCCACAAGTTAAGTCAATTAAGCGCCGAAGAAATGCCCGACCAGGTGAAACAGCTTTGCAAATAAATGATAAAGAACCTATCAAAGATTGTAATTCACGCAACGACAGTTTGTCAAAATTTAACGCTTTGACAACCTAGGCAGTGACGTTTATTAATTTATCCTTTGGAACTGCGACTACTTGATTCACTGAATCAATCTCCAACCCAAGATAAACAATATTTGTAGATGGACCTACTGTCTTCTCCGAAGCCAAGGGCATGCCAAAATCGCGACAAATCTGTACGAAAAACAGCTCATCAAATTGTCAAAAGAATGTGGAAACGCCTAGGGACCATGCAAAAATGAAATCACTGTGTACTCCCTGACTGAACTGGCATACCACCACTAATATTAGAATTATCAGTGAAGTTACGCTGGGGAGTTGAAGACACGAGCATCGTCCACAATTCACCATCAATAATTGACCAAGACCTATGCGGCGTGCGTTGTTGATGCAAGCGGAAATTTAAGTCATAAGACTTCCAACCGAATCCATGAAACCTAGAGGCAGCTGTACGAATTAGGCTTGCATACTTCAATAATTCTTGAATACGCTGAGGATGTGCTTTAAGAAAAACAGATGAAAAAACCAAAAAGGCATCCGTCCAAGATTGGATGTTGTTGATTACCCGTTTTTGCCTGTTATCCGCCCACACGATATTCCCCCCCGCATTTACAGACAGAGACATTTCATTATTACTATCCCTACCGAAACTACCTGATCGATCAGTGTGAGTAAGAAGGGTACCGAATTCAATGAATTCACCCATAGGAAAATATAGCATGGTATCGGATCATAATCCGGTAATAATCCGCAAAAGGCAGCGGATCATAACCCGATACCATTTTCACATGCAAATTAATTTGGTATCCGGTTATAACCCGGTGGGTTATATATGCAAATTAGTTAGGTATCCGGTTATAACCCGGTGGGTTTTGAAAATTCAGTAGATCGTTTTGTGGATTATAACCGGATACTAGTCCGCTTTCTGTGGATACTTTTATGGATCATAATCGGATACTAGTCCGCTTTCTGTGGATACTTTTATGGATCATAATCGGATACTAGTCCGCTTTCTGTGGATACTTTTATGGATACCTAATTTGCATGTGAAAATGCCATCGGATGATAACCCGGTGGCTTTTGCGGATACTTTTATGGATCCTTTTTTGTGGGATAGTATCCGGTTATCATCCGCTTTTTAGCGGATACTTTTATAGCCCTCAATAGTTGCGACGCATGATCATGCACATTTTGGAAAACACACATAGCATAACCAATATAATTATATATAGTAGACATATTATAGACCAAGCCATATTACCAGCTTTGTCCCAGTATCCAACTGCACTGATGTATCAGGAGTGAGTACTATATTATTAATTTGCTCGTGTTGCCAACTGAAAATGTCATCAACTGAGGTGCAACTGAGGCCTTAGACCATGACCCATCACAAACAGTAGCCATTTTTGTTTTGCAGCCAAACTGGTGTTGGCAACACTATATACATTTCAAACTGCTCAATGCATTTAAAATAATTACGCAATTTCTGTTCTTGTCACATAGATTGCTATAAACATATCCCACGCTGTTATGGTTCCCTTACCAAAGTTAATTTAGTGTAGCCTATACTAATAATATATTCCATCTTACTTACGGTATTCTATCTATAGTGTATTAGGCAAAACATGTAAGCTTATAGGATCTACATATGATACCATTTAAGCTTCTATATGGCTAGATATGCAAATAAAAAATAGCTTATAGTAATTTACCTGTAGTACAGCAGTGCATACATGTATGTATGTCATCCACAAGCATATCCAAACTTCTTTATTGTCATAAACATGGTAAAACATCATCATCCTTTGATTCTTTTCCCAGCTAAAATTATATGTTCATGTATATCCAACTGCCATTTTGCATTTTTTGAAATTGTGACCTCTGACCTAGTGCCAGTAATATGATCTGTGGATACCTTTTGGATTATGATATTTGACACTAAGTTTAGATTATAATCCAGCGGTACATCATCGGGTTATAATCCACAAAAGTATCCGCTAGTGGGATATAGTTGAAATGGTGACCTCTGACCTAGTGCCAGTAATGTGATCTGTGGATACCTTTTGGATTATAATATTTGAGACTAAGTTTAGATTATAATCCAGCGGTACATCATCGGGTTATAATCCACAAAAGTATCCGCTAGTGGGATATAACCCAAAACGGCGTCCGCATGCGGATACTTGTGGATACTTCCAAAAAAAGTATCCAAGTGGTATCGGATTAGTATCCGGTAAGTATCGGATACTAACCCGGTACCTTTTTATTTTACCATGGGCACTGTTAATAATTTTGCTAATCAATGATTGCGACAAATTATCGCCAAGGGGACTGCAAATTGAAGTGAGAGGTGAATAAAATGAATGTGGAGAGTTAGCAACAAATAATGTTGTATCCAATGACGATATATTCTCACCCACGGCTACATTATGAAGTAATCCAGCGGATGTCGTAGCACTGGAAGCCACACCAACACCAGGTCCACTCGGTACACCGGCTGCCGAATTTTGCTGCACAAAGTTAGCACCGTGCTGTTGATGCCGAAATGGACCGGGCTGTTCATGCACAGAATCGACGGGACGATTTACGGCACTTCCGGGTTGATTGTTATTGTTTTGTATCGAACCAAAGCCGAGCTGTTGATGAACAGATTCGACGGGGCGATCTACTGTTACGAGAAGATTGTTATTATTGTTCTGTATTGAACCCACTTGGCCGGGCTGTTGACGAACAGTTTCGACGAGGCGATTTACGGCACCTGCGGCCGGAAGATTGTTACTGTTAGTATTGTTCTGTATCGAACCCACTTGACGTTCCACTGGAACCGGATCTAATCCTGCGGCAGCCCGCATCAAAGCATAGCCAGATAACTCCTGGGATCGAACATCTACCTGGGCACTCAAACCTGCTACATTTACAGATTCACTTGCAACAACTCTTTGTCCTTGATGTACGCCATTGGCGACCGATAAAGGCCGTGAATTATCAGCTTGTTGTTGTTCACTGGTCGTGTTACCGTGGTTACTTGCTGCTGTTACCGGTTGTGTAACCCTCCCTACCAGATTCCTCATAGCGCTAGTCTGAGCGCGAGCCTGACGAGGTTCTCTCGAAGCAACAGTTAGACGGGCGGTAGAAGCAGATCGTTTTGTGCCCCTTTTTCTACCCATGCTGAGCGTGTTTAACTTTACAAATCTGTGATTACAAGAATACCTACAGTATTGTAATATTACAGTTTCAGCTGAACAGTAGGCTACTGTTACACTCAAGCACAAAGGTTTTTCAGATGATGATATGCAGATCGAATAAACAACCCGAATCCACGGCAAAATAATAATAATAATAACAGGTCCACCAAAGGAATATTAGATGCAGAAGAACAGCAAATAACAGTGATTTTGCGCCCTACAAACATAGGCATAAACTTGATTTGAAGAACCACAGCAAATACGGCGCCGAAAATGTATGAAGAAAACAAAAGACGAATGGCGCGAAAATTTAAATTTAAATTAATCAGTCTACACTGGAAGAAACGATGACCTTCCACGATGGAAGATTGGAGACATATGATGAAAAAAGGGGACCAAATAAACACCGCGAAAAATAAAATGAACATATCACTCCGCCAATGACACAACGTGATGGCGCGACAGAAAAAGGGAACAGCCAAATAAATGGAATAGCCAGAGAGAAATGGGCGCGACGTGAGCGAGACAGGAGCATAAAACTGGCAACTGTAGGTGGTAAACTCGATTTGTTTAGACTGGGCTAAACCAATCGTTATTGTTTATGTCTGTATGGTATATATATGTGTGCTGGTATATAAAATTTCATAGACATTTTATAGATTTTAAAATAAAAAAATAAAAAAATAAATCCGACCTACCTACCCTATTTTTTTTCTATGTTACACCGATCAAACCTTTTTTTTATCTACATAAGAAATTCATTGGACTGAATTTGACAGAACGCAAAATATTATGTGCGCAAATACATCCCCTTTTATAGTCTGCGCGGTCAATAACCTCTAAAATAGCTGTAGTAAGGCAGTGATCATCAAATGGCCTCTTCCTTGACCTACAGAGATACTCATCAATATTTACCACCTGCTGTAATGGACATAAGGGGCAGGTGGCATGCATAATTGTCAACATCTACATAAAATATGCACTCTCAGAAAACATACAAGTTATCTTCATTTGCTCTCATTAGGTTTTTAAAAAAGAAGGCCTGGGAAATTATATAGCTATGCGATATGCAATTTTCAATTTTTTTCGGACAACTAAAAATAATATAAACAAACCTAAAATTGGGCGTAGGGTAATGCGTCAAAAGTGAATCAACATAAGAACACCTTTAATTAATTTAAAACTATTTCAATCATGCAGATGCTAAGGACTTTATTTTTGAGCCCCACACCCCACCCCTCCATCAAGAATGTGTCATCTTGTTATTTTTTTAAAATACATAACCGCATGGAAATTGGATTTCTTTATTAAGCGGTTAATACAAGTGATGCCATGCAAAACGCATCAATTAAATAAACTAATTAGTAATAGTAATAACTCCCTTTTTCAAAACATAAACTTTTGCAGAGTAAATTGATCTATTTATTTGGCAATATAAGAAAAACATTGTTAAGATTTCTGATTGTTTATATCCTCCATTCCGTTTAAAGAGCTACACATACTCTTTTACTGATCACAAAATTAAATTATTCATCATTTTTCAAAGAAAGCAAGTAGTTACAAATCTTGAGACTTGGTAAAAGTCTAGTGAAGACGGTAATACTATAGGTGGCTGTATGCTATGCAGGCCATGAAGCTCTAGCTTCATGTGTATGCTAAGTGCACTCCTCGTTATTTATAATGCAAGCAATTCATTTTGAAGTATTGGGTGATTTTTACGATAGTTGATTTTCTTCAAAAAATTTGGAAAGTTTACGAAATATATTTCATTTCGGAAGTTGGTTTTATTACGAGTTTTAAAAATGTAAAATCCTGCATTAAATTGCATCACTATGTCTGGAAATGTGGGTGTGAATTTGACATTGAATTTAAGAGAGGAATTAAACAATCAGTTTCTGTAAATCTTGAAAAGATATGTAAATAAAATAAAATAAATAAATAAAATAATTTCACCATTATTATTATTTGATCTTGATCTCTTATTGATCAATATGAATGTCATTAAAATGTAAATATCGTTGATGACAAAAAAACCCAAAACAAGGGCAGAATAAATAAATAAGAATATACTTCGGTATAAAAGAATTCATGTAACACACAACACAAACATGATCTCAATGTGCTCCATACATACAGAACTCATTTGATCACCATTAAAATTACTTTTATTAATAGTTACCAGACATGTTTTTATTTAGGGTACTTTTCAACAAATCATGGAAGCATTTCAAATGTCAAAGCCTGCATGAATTGCATTAGGACAAAAAACCAACAAGTTTGTTTCCGGTAGGCTGCGCGCATTTCGTTTTGGCAACATAAATGTGCGCATTTCATTTTTTTATTCACATTTTTGAACAAATAAAATCGCAAGTGTGAATTAAATACAAATTACTGCTGAAAAGATTACAATTTTGCACAAACAATCTAATGTGGGAGATGGTGCGTCCATTGAGATAAAGATAGCATGTCACCCTTCCGTGGAGCGTGTGCCGGGAGCATTTTTTGCCGACATTTTCTCATCAAAATCAACATGTTGCTTGTATCTGAATCTATGTATGTGTATTCAGTGTTATCGGCTCATGGTTCATTGCGAAAGTTGCATTCGGAAATTCATCCCACCCCACGTCTCCCCCTCAAAAAAACAAGCAACACATCTCGCATCTTGGTTTTCAGACCACCTACCGGGAAACAAACTTGTTGGGTTTTTTGCCTTATCAAAGGAAACTATTTCTTTTTATAAGATGATGAGTAGACTATGACGAACACTGGCGCACATGCTTTATCTATTCATAGGTTAGGGAAAAAATGCAAGACACTGGATCACATTTTTCAGTTCTAAAATCAAGGTCAATCAGTTGAAATTTCATTGTTGATTTTCCGCCATTAAATATCACTTGGCAACAACAATTTGTTGTTTGTATAAATAAAGTCAATGTGCAACTACTTTTGTTTTCATACACATAGCATGTATATGTACTGTCAAAGCATAAGGGTGCAGTTGTCAATCAAATGCATTTTGAGATATTGATGGAATTAGGCATGGAAAAACAAACAAATAAAATACAATTTTACAGTAATTTTTCTTCGTAAAATTTGAAAGCGGTATCCAATCTTAACCACAAAGGTATGTACATCATTTCAAAGCATTCGAGAACCTCCATTTGTTGGCATTTTAATGAAAATTTTAACGAAGAAAAAGTTGAGATCTTAAAAGATCTCAACTTTTTCTTCGAGAGACAACTGTACCCTTTTGCTGCGGCTGTTAAGTGCTTAATTATATTTGTAAAAATATTTTTTCTGAACCCTTTTTTATCTTGACCATTAGCCAGCAGACAGAGCAGTTAGATAAAAACTGTATGGTCAATTGATAGATAATCTGTGACCTTACATGTGTTATCTTGACCATACCAAAGGATGGTAGGATATCCCCAAGGTTGTTGCTCTGTTTATATATCCTGTGTGATTTGCACATGTTGCAGTGTTGTTGTACTTTTATTTTACTGGATGGAGTATTTCAATTTGCCCATTTCCAATATAGATCAGTGCCATTAGTTGTGATCCCGTTCCCTCCGTATAACCCCTAAATACCACTTTATACAAAGATGTAGCATGGTTTTCATAGCAATAATTGACCTCTGCTTAACAATTAAGTAATTTTTTTTATCTTAGAGAACTTGGAATTGTGTCTGATAATTCACATTAAAACTTTGAACTTGCTTCTTTTATAACATACATGTAGCATAATATATTGGTTTTGCTCATAGCTTCATATCTTATATATATTTTGACAATACACATATTCTCTTAATCTATTTGTCAACAAAAATGGACCATACTGCCGCGCCCCTACAGTGCCCCCTAATGGGGTATATACATGTACATAAAATTCACAGAACAATACATGTACACATTTGATTGCTACATCATGTCTTGTCTGTAGAAATCAAGTAAACATGGAAATTTTCAGGTCATATCAATTTTTATGACTTTTGCGCCTCAAACAGGTAGAAAATCATACAAATGTGGCAAATTGATTTCTTCTTTTGTTTTTATATCAACTTAATATAAAATGAATCTTAACACTTTCCACGCAGCTATTAGATTTACCATTATACAAAACCGATGTTTCAGGAACCTTTCCAAACTTGCAAGGTCTATCTCAAGGATTACTGAACTAATACTAGGCAAGTTTGTAATTCAATGCATTTCTCATGGTGATTCCAAATATGGTAATGAAATTCAATAATGTTGACATTTTGGAAACATTTTGTTAAGTTTTGGAATGTCGTCGGCAGCCACTTGCCGCATGGAAAGTGTTAAAATCGCACATTTACAAACAAGCAAAAGAGGGCCAAAACCTAGCAATCTCTTGCCAGATTTGTGTATAAGCTTACCTGCTTGACGTGTTGAATACTCCAACCTGTCTATTCAAGGCCTGAATGTTGGTCGACATCAGGGAATCCCGTCGCTTACGACTGCGTAATCGCAACGCCATTTGGTCTAATGTGTCCTTTGTCTGTTCGGTATTAATGCACTGCTCAACCTATAGTTGCGTAAAGTTACAACACAGAGAGTGTAAGTAAAGATCCAATATAAAGGTTCAACATTATGATCATAACAAAACGTTGTACAATTTTGAGATTTCACCGAACAAGTACTAGGACAAAATGCGTCATCAATTCTCAATTCATACACTTTTGGCTCCTTAATACAAAGTTTGCAACTTGAAAAACTGATCACTTCATTTGGAATAAAATCAACCAAATTTAGCAGTGACTGGACTGAAAGAACTTCTCAAAGATCAATTTGTCTGAGACAACGAGCATGTACAGTGCTGCCAAAAATAAGGCACAATTTGTAGTGAAAAGTTGTGTACTTTTAATCCTAAAACATTGGCTTCTATAGGATATAACTTTACAAGAATGAGCCCGATTGGGCTGGTAAGCTGTGGGTCTAGCAACACTTCACCCACTTGCCTGGCCCAAACAGGAAGTAGAATGTGGAGAAGCGACAAGAGAGGAAATAGGTTGTCCAGCAATAGGCACGGCACAACACTACACTTGGTTATTATCATAACAGCAGACTTTATATAACTTTTAATATTGCAGGAAGTGAAACATTGGGAATGGGGAAATCTGCATAATTAACACTGCAATGTCTAAGGTCAAAGGTGACATTTGTGACGGATGTAGGACTGCGAGGGCACTAGTCAATACAACAAATTCATAAGTCTTTTTACGACATGGTAGTGAATGTATTCTGTTGATATACCATTTTGTGTAACTTGTTAATTTAATGCTTTGTTACACAATAACAAGAATGACTTTCGAAACTATAATCAAACATGAAATATATTTTTGAATGTCTTAACCCTAACACTTCCCCCCACTTTTTTCAGAATTTTTTCTTCAACGCGGAAAATCGACCAAAATATCCCCCCGATCCCCCCGGGATTTGATCCAGGGACCTCTCGCACCAGAGGCGAGGGATTCCACACTTCACCACGGCTGTCAAGCACAGTTCTGGGCAGTGTATTGCCCAGACTGTATGTATTGGGTCCATTTTTTCATCAAAAAACTTCCACGCCGGGTGGTACCAACGTGCCCAGTCGTGGTATTTTGGGGTATATGGTAGTGTTAGGGTTATATTAACAAAACTTAGAAAATTTTTGAAGAAAAAAAAAAATTCAAAAAAATTGCTGGTTATATTAACAAAACTTAGAAAATTTTTGAAGATAAAAAGAAATTCAAAAAAATTGCTTGTTAACCCTAACACTTCCCCCCACTTTTTTCAGAATTTTTTCTTCAACGCGGAAAATCGACCAAAATATCCCCCCGATCCCCCCGGGATTTGATCCAGGGACCTCTCGCACCAGAGGCGAGGGATTCCACACTTCACCACGGCTGTCAAGCACAGTTCTGGGCAGTGTATTGCCCAGACTGTATGTATTGGGTCCATTTTTTCATCAAAAAACTTCCACGCCGGGTGGTACCAACGTGCCCAGTCGTGGTATTTTGGGGTATATGGTAGTGTTAGGGTTATAGTATCTTCTACATTTTGTATTACACCACCTACATCAAGGGGGGGGGTGCTCTTATGGAACCCAATAAAAATGCTTATGCCGTTTATAATACTACACATTTTGACACGATCATAATGTAGTCTCAACAAATATTTTAATCGGCAAATTAAATTATTCCCATGATGACCCCTGCAAAGGGTTAACCCTTATAAAGTAAGTCCCTGTGGAAGCATATCTTAGTGGTGGGTATCACTAATCCCAAATGTATCAAACATGAAATTGTTAACGCTTAGCAGAATGTGAACAAGTTTTACACTTTTTTTACACCCCTTTTTACAATGTTTTACAGTGCAGTATATAAATCCGCAGCATTGAATTGGTTCAATGAAAACCTATTTTCCTACATTTTACCTCAAAATGAACCCTTTTCTCTTCAGAATGTTAACCTAATCTCAAACAGTCTTCAAAATGGTGAATATCATATTTTGTGATGAAACTGCCAACTTGAAAGTTGTTATCAAATTAGAATGCTCTACTTTTTACATATTGTTAAATATGTATCTTTGATTTTCCATCCAATTTAATATAATATTTACAATTCCAATTGTTTTCAACTACAAAACAATAAAACAACAAAATAATCTGTGCATATTATTACAACAATATTGAAAAATAAAATGCACTCTGTGAACTCCGATCAATGTTTTATAATTTGATAACATGATATATAAATGCAATTACGGAGCTCGCATCAGGCGTCATTTATTTTACATGCTCGCAGCAGATGTGTTGCTATTGGAATGATGAGAATGATAACTGAAAATGTCACCTGGACCTGGGTTACGGCTAGCCTACTGTATACGAGTAAAACATAGAATGTTTGGTAGCAAAATAACGGTTGACACATTTGTTTTTATGTTTTGTTATTGTTGGTTGCTAATTTCTTTTTTTGTGGATAAATGGGTAGTGCTTTTATTTTAAAATGAGTTTTCAATACTGTAAAATTGGAAATTTTTGTGCTACATTTATTTTCACGCTAAAATCAGCAAGCACAAAAATTAAAATTTGTGAATACATTTTGTCTGTGAGACTATGTAAGGAAGCTCAAAATTGCAATAATAAAAACGAGCAAAATTGTTCAAAATTTGACAAATTTCGCGCGCGAAGATTTCCATTTTTACTGTTATCGAACTGTCATAGAAGTCAAATAAATCTTCACAAGACAAATGTCAATAAACTGAATGTTAAAAGGGGCAGGCAATGCATTCCTAAATCTAACATTTTCTAGTCTTTTTATGTAGAAATATTTGAGAGTATGAGTGGAAAGGGAGAAATAATTTAGGGAATGGAAATATTGATCTTATTGACCCTTTGATCTGCCCCTCAGCGGAAACCTATCATTGGCGTTCTTTTTAGTTCATGAATTTTATAACATGACATAAAAATAATTGGATTTAAAAGCATGACATATGAATGCAATTAACAATGCTTGCGCTGAATGGTTATAGGAATGCCAGATGATGAATTTGTCAATTTATCGCTGTTGATCTTTATAAAATACTGAATAACATGTTGCAATCATTTTAGTTTTAAAGTTCAATACACTACTATGAAATTTAGTGGAAAGCGAATGCAAGCCCGAATACATTGTTGTGGTGGGGGGGGGGGGGGGTACTCAGATTTGGTTTGGTCGGGGGTGTGCGGCTGGAGATTCAAAACCCCTACCCATTTCTAAGGGTGATTTTGGAAAAAAACGGTACTAATTTCTAAGGATTTTGCTTCGTTATAGACCCAATTTTTGCAAATTATCGGGAAAATAGACCAAATGTTCGCGAAAATAGATCCATTTGTAAAAGGTGACCCCATCATTAGGGATTTTCCAGCACAAAATCATACCCTATGTTGAGGGATTTTTTGCAAAAAAGCGACCCATTAGAGCGGCACATCCCGTATACCGTATTAGGTGAGTACCCCCCCCCCCCCTCGGGTGGTTGCCGTTTCATTGTTGTGGGGGTGGGGATGCAGTTGGTACGTAATTTGAAGGCAACAACTGTTCCATAATCAACGTTGATTGGAACCTGTAGACAATCAAATTACATCATGATGACCTTTGAGGAAAACACACACTTGATTGGAAAACAGCCATGCTGTCTGTATGGATACTGTCCAACACCCAGTGGCAGCAGTACAGGGGGAATCCCCCCCCCCCCAAAAAAAAAGTTTTGCCCCCCCCCCCACAAATTTCAATTTAGTTAAAATTAGAAAAAAATAGACAATTTTAGCGTAAAAAGGCAATTTTTTTCCGCGTAGTGCGCACATTTTTTCCTCTATTAGGTCAAATTAGACCAAATGTTGACAATTTTAGCATAAAACAGCTAAATTTTAAGTAAAAAACTTTCAATATGTATAAAGTAAAAACTAATTCTATGCACAAGTTTGAGATGATTTGGTGTAGTTGTGTCACTTCTGCGATCCCTTCTATATAACGAATGTTTTTCAAGTGGTGGAGGGTTTTTTGAGACACACTGTATGTACCAGTTGCTCAAATTACTGTTGGAAAATAACACATTGCATCATACCAACTATGTAGTATTAGCATATACAAGTAAATTGATTTCATAAGTAAGTGTGGGCTCATAAAGATCTATGAATAGCAACAGGCTCCATTATGCACTTATCAATTGCAAGCCCGACCCCTGGGGACCCGGGGCATAGCGGGACCATGCGGGGACCGTACACGAGTGTTCAAAAAATGATGCCCGGCTATGCGGGGGAGTGTACGGGGACGTACAAAATGTGCCCCCGCTAGCCGGGGCGTGTAGCGGGGACGTACGCTAAGGTACACAAATGTACACCCCGGGCGCTTGCTATAAATAAGCTAGAGATGCGATGCGCTTGACGGAATAAGCCTAATTAATAACACATAGGGAACACATAGAAATGCATTCCGTTATGGTTGCAGAGAGAAATAAGCGACAATGGGACTGTAGCCGGTGAATGCTTTGTCCTGGGAAATGGGTGGCCGGGACTGTAGCGGGGACGTACAATAAATGGTGCCCGGCCCTGCGGGGACCGTACACGATTGTAGCCGGGACGTCACATGGGCAATTTGTACGCCCCGGCCCGGGGATGCAATTGATAAGTGCATTATGGTACCATTTTTGTATCGTAAAACTACAATATACTTTGGTTTTGAATAGCATAAGTACTTAATTTTGTGGCATATTGAAATGTAATAAAATATTAGCTAAAATGGACCCTATTTTATAAAATTGACAATTTTAAACCCTGACCCAGCAGGCAGTTTGCAGGACAACAGCTAACAGGGCAAAATTGGGAGAAATAATGACAGAAAAAATGAGGTGTGCCGCCCCCAGAATTCGCACCCGGGCTGCCGCGGTCGGATCCAGGTGATCGTCCATCACTCTAAGGGGTCACGCTCCCAGATTAACTTTCCGGAGCCCATATGTACCTTTACATGATTGCACAATAAGACTAGGAATGGGGGCCCACCGGCACAGTGTTTCCATTGGATTCTATTGTATTTGGTAGTGCAAGGGTTATGTTAATATGAGTGATGCATGTGTTAAGATATTGACACATATAGTTGAGTTGCAATTGTATCTAAACATGTTCAACCCAATATATTTGATTATATAAATTCTGAGATGTCATGATAAAATCTATTTTTATTGTATCAAGAAAGCTGAAATGGGCTATTCCATTCTAAATTCATACACCCCCTGTGGAAGACATTACCTACATTTTCACCACAGGGAGTGTGCATTTCAAATGGAGTTACCTGCATGGGCGACTCCATTTGAAATATACACCCCCCTGTGTGGAGGATATACGCAATGTCTTCCATAGGGGGTGTATGAATTTCAAATGGAATAGCCCAATATAATATAGTGACATTGATTAAAATCTCACCCAATTTCTTCCTTTACTGATGTTGGATTTGGCTCCTTCTAAAGCATCTTCAATCTCCATAAATTGCTGTTCCAGTTTCTGCACCAACTGGTTCCACTGGATCTCAATGGCGGTCATTGCAGCGTCCAGTTCGGCGGACAGTTGCGGATACTGATGGATAAGGTCCTGTCCTTGTAAGAGTACTGTGTCTTTTTGGTGTTGATGTGTTTCTAACTCCATTGCAAAACCCTGAGAAATGTAACAAAATGAAATCACACAAATGCTCATCAATTTCATCAAGTAATGTTTTTTAATAACTACTTGCCTTCCATCTTTATCAAACGGGACATTGAAATTGTTAGCAAATTCACTTTAAATATAGATACCATTACGGCCAAACAAATTTAATACTTTGGTCGCTGCAATATTTTGGGTCACTTTTCGCCTTGCGGAAAAATTGTCTGAATAAAGTGGGGTAGAGCTAGGGTTAAAGCATTTTTTAGAATGTATATTTTTTACTCTCTGGAATAAGGTATATAATTTTTCACTTGATAAATTTTTAATAAAGTGATGAAGAAATATTTACACTGGTTAAAATTTTCACACAACACACCAGCTCTGGGAAAAAGCACGAAATGTGGTGAACATTTCCACAATCATATCATATGACCCGATAGTCTTGTTGGATATTGTATCAGGTTTCATTTTAAAGCTTTCTCCAAAGTGTACTTTTCAACCATTCAACACAATGGCGAGTAACGGGACACATAATATCTCTCGTATAAAAGATATATAATTCATATTATAATTATACAATAAGCCCAAAATGGACATAATAATATAGTCTCATAGAGCTGCTGCATGATGACACAGAAAACAAACACTGGACTATTTCATAGCTAAGCAGCTTACTGGGTACTTGATAAGGAATAGGGATAATATCAAAGAATCAGCTTTCAATGATTATTCATATTCATTCAACACACTGCATCTGGACACTGCATACTTAATGGAGAATTGATGATATACATTGAATAAGCTCAAGGCACAGAATTTAACAGATTTTAAATTAGAATTTTAAAGGTGCAATCTAACTTTCTTTCATCATAATTTGTCAAATTTCAGTGCAAAAAGGATGAAATAAATCAAAGATAGATATGTGTGTCAGTATGTTTAATTCATTTTAACATGGTACCCCCTCAGACTATCGCTTCAAAAATAAACTGTAAAGTGGAAATGTTCGCGCTATATATATTTTCACATTTTTTTGTGCTCGAACCAGCTACCACAAAAATAATAACACACAAATATATTTATTTTGCGTGTATGTCTATGTGATGAAGCTGCAAATAGTGAATTTTAAAACACGCAAAACAGTTAAAAATCTGCAACACGCGAAAAATTAACCGCGCAAAAATCACCAATTTTTCAGTGTACAATTATTTGGATCAGCAGGCATCACTTGCTTTTATTTTTTATTTGAGATCTTGTTAAACAACAAAGTGCCCATTAACACATTGAAGAATCCATAAAACACGGTTCATTATAACTTACCAAGTGTCTTTCCAAGAACACGCGAATACTTAATATGTTGTTTGTCGGTGCTGCCCATCTCTCTGATTTCTCTGTTGCTGTTGTCAACCATATGGCCAGGTTATTCACCTCACATTTGTAGGCCTTCGAAAAAGACACATAATCATGGATTATATAAAATAAGCTTGCATGTGTACCCGCATCGCATGTGTATTATTTTTTTTAGTATTTTAAGGTTATCATAAAATATAGTTTTATAGACTTTATGTAAAAAAATATTTTCACATTCAGATCTTTTTGCTTGCATTTTGGACAAGTGAATTTCATTCTTTAGGTGCACTAACAGATCCAAAATATGTTTTTGTTCTTTAAGGTGAGATGAGTGACTGTGGCAATGAAAGCATCATAATGTATGCGTTCTGTGGGGTGGCTTGGCAAATTTTAGGGGGCCACAGAGGGGTCATGACATTTAGGGGGGAGGACACATCCACATTGACCCCCAATCAGCTTCTGCCATCTATGGTAATGAATATGAGTTAAATTAAGTTGGAGGGAGGGGCGGAGAAGGGAATGGAGTAACATGTTCAAAAATTATCTACCACTTTTGCATTTGTATGAAATTGGGCAAAATCTCTATTTTGGGTCAAGGTCATTTCCATTATTCAATGGGTATGCATGGGTCATATAATATTTCACTGCTACAAATCCTAACCAATAATCCACCTAAATACCAGTAAAATGGCTCCTAATGTAAAGCACAAATAATCTCTATAGAACATTGTCCTTTAAATAATAAATGCAGACACATTATTCCATACACTCGAGTCACATTGTCAATCATTTGCACATACATGCATGTTGCTACTACGTCAAATTACAAAGCCGGCCACGTATACAGATATGACATCATCGTCGTACTGAATCGACCATGGCAATCTAACGATCAATATTGATACTACTTCAGGGGAATTCCTTTCCAATCCATACTCAAAACAATGGGTATTGATGGTGGACGAACTATGACGGGAATGGTAGATTGATGTGTAACATTAACGATGCGTACTGTTGTCAATTATCCTAATTTGCGGTTAATTGACGTGGTCCAGTAGGTGAATACATAGAATGTGCTGTCACGATTATGCCGTCACAGTCACGATACATATAATCATGATAATGTCATGAATTGTATGGAACGGGAACTACAAAGGTGGCATTGTGCTATAAAGTGGGTTCATGTGCATTTAATTTAGTAGCACAATCATTTGGCAAAATATAGTTGTCGAAAAACCACAATGACTATTATATTTATTTTGTAATTTTTCTTTTTGTTCAAGATTCCAGTAAAAACCACTACTTTATTTTTGCGTACAGATCTTTTTGCGATTTTATAGTTTTTGGAAAATGTGCACACTTTAATTTTGCAGTATGTACATTAATTATAATGTCGTAACTCTATTGCAAAATGATATTTTTGCATTTTCATGTCCACTCGCGAAATTGGCGAAAAGAAAACCTTTGCGAAAATTACCACATATACAGTAATTCTAAAGCCAAACACTATTCGTGGGTGGGATTAAACCTTTTGTACATACGCCTATGTGACATCCTGGATCTGAAACGGAGGCCAAGTAGAACAGATTAGACCAATTGTCCGAACATGAAAGTTTTTGTCAAATCAAGTGGTAAGTTTATGCGATTATAACCCTATCTCCTAACTGGGTTCTTAATCGCTGGGGACCCTCCGCACGTCGTATTACCCACTAAGTCACGACTCTCAGCTACTCGTTCGCGCAGTATACCGCGCTCACTATTATTGGCTCGGTTGATTACGTCATCGAAACAAAATCAATGAAAAGGGATGTTATGAAACTCAAGGAGGCAATCAAGCTTGTATTAGTCTTTTTTATAAATAGATGATCGCCCCACCATGATGCTGTCATCTGCTCTTAGCGTTCCTCTGTTGTTAACTCTGGCAGGACGAGGCAAATCCTATTCTTATAAGAAGCCTACAAAAGTATGATCTATTCAGTGTGGCACCTCACTAACATTTTATTTTCAGAACCCCCCCCCCCCCCCCCCCCCCCCCCAACCCCACGGTCCCCCTTAGCCGGGACAAAGTCATCTTTTCAGTGATGTACATCAGTGCTATGTCCCGGCTACACGCCCAGACTAGCGGGTCACACTTTGTACTTCTTCGGTACACACCCTGCAATGTTTTTACACACCCCTCCATGTCCCGGGTCCCGGGGATGAAAATGCAGGGACCCATGTGACAGCGCAAGGAAATGTACCATAATATTACAATTTAAAACAGATATGGAGTAATTTGAGAGCTTTGGTGAAATTTGAAGTCTAAATTTATGCTGATCACATACGTGAACATGACTTGAACAGAACAGAACATGTACGTGAACAGAAAGGTGCTATTATAGTTCAGTCAGTTCCAAATTGGGGAAACAGGTTTACAGTAGCGAATGAATTCACTTGGCACAATATGGCGCCCAATGTCGCAGTGACATTGTATGTCTGATGCCTGCATATGCCAAAATCGCGCTTATACGCTTGGATTACTTTTGCGCACAGATAGATAAAAACCGAACTTTTCTTGCCAATTTGGAACTGATTGATCTGTAGTATATCATCTTTGCCTGCTAGGGTCCCTCCATATTCCAATAAACCTACCTCCCACTGTTTCCTATGCATCTCTACCTCAGGACTACTGTCACTACTTGTCTGACTATCCTTGCGTTGCCGTTGACGAGGCGCCCTCTGTTTAATGACCTTAGCTCCGTTATCCACGATAATCGCCCCACCATGATGGTGTCGTCTGCTCTTAGCATTCCTCTGTGAAGTCTTCCGGGTCAGTGGCGAGGACGATCCCATCCTCCTCTTTGGTTTTGTGTTGGGAGATTGCAGTCTTCTTGATGTCCGACTAGACATCTTGTCATGCTATGAAGTACAATTGATGATGATGATGATGAAACCCCAAAAGTATGATCCTCACAAAAATAACCTATTGAGAGAGAAAAAGGACAGGAACAACAATTAAAATTTCTATCTGTAGGCCTATAGAAATCAACAAATCCGGTTCAAAAAGCTGAATATAGAATCTGGAAATGCTCTTTTACACTGAATCATTATACTGTTTCATCAACATAATGATGAAAAGTTGGAGTTGAAACACTGACGAAGATTGCCTATAAGTGGTGTTGATAGGGAAATTGACAACATACAATGAGGATTTTGGCTAAACTTCATCACCTATCGATACCAATCATTCATCAGCATTTGTATTTGTACTCACCTAGTATAGTAGTGTTACTAGCTGTAATTGAGTTACAGATTCTGAATTCTCACACTCAATTCCCATTCATATCAAAAGAAAAATAATTTAAGCTATAATTCCATATAAAGTAGCACAGATTAATATACCAATCTACATTCACATGTAAATGCTGTACTGTGTATCATTGTGCCATTTATTCCATCCAATGAACATCAATGAAAAGTTTAAGCTACTTTGGAAACTTTACCTTATTATTATTCAAAATTCAGTATTGCACATCCATAAATAGCCTCCGCTGTAATAGCTAATATAATCCTGACCCAAGCCTGAAGGGTTATCTATTCCAAACATATTCCACAGTCCAATTTGTACATTACAGCAGTAGCTTTCAAATAATGCATGTTACTCAGGCAGCGTGCTGTTGCGAAATCATACACTGCATATTTGTACAAGTCTCAGTTATCAGGAAGGAGAGATTTAGAGTTGACAGACCGCCAAAAAAACCAACTCTGAAAGGACTTTGAATTCTTTTTGAATAAAACCATGACATCACGATACGCCTGATAGGCTACAAGGTATGCCTACGCAGCACATGTGGTGTAGCACCGCTCTATTAATAATCTCTGTACTGGATCAGGAAGTCAACTAGTCCGAGTCCCCTGTGTGTATATACTATGTATACATGCACTAGGGGGAGGAGAGTATCATTTGACTGAGGCCACTTCAAGTTCAATACCTTTGTGTGGAGCATTGTTTAACTAAATCGTAATTCAAAAGATACGCTTTTGTATCAACTTGATTATCGGTATGCACTAGACTGACAGTAAATAGGCCTGGTTCACTGATGGATAAATAACTTGACCAACGGTCGGTCGGTCGGTTGAATCGTGTACTTGACACAGTCATGGAATTATAGATTTGTTATGTATACTTTGTTCCGCTTTCACAGTTTCTGAACAGTTTCTGAACTTGACGAATCCCAAACATATTTGTTTTGCCAATTACATCAGTGATATTGATGATAAGGGGAATATGGTGGATGGGGAGGGGGACGAGGATGTGGGGACTGGGGACTGACATGGACAGTTGTATCATGGTTAAGACCTCCTTTTCAACCTCTTCTGGTAGATCTTGCGATCCTTTTCTGCTCTGTTTAATCCTTAATTCCTGAATTCCTGATCTACTTCTGACAACAATGGTACCTCTGCAGATAGTATAAATCTCCTCCCTCAGATTTGTAATTATATGGTAACCATAAGGATTTTAAATCTTGAAACCTTTAGACATCACTATATTATTTTGATAGTGTTGTTTTTGCATTGTAATGTAAAGTAACTTTATATAGTTACAGTGCCTTCAAACTTGTTTTCCAATATTCCAATATTTCATGAAATTAGGAACTTATGTTAGCATCCATCTCATGTCACCTTTTTCAGGCCATGATTGACTTGAAATGGCAACACCGTACTTCCGTATTCTGAATCCCATTCAGTCTACGCGCCATTATCTCTGACCAATTCAAGTCTTCGTGCCACGCTGACAACACCTCATAAGTTTAGGCCATATAGTTTTCTATTCACACAACAGGACTGGTGAGCTCTGAATTACAGAAGCTCACGATTGATGCGTGTCATGTCATTTCTTTAGGATCTATAGTCTAGATGCTGGATGCTGTGTTCGTTTATAATATGAGTAAGTGAACTATTTATGATGAATTAATAAAATGTATATATAAATAACTTGGAAGCTATATCCGTTATATTCATTCTGTGTGTTTTGATCCCCTCTCCGCCATGCGAGTATTTTCCCTAAAACCACGTCACAACATCTGGTGGAGAATTCGTTCGTTTTGATATTTTTATGTCAATGTTTATTATTCCGGTCAATTTACCAGCCCCCTTCATTTTGAATAATTAGGACTGTAGCTACAAAGTTGTATATGTATTTTGTTGTTCATCGCATCCAGTGTCGACGACTATAACTCAGCGTGGTGAGAGGGTTTGAATTCAGGTAGCATTTTGTTGGTATGCACTGCTGAAATTTAATTATATGTCTATTGAAATTTGTTTTATAGACCCAGAAAGGTCTATTAAAATTGTGTTTAAAATAGTATACACGAAATACATGTAGTATGGCCTATCAATATTTAGGTCTTATTTACGCTGGCAATAATGGGCGCATTCTACATGTTCAACGTGGCAAGTCGATAAAGTCTTTTATATACATGTAATTGTTCCGATTTGCAAGTCTCTGATAATCTGGTTCAAAAGTGCATGACCACGGTCTGATATCCATTGATAAAATTTTTTAATCCGAGATTGAAATTCTCGAGCGCGGTAAAATTCTATTGTGTAGATTTTATAAGCTCTTCTACTGGACAGGTGCGTTTCAGACAGACAATTTCTTCGGATGAAATAAATCTTGTTTATTTTTGGTCAGAATTCTATATAAATTTTGAATGGACTGATTTCTAAATCAAGATACATAATATTGATACACTGCACTGCAATTGAATAAATATTTTATATATTCAGCTGTAACTTGGGACTTTATTCATTTAATTTGATGTCAACTTTAAATTGTTGACTTGGATTTCTTTGAGCTTTTAATTTTTTTTCTCATTGGTGAATTTAAACTTCATCAATTAAGTTCATTGTTAGTCTATTAATTAAATTTGATCATCAATCATAATCAATAAATTTTAATTGATAATCTTAATCAAGTTTAATAATTAATAAACTTGGTTCATGTTCAGATTTTTCAAATTTTGATTGAATTTGAACTTGAATTTTGATCTTGAACTTGAGATTGACTAAAAATTTTTGTTGATTAAATTCCGAATTCTCTTTGGAATTAGCGGGTGATTTTGACATAGATTGTTAAAAAGGCAATGAGCGATAGCGATAGCGATAGTGATAGTGATAGTAAGTCTGTTATATCACTTAATAGTATAGAGGAGGTTGAACTTGACGTAGCAAATATGGCTAAATATGATATGCATAATTGCGATATTAAATATTCTGGTAATCCAGATGATGACGTAGATAACTTCATTAGTAGATTCAAGACGTATGCTGATCTGAGAGATTACACCGCGCCAAAATCTATACTTGCCTTACAAACAAAAGTGTATGGAAATGCTCGCGTCTATTTGGATTCAATTCCTGATACAGATAAGGATACCATAACCAAGATTAAAGATTTACTTAAAAGTAATTTCGAAGGTTCATCTTGGAAATGGAGCGTCGAATCTAAGCTGTTGTCGCGTAAGCAATTGACATCAGAAACACTTGACGACTATGCTTGTGAAATAATAAGATGGTGCAAGCAGATTGGTAAATCTGAAGCAGAAAAATTATCTATTTTTGTTCGCGGTCTTTTGCCTTCTGTCAGAGCGTTTGTGTTTTCAAAAGAACCTGAATCATTTAAACAAGCACTAGACGCCGCGAGATTGGGAATTTCAGTACAGCAAACGGCAAATGACTCGCTATTCGCACCCGCACAATCACAAAATACTGAGCCCCAGGTAAATAGCATTAATTCTGTTCTGGACACACTGACGGGAGTCGTGTCTAATATAGCCACCAGAATGGAGAAATTAGAACACGACAAACATGTCTCTTTTTCTTCCCCGTTAGATCGTACTTACAATTCAGATAGTATAAGTAGTTCCTCTCAACCTAGGCATCAACCTAGTCAAACTTGGAATCAACCAAGGCAGTCACAGGCCCCCTATAGATCGTACAGAAAATTAGTATGCAATAGGTGTGGTCGTGTGGGACATGGGTGGAGAAAATGCTATGCCAAATTTGACGTAAATAGGAATCCTTTAAACTAATAAACCCATCTGCTAGACAGAAAAAGAAACATGTTCCACGACATGTAGATGGGTTAAGGTTTCAAAGATTTGAACATGTAAGAGGTGTATACCGAAATGGCAATGCAAACCGTGTACCTCTTGATTTGAACAGACAGACATTTGGACAAAAATCGAATTCCAGTTTTTCACAAGCGCATATTGAGATTAATTTGTCTACGTTGAATACCATAGCAGCATTTGTTAATGGTAACCCTGTTCAATGTTTGATTGATACAGGTGCTTCTGTCAACATTATTGATCACGATTGGTTTCATGCTAATCTTTCCAATTTGCGTTTTTCTATAGAAAAATCACGTGTAGCTGAAGCACGCGCAGCAAATGGTAGTAGTTTGGAAATTACTGGATTCATAGTTTTGTCCATATCTGTCAATGGCACTCAATTTCCTGTACCTATGAATATTGCTCGTAACTTAAGTACACGTATCATACTTGGGTCTCAGTTTTTAAACAGGCACTGCGCAAGAATAGATTGTGAATCTCGTACACTAAGACTTGCTAAGGAGAGTAAAATACTTGTCATTGAGAAACAGGAAATTCCTGCTCACACTCAGTCTGTTGTGTGCGCAAGACTGTCAAATAAATTGCCATTCAATACAATTGGTCTCTCTCATGGAGGTAGGCGTGTCTCTGCATTAGGTGTATTGATCGCGAATACTGCTTCTAGTGTACAGAATAACTGTATTCATTTATTAGTTATGAATACTACTGATGAACCAATAACTTTGTACCCTCGTACTAAATTGGGCATTTTTTCTCTCGTTGACCCGCATAGGATTCACTCCTTCCCCGATCTTGAGAAAAACAATGTTAACAATGTTAATATAAGGCAAGCATCCGCGGTAGCTAGCGATGTAAACAGTAAACAAGATTCAGTAAAGGAAGTCCTTTCAAAAGTGAATTTAAATACTGATCACATGTCAGGTAATGAAGCATCTGAAATCAATGGTTTACTCACTGAATATATTGATATATTTCAAGTAAAAGGGGGTCCTACTGGTAATTACTCCCGTGTTAAACATGCTATTAACACTGGTGATCACCCTCCTATTAGATCTAGACCGTATAGGCAAGCTCCTCACATTCAAGCCGAAGTACGTAGACAAGTCCACGAAATGTTAGAACAAGACATTATAAAGGAGTCGGCAAGTCCTTGGTCCTTTCCAGTATGCATGACACCTAAAGCTGGTGACCCAAATACTTATAGATTTGCAATTGATTTTAGAGCCTTGAATAAGATTTGCGCACGCGATAACTTTCCGTTACCTAACATAAACGATGCTTTAGATAGTTTAGGTGCAGCCAAACCAAATTTCATTACAACTCTTGATCTTGCGGCTGGATATTGGCAAATAGGCTTGGAAGAAAGTTCCAAATCTAAAACTGCATTCATCACTCAAGATGGCCTATATGAATTCCAAAGAATGCCATTTGGTTTACATAACGCCCCAGCCACTTTCCAACGAGCTATGCAAGAAGTTTTGAGAGGTTTGAATTGGAAATTCGTTCTCTGTTACTTAGATGACATAATTATATTCAGTAGTTCTTTCTCCGAACACATGGACCATTTAAGGCAAGTTTTCGATAGGTTGCGCGCAGCTGGTCTAAAATTACAACCTAAGAAATGTACTTTTGGTCAAACTGAGGTCAAATATTTAGGTCACGTAGTGAACAAAGATGGTGTAGCAACAGATCCAGCAAAATTGAAAATTGTCCAAGATTATCCAACTCCTGCCAAAGTAACCGAAGTCAAATCTTTTCTTGGATTTGTGGGATATTATCGAAAGTTCATAAAGGACTTTTGCAAAATTGCTGAACCACTAACCAATTTAACTAGAAAAGATGTATCTTTTGTTTGGGATCAAAGTTGTCAAGAAGCATTCAAAACGCTCAAACGAAAATTGTTAGAGCCACCAATTCTAGCATATCCAAATTTCGATGGCACAGAATTCATATTGCAAACCGATGCTAGTCGTACTGGTTTAGGTTTTATTTTGGCCCAAAAGCAGGATGGCAAAGAACGTGTGATATCCTATGGTGGAAGAGCATTACATGATGCGGAAAGAAATTACACTGTTACAGAAATTGAAGCTTTGGCAGTTGTCGAGGGAATCAAGAAATATGCTCCATATTTGCAACATAGTATCAAATTCACTGTTGTAACTGATCATTGCGCTTTGAAATGGCTCTTTGGTATTAACAAAAATACCGGAAGTCGATTAGCGCGATGGGCACTTAAACTGCAGTCATATAAGTTTGATGTAATTCACATTCGTGGACGCCATAATGGTAACGCTGATGCATTAAGTAGAATAGATTATGACAGAATGGATATTTGTACTGATTGCAATCATTCTCATTCCAAAGTCACTGATGCTGTAGAAGTTAATAAGGTAGCCTGGGTAAAGTCGGGATTAGATGAGATGGTGAGCGACATCATACAAAATCCTAGTAATGATGTGAACTCTCGTCCTACAGTAAACGTGGTTAGAAATCTTCGATTTCAAAAAGGGAAACGTGTTGAGAATGACAAAGATTCAGTCAAGCCAAATATTCCAAACTTTCCAAATGAGCTCAACTTAGACAAATTCAAACAAGTTTTGTTGACGGATATATTTGCGGGATCAATGTTGCAATATCTGGAAAACGATGAATTGCCAGATAATGCTGTTAAGGCTAGGAATGTAGTTTTACAGGCTGATCAGTACTATGCACACGAAGGGTTGTTGTATCACATTTGGCATACTCCTGCTAAAGGGCACATGCCTGAAAGAAATGTCCATCGTTTGTATATACCCGTGCAATTAATTGATACAGTTCTAAATAACTGTCATGATCACGTGTTAGCCGCACATTTTGGATTTCAGCGAACCTACAATAGAATCCGTCAACGTTACTTTTGGAAATGCATGTATCGTGACGTAGACAACTGGGTCCGTTCATGTATTTCTTGCTCTCAACGAAAAACTCATAGACATAAAGTACTAGCCCCAATGGTAACTATGAAAGTGCCAGGCGCTTTCGAACGAGTAAGTGTTGACATTTTAGGTCCTTTACCTATTACCACTTCAGGTAATCGCTATGTACTCTGTTTTTCAGATCATTGTACTAGATGGCCAATTTTGGTACCATTGAAAGTTACTGATGCGTCAACCATTGCTCGCGCATTCTTTGATTATGTAATTTGTGAACATGGTTGTCCTCAAACCTTGTTGAGCGACAGAGGTCAAAATTTCCTCTCCAAGATTGTATTGGAAGTTTGTCGTATTATGCGCACTCACAAACTGAATACAAGTTCATATCATCCACAATGCAATGCAATTCAGGAACGTTTTAATGCAGTAATTCTGGATACCATTTCACATTATGTCAATGAATACCAAAGCGATTGGGATAAGTACATAACAGCTATACAATTTGCCTATAGAACAACTCCCGCTGAAAATTCAGTCGGATTTAGTCCCTTCTTCTTGTTGTATGGTAGGGAGGCAAGACTTCCGATAGATGTTACACTCCTAGCACAATGCAAATATCCAGATAAGACACTTCGTGAGCACATTCACAATCTGGTATCACAACTCGAAGTATTTAGGGACATTTCAAAACGTCATGCTGAACGTAATCAAGCCAAAATGAAAGAGCGTTTTGATGATCGTGCGCAAGATGTTCCATATCAAGTTGGTGATTCAGTTTGGATTTATATACCTGCATTGCAACAAGGATTGTCACGTAAACTCTCAAAGTTCTGGGCGGGACCCTTTCTACTAGTCGAACAGACTGGTCCTGTAAATTTCAAGGTGCGAAATCTTGAAAACAACAAATTGGTAACATCTACTGTACATGTTAACCGTATGAAATTTGCATATAATAGATTTGTCCGTCCAAGCAATGATACTCCCCCTGTGGATCCTGAAAATAGAGATCCAATTCCAGGATTAGTTCTAGACGATTGTCCTGATGATATATTTGAACAACTTTTGGCTACCCACGAGTCTGACAAGAATCAGATTCCAATTATTCCAGGTTTGCCTCCTATTCAAGATGAAACTCCAGAATATGTGATAGAGCGTATTCTCAGGGGACGTTTTAAAAATAAACGTCTTGAGTATTTGATAAAATGGCGGGGCTTCCCAAATTCAAGAAATACTTGGGAACCAGAGACTAACCTAAACGCGGCCGCTTTAGAATCTCTGAAAGCTAACCCAGTCAAAATTACTGGCAAGATGTAAAGCCAGCGGGCAAGAATCATTGCAGGAACAGAGTCTGAAACAGCAAATAAATAAGTAGTATTGAGAAAAGTGTACAAGTATAGAGAACACAGAGGAAGTATATGAATAAAATTTATGGTCCGTAGGCTGAGATATGTCATGGTATGAGTATTACAATTCTTATGACACAAAATGTGTTATTTTGATAAAATTGTTGAATGAGAGCAATTTGTAATTTGGGCAACATTGCCTGAAAGTGTGTGTTCACTTTCGTTAATTTGTATATAGAAATGATTGTTGCAAAGAATTGCACACAATGATATTCTTCATGTAGAAAGTTTGAATTTATATAGTTGAGCAAAAATGCGGAAATGCAGTATGATCAAATAAGTGTTATATTTATTTGTATCTTTTCGGAAGAGGCATATGTTGTGAGGTTTTCTGGCAACATTAGTCTCACATGAATAGACGCAAACAAAAGAAAGTTTAATGTAAATTACTAAATATTTCAGTAGTGCTACCTTTGTCTTGTTTTGTCTGTCCTGTATTGTCTTGTTGTGTACACATAATATATAGTCACCATTGATGACTATTTAATTTTAAAGGGTCACAAAAACGTGATTTCTTTGAAATAAGAAAAATATGTTTCCGTATGAAACATCGAAATTGGAAGGAAATTTTCCAATTCTTTTGCGCTTCAACTCTTGATGAAACCTTTAGACGCACACGTTAATCCGAGGATTATGTATGAGAGTGTGTGTGTTTGTGTTAGGCCATTTAAGGGATATCCCGTATGCGTGTTTGTTCAACAACAAAAAAATCCCTCTTTACCGTGTGAGCGTAATCACTTGGAATTTTTCACGTGAATTCCGGGTTAATACGGTCGCAGGTTTCCACAGGTTTGGCGTCGCAGAAGATTAATAATAAATTTATATTTAAGGCCACTCGTTTAAAAATAAAATAACATTCTCTGAGAGTTAAAATTATACAACCTGATATTAGATGCCGTCAATTTGGCAGACGGAAACATGGATAAAGCACATGTTAAATTTTGTGACGAAATAAATAATTCGTTTCTCTAAATGATAAAGATATCAGTTTCTTTTATAAATATTTCACCCAGCATTCTTTAAGTTAAATTGTCAGGTGTCAATTTTGTTAGGAAGGGCGTATGTTGTGACGCTAAATTTATATTTATATTGATATTATTAATATTATTATTAATTCTAGATATTTCCATATCTAGAATTCAGGCCATGATTGACTTGAAATGGCAACACCGTACTTCCGTATTCTGAATCCCATTCAGTCTACGCGCCATTATCTCTGACCAATTCAAGTCTTCGTGCCACGCTGACAACACCTCATAAGTTTAGGCCATATAGTTTTCTATTCACACAACAGGACTGGTGAGCTCTGAATTACAGAAGCTCACGATTGATGCGTGTCATGTCATTTCTTTAGGATCTATAGTCTAGATGCTGGATGCTGTGTTCGTTTATAATATGAGTAAGTGAACTATTTATGATGAATTAATAAAATGTATATATAAATAACTTGGAAGCTATATCCGTTATATTCATTCTGTGTGTTTTGATCCCCTCTCCGCCATGCGAGTATTTTCCCTAAAACCACGTCACAATACAGTCATGGAATTATAGATTTGTTATGTATACTTTGTTCCGCTTTCACAGTTTCTGAACAGTTTCTGAACTTGACGAATCCCAAACATATTTGTTTTGCCAATTACATCAGTGATATTGATGATAAGGGGAATATGGTGGATGGGGAGGGGGACGAGGATGTGGGGACTGGGGACTGACATGGACAGTTGTATCATGGTTAAGACCTCCTTTTCAACCTCTTCTGGTAGATCTTGCGATCCTTTTCTGCTCTGTTTAATCCTTAATTCCTGAATTCCTGATCTACTTCTGACAACAATGGTACCTCTGCAGATAGTATAAATCTCCTCCCTCAGATTTGTAATTATATGGTAACCATAAGGATTTTAAATCTTGAAACCTTTAGACATCACTATATTATTTTGATAGTGTTGTTTTTGCATTGTAATGTAAAGTAACTTTATATAGTTACAGTGCCTTCAAACTTGTTTTCCAATATTCCAATATTTCATGAAATTAGGAACTTATGTTAGCATCCATCTCATGTCACCTTTTTAATAAACTTATTCCTAACCCTACCCTTAACCCTAACCCTAGCCCTTACACTAAACCTTATGCAGTGTGAGAAGTTCAGGAAAAATCTGGGAAACTCAAAACCATCGGCAGCATTGATAGTGTTCATAGTCTCATCCCTGATGTACTGTCACAGAAACTGTTAGCTCCAAATAAAGCACAAGCAAGAGCGTAATTCCATTAAAACTTTTGATTAAAACTTGAACGAGAACAAAATTGACAAACCCGCAATTTTGGCACGCGCTCTAGAATTACTTGCTACCTCGTTATCACTGCGGTGAATGGTCACAGATGGAAGATCAGGACGTTGTAATGTTTACTAATCATCAACAATTAATTGTCTTTTGGAATGTCAGTGGCATCAATCAAAATATCCAATTCTTTGTATTTTAGATACAGTGTAGGTGTATTTCTATGGGGATAAATAATATACAGCATTCTGAGGAATTAGGTCTTAAATTAAACCACACAAGTATGATTAACTGCGGAATGTACAATGTTAATATGTACCAAAGTAAAAAGTAAACACGAAATGACACTTTTCCTGGGGACTATTTGAATTTTAAAATAATATTATTGAATATTATTTTAAGTAGTTTATCTCCGGTTGTGTTTGAGAGTTTGTTTACGAGGGTCATTCAATAAGTTCTACCTCCTACCTCATAATTTTGCTATTTATACAAGCCAGTCGTATGAAATATCCACAATTGAAGCTTTGAATCTCAGCAACAAAATCATAGTAAATTGGTCTGAATACTCATTGTACTTTTCTGGATATGCAGTTAAAACCAAATTTCCATTAAGTGCGACGGAAACGGGTAAAAAACGGCCAAATGTCTCCTAAGTGCTATACATTTGGCCAATTCTAAGAGATAAAATGTACCTATTGGTCAATTTTAAGTTCTAAGTTAAGTTCTAAATTACAAATATCTCTTGAACAGACTTTAAACAATACAAATGACTGATTTCTTAGAGGAAAATGCCCTCTAATTATCCAGAACCAGACCATCGACCAGGACAGCCATCAATTTAAACCCTACCCTATAGAACCGCTGCAAAAGTCATATTTGCTTTTCATAGGAACTAAGAGATCTTCATTATACAGGACTAAATGGATATATTTCAAGTCTCTCACTGACTACCTGATTAACTATTCTAAATGTTGCATACAAGGAAAAATTTATTGAATGACCCTCGTATAATGGCTTCATGGAAATGGGAAGGGCTTACTCTAAAAGTGGTATCTTTTGTGCAACTAATTATTTTTAGCTTTGTAGATTTTCCAATGTTTTGTGTGTATTTAAATTCACGATTAGTAGTTTTATCACACATATTACCAATATGCAATTGAAATATATTTACATGTTATTATTTTTGCGGTAGCTGGTTCAATGGTAGGGTTAGGTGAGTTTTTGACCACATACATTTTATACTGTAAAGCATGAAACGTTCGCAGCATTAACATTTCGCGAATCACCGACTTCGGCCTTTTTCGTGGCCTAAAAATTTCGCTAATGTGTTGTGTAGTCATTACAGGCCTTTAAAAAGCAAAACATTCGTCCGAAATTCGCAAAATATTGATGCACAGGAACATTTCATGCTTTAGTCAATCGTACAATTGCACAGCATACAGCAGTGAAAGTGTGACTTGACTTGACTTTATGATTCGAATTTAAGAACTTATCAAAATTAATATTTCAAGTTGAAATAATTATCCAAACAAAAACAACCTGGGATTCACATGTTCCAAAACATGTTTCCCTTCGCTGTCGGGTCACAACATATAGCCCTTCATGTATTCAATCATATTATGGTTCCCACACTATACAAAATATTAATCATATTCCACTCCAATAAATGTATGATCTAACCACACAAATAAATGCGTTATCAAAATACACTATGTATTAAACTACATAAATCCTATCGTGAGAATGTACAGATTTTTTTCAGCCCAACATTCATGTTTACCTCAATCGTAAAATTCACCTTGAACTCATCAAAGGTACACATTACCCATCATGCATCATTCCACCCATCATGCACCACAAGTGATTGAGATGTTCTCGGTTAATTGCATCCCCAATCGATGCTGGTCCTCGTTACAGTTCCATTTTTTTCCCATTCATCAACGTTCGTTGTAAAAATAACGAGTCAAGTTGTTTGTGATGGGGATAAAATGCCAAGGTTGGTAAGAATTGTAGCACATTTAACCTTGACCAATTAAACCATTTTTCACGACGCATGGTCACGTTTTTGCCAGTTATACGCATGAGAATTGTTCAATGAAATCAATGTCCAGCGGTTCAAAAACGCTCTTTCAGTAATTTGTAGAACGTATATTGTTGCAAAGTACACATGGCTGTTTGATACCATGCTACAATTCGAAATGTCTCTTATTAAATTCCAAACAAACGGATACTGAGCTCAATTGATTGAGTAAGGTGACAATTGACCACCGACCCAAAAAAGTGGCAAAATGGTTACAGATTATTTTCATTGTTTACGGTTATTTAGAAGAAAAAAATCCAGACTGACTGACACAACCTGAGAGGTCTGTTTGCGGGTTGTTTTTTGGTCGCTTAATCCTGATTTTGTTGTTGAATATTTGTATTCTGAATAAGAGGATTTTTTTTCGCGCAGGTAATTTTTCACCACCGGGAAAAAATACCCGTTAACCCCCCCCCCACCCCACCACCGACAAGTGACCCTGGCTACGCTACTGCGACGGAGGGTCGCCCGTGGGTCTCGAACCCACAATCCACGATCTCAATTGGAGTAGGGTTGGTTTTCCATGTGAAAAAAACTGCAAGGAGAGTAATCCCGTTTAAACAATCACGATAAATATATCTGCAAAAGCCTCAATCATCAGGGGTACGACTTTTGCGTGGATTAACTCTCGCATGCCAACAAAAATAAAAAATATTCTGAAGTTACAAAATTAATAGTCCTACAGTACATACAAAATGAATGTAATCACATTTTAATTTTTGCGCTTGCTGATTTTAGCAACAAAAATAAGTGTGAAAATAAATGTAGCGTGAACATTTCCACTCTAACAGTATCCATCGTCTCAGAAGTAGGTACAACATATAGCACTTGTATTCAAAGGTGAGGTATCATCTTCATTGACAAAGTTAATTTGTTTGTATCTGTTTAAAAATTTGTGTACATTCCCTTCCATTCTCAAAGATAAGTGTATCATAATTGTTCATAAAATAACTTAGAAGTATCGAAAAGTGCAAGCCCTGAATGTAATGACTGAATATGACGATGATGGAAATCAATCTATAAAACAATGTTGTAAGTAATAGTTAATGCCAACCTTTTAATTACTTACAAGTGCGCAGCCCAGTCAACTTATTGATTAGAAATTGAACTTTTGCATCGGTCACGCCATTTGTTTGACGTAATCAATACTAATAATTCCGCTATAAAAACAAGTCAAACTGATATTGATCGATTAATGATTGTTTATTCATAACTCTGCCGCTTCGGATGTAGGCCAACATAGCATGCTCTAGATTGAAACGGGTTAATTATTTATGTTCATTGTTTATAAGTGCAAACACACTTTGAGTCAATATTAATTTATCGAAATGAACCCTTTGAGAACTACCTCCTGATTGGTCAAAAAGACACATAATTCTTTGCACCAATCAGAGACATTGTTAGAAGTGAAGTATTTTAGAACTAATGTTTTAATTGGTTATTCAAATTAGTATATCTTTTAAATAACCAAGCATAAACAATGTTAGGTAGTGTTAAGGAGTTAAGATAAATTAGAATCAGAATTGTACAACATTTGTGAGTAAAGTCATTTGGTACATTTCCCACGCTAAGATATGAAAAAACATGTTTGTAATAAAGTGTCTGAATCCACAGATTTCATAAAAAGATCAAGTACAATATAAATGTTTGAATACAAAACACAGGGTACCCTACTAAATTTGTCAATATGAAACAAACCAATTGTATTCCCATTTGGCATAATACCCTCTTTTTTCCATAGCTCATAAAGTCAAAAATGAAACATGAATATGATGACAATTACATGTAATATGGGAACAAATATATTTTTTGAATAAAAAGTATTTTTTTATCCATACACATTCATACTGCATTGTATGTAATGTTTTATTTATTGAAATAAAGACCCCACATTATTTGCACCTGTTTTTAATGTTCATACTTTTGCTGAACTTTTCACTCCAATCAAATCAATCTGTAACAAACACTAAAGTAAAAAGTGGAAATTTCCATGCTGCAATTATTTTTGCGCTTGAAGCAGCTATTGCGTAAATTATAATACGCAAATACATTTCTTTTTGCGTATAGATCTATGTGATGAAGCTATAAATCGCGAATTTAAAAACATGCAGAACAGTTAAAAATTGGCAAAGTGCAAAACATTAATTGCGTAAAAATAAACACTTTTACAATAGTCTTAATTAAGAACTTATTAAAGTAACCATGTGCCAAATCAGCTTGACTTGACCTGAATCTTTAATCAAATCCATGGTTTTAGAAAGTATCAATTTGGTTTTTCAATAAATGAAAGGCAGAATTCAAATACATTGCTTTGAATACGGCACAGGAAATATAATTGCAAATCTGAAATTAATATTTAAAAACATTTATTTCCATGGATATATGTACCTTGTTTACCAAACCACTTCCCACATCACTTTTTTGACTGAGCCAAATAAAGCATGCTAAACACACTTCACTATGATATATTTTATATATAATTCTGATACACAGCACTACCCTTAAGCTCTCAAATAAAGACACAGACCCTGAATTAACAAAAAATCAATATAAATTTAAATTTATGCATAGAAAAAATATCAACATGATAATTTTATGTAATTACGTCTATGAATCATCAGTATCAATTTACTTCCAACCTCCTTTACTTATTAATATTTGCCTTCTAGGGATAAAACATGAGCTTGCTACCTCCAAAAATTAAAAACAGTGTGGCGTAACCTAGGGGAGGGGAGGGAAGGGGCGGGTACTCCCAAGGTATGCACTAGGGATGTGCTGCTTTAATGGGTCGCTTTGCAAGTAGTCCCTTAACATGGGTATATGAATTTGTGCTGGAAAATCCTTTAGACATGGATTTGTTTTGTGAAAATCACACACACAAAAACACAGTTCTAATAGACCATTTTAGAGGTAGAAAACGCTTTATTGGACTAAATTCAGGTAGAAGACCCCCGGGAGAAAAACACTTTAATATGGATCGTGGTTTCAAACCTTCCAGTGGCAGACCCCTGGCAAAAGTACCCCACCCCCCTTGACAAGTTCCACCAGTCCCTGAAGAGTCGTCCTGCGCCGTCTGAACTTAATTATCCAGAATGCACATAGCGCGGACTCCTCTTGGGGACTGGTTCGATTAGGGTTTTTTCGTGCCGGACTTTTTGTGACAGAATTCTTGACACACTGAATTATTCATGAGTCATGGTAATTAATATGCAATGCGAGCGGTTGCGGCTGTGCGTGCATCTCAAAATTGAACTCGCGCAAAAACATGATGGCGCAGTGTAATGAGATCAAGCTTACATCACGCAGCTCACAATGCCCCCAGGCCACGGCTTAAGAAACAGCCCTTTATACAAATAACCAGTATTTTTATTTAAGAGAATGGTACATGTTCTCTATCTCGCCCCTGGGTAAGTGATGATGAAGATGACAAAAGCTCTAATCATCACCTTGGGCAGTGTTTGGGCATCAAGATGAGGGGCAGCATCCATGGTTTCTGTTTAGTCGTGACATTATCGCAAAACGGGATAAACAATCTGGTGTGCGTGTCGATTCTGTAATTTAGAGGGATGCAAACGCAGATTCCTAATGTAGCTGTGCGAATAGGATGAAATACGTAATTAACTATGCCTTCCACTTAGACGGGATTAAGTCTGTGTGAACATGGCTTTACCTATATTTTGTCCATTACAACGACAGATAGGGTTACCATGCTAAAGAGTGGTTTACAAAATCTATGATTATTTATTTCTCGGATTCCTAGCACACAAGGCTCGGTGTTGATGGAAATTTTACTTCTGATGCTGTCTTCAGATAATCCAAGCCTTTCTACTCGTTATATCTGTCGTTCTTGCTGAATGCGGCTAAACCATAGCGGGAGGGACCAGTGTCCTACAGAGTAAAGGCAAATTAAATTAGCCCACACACATATCAGGTGAACTTACTCAAATGAAAATCTGGTTAAATTGCATTCCGTCATTCTAAAATCTAGCAGATCTAACATTAATTACCCCATACGATGGAACACCATGTCACTATGTCAGTCAAGTTCACTATAAACATTTTTAAATGAGCCATTACTGAATTCACATTTGAATTAATAGTGGGTGATCTGTATTAATGACACATAATTATCAGACAAAATTTGCAAAATTTAAAACTAGCAGCAATGTCTTAGTGTATGCGTTATATCATAAGCTTAATATATGACTTGTACAAATTGCACAGCTTTTAGTTTAATTGATAGCAAACCGATACCTAGGGTTATCAAAGAGGATAATGCCAATCATACATATTCCTAGTTTCGGTATCAAGCAGGTCACATATTTTGTAGGACACATAATCCACCTGTCTCTGAATGTAAATCAACTACATTGGTAAATTCAATATGGCATGCTGGGATAGATCAAAGCGATTGGAGATGGACACGATGAACATATCTAAACAAACAGTGCTCCCTCACGAATTGCTTCAAGGAACTGTGCTCTAGGTTGCTATTTCTGGTATTATTATAAAGTTGTGGTTTCTGATTGGAGACTGACCTTTTTAGATAGCAAAGTCTTCTGCGTATAGTAATTATTTGGGTAATGACGGAACAATTTAATCCTGTAATTTTGACATGATAATTTCACTCTTCAAAATCAAAAAGTTTTTGACTCTTCAAAATCAAAGAGTTTTTGACTCTTCAAAATCAAAGAGTTTTTGACTCTTCAAAATCAAAAAGGTTTTGACTCTTCAAAATCAAAAAGGTTTTGACTCTACGAAATTAATAAGTTTTTGACTCTTCAAAATCAAAAAGTTTTTAATTTTCTATAGAGAGGTTGATTGCATGGTTACAAACAAGTTTCCAGTAGCAAGCCTGAAAAGCCAAATGCAAAATGCGCGTTTTTTTATTATAATTTATTTTTTGTTGCTCGACAAAAGATGCCGCCCTTACAATAAATGTTTTCGTTTTTTCTATAGAAAAATTAAATGCGCAAGAATCAAGCGTCTCAGTGATGGAAACAAACTTGTTTTTTAGTTTGGCCTTACGATGTAATTATGTAGCGATTGATCAATAACAAATGCTTATAACCCATTTTATGATGACAGGTTTTCCCTGCAATTTTAGATGGGATTTGACCTAATTTGATGTACAAGTTGACCAATTTAGTCTCCAATGTACACAATCGAATAGCACTTATCACACTGAGATAATAATATTCTGTATATATATTGATATGAAACCTTCTCGAGATAGAGTTACTGATAGCACTCCTTAAAAAATACAGCAGCTTAACACATCAGATAGTGACTTGGATTTGTAAGGCTCTCCATATTCAGTTACACAATGTACCGGAGAAAACAACGAAGAGCAATTGCTGTCCTAGATAGTGTTTTGATGAAATTATTATTAAATCAAGAACCATAACGACCAAAATTGCATAGCTTGTATAACTGTTGTGTTGTAACAGCAAAATATTATCATTTGTACGGTGCAGAAACGCTGAAATGTAAACAATTCATAAAATATTATAGACTGCGATAGATTATGGGATATTAATAGTTTAATGTTTCCAGATAAAAGTCATCACATTTGTAATATGAATAAGTGGGTTATTCATCTTTTGCCTTCAAATTCCCTAAATACTTTGCTATTTATAAACAAGTATTATTATCTATCAAAATGTGTGTGATTTTATACTGAAAAATTACCCTCAAATAAGGCCAAGAAAAAAATCCACAAATCTGTCTCACATACCCGCATGCATAAGTATGTGGAGTAACTTTTGTTGCATAACCGAATGTGATTATTTTATTATTCTTTTTACATTGTCGGAAAAAAATTGGCTCCAAAAGGAAGAAAAACTGGGCAAAAAAAAAACAATAAAAGAAGAATTTCTGCATTTAGGATAGCTATTTTTTCTATGAAAAATAAACAAAAAAAACCTGCATATCGCATTTTCCCAAATGTATGTTTAAATATACTTTGATTAGAATATTTTACATAATTTGTAATGGAGATAATATTTTCTTTTGGGTATATTCTTTAATATTCTATTAATTTATAACTTTAATAATTTCTTGAACAGGTTTAGAAATCTGTTTGGAGAAACACTTTTCGAAAAAATAAAAAAATAATGTAAATATTTTTAATTTGAATGATGAAATGTTGATAATGCAAGCTCTTTTTAAATTGAACTGCAGACATTAAAGTATATATCTTAAAATATAGTATTATTAAGAATATATTTTCCTATTATTTTATATTTTCCTTATACTTTACAAGCCGCTTGGCCCCATTTGGCTGACCTGATGATGTGTCTTTTGATGTGATGTGTCACATTTTATTCATACATGTACATTCAATCATAATAGAGCACGATGAAAAGGACCTTCAGATGTGAAAACGGGAAAAAATGACATAATCAGGTGACTGGGCACCAACAGGATACGCAGATTACGCTACATTATCAATTGGTGCATCCAGGGGTGGATTGGTAGCTGAACCCTCCCCCTCAGGTTTGAAGCTAAGAATATTAAAATCAGCCACATTTAGATATAGTTTGACACAAGACACGACACAAGAATTAAACTTCTTAAAACTCACCTTTTTCCTAAACATTAGTTCACTTCCTGGCCTACTGGGTATTTAATATTATATATCACTTTGTCAATTCATTTGTATTTTTAATCATTTTGTAACTGATTATTGTGTAAATTATGTAATACTTTTTATACAACTGTGGTGCTTTGCTGTAATGCATCTTTTAAATCATATTTTTAAAAGTTTATGATGTTATTTTGTTGTTATATAATTGTATGCCATTTTTGGATGTCTGTTATTTGTACAGCGCATTGATCTTTTGGAAATGCGCTGTATAAGCACCGGTAAATAATAAGACACCAAAGCCTCACCTCCACTGGGTATTGGTTAAAGGCCCCCCCCCCCCCCCCCTTGTTTGGAAAGTTTCTGAACATGCTCCTGATTATAGTCACACTTATTCATTTTGATTAATTTCTTAATACACTTCACACCACTTACTAGTTCGAAATGATATTTCAAAATGATACAAGAAATAATTAAATAACAGCCATTAATTTGATCCATGTAACACGGTTTGAAAGCAGTTTTTTCATTATGATTTACGGAAGAATAATCTATATCTATAACGTCACAGTGTATAACAATATCAATTTCATATCATAAAATATTATTAAATGTTAAGTGATGCTCATCCAATTTGCTTCATCCGGACATCATGCTTGGGTGGGTACGATTACGGCAAAATAGGGGTCAATTTCGCTTGATTAATATTTTACATTTCTGAAACATGAAACATGCAGAGGATAAATGCAAATATATTTCTGGTGTATAAAGTTCTACTAATCTGATATGTATACTTACTGGAATTAGTTTTGAATTTAGAAAATTGTTCAATTTATTTGATGACTCTGATGACCAATTATTAACCCTAACACTACCATATACCCCAAAATACCACGACTGGGCACGTTGGTACCACCCGGCGTGGAAGTTTTTTGATGAAAAAATGGACCCAATACATACAGTCTGGGCAATACACTGCCCAGAACTGTGCTTGACAGCCGTGGTGTGGAATCCCTCGCTTGTGGTGCGAGAGGTCCCTGGATCAAATCCCGGGGGGATCGGGGGGATATTTTGGTCGATTTTCCGCGTTGAAGAAAAAATTCTGAAAAAAGTGGGGGGAAGTGTTAGGGTTAAAGGGCACATAAAACAGCTTTTAATTTTTTTGGTTTTTTATTTACTCCTAAAACAAAAATATGTTATATTCTTAGGAGTAAAAGTAGACCTCCAAACTCAATTCAAACAAACAAGAAAACAATCATTGAACATATTTTAGTTCATAACTAAACGGCTATATCCATTAATTTTTACCGCAGCGGAAATTCAAAGCACTCTGCGTTTTGCCGTACCCCCTGCGGGCCTCCATCTATCTAGCCTGCGTGCGTGTTATTAATGCTTCTTTACCACCACAGCTGTGATATGGCATGTTTAGGTCTATTACAATTTGTCTAATGAGTTCAGGACTAATCCTATTTATTAAACGGAGGATGCATATTACTCGACCCTACATCCAATATTTACATGAATAGAAATCGAATAATATAAATTGGATTGCACAAGAACTTGTGTAATTACAAAATGTTAATACTGTTATCTATTTATTAAGGTTAACTGTACTATCTGGCACTGGTAAGCTTGGGCTCTCTATGGCTGTTGGGAAACAGGAAGGGGTAGGGGAAGGGAAGGGGAAAGGGCCAGAGGATAAGGAGTGATTCGGCAGCTTGAGATCCTGAGATACGACTGATCAAATGCTCTAAAGTTGTTCACAATGACCAGCATCTTATTAGTGTCATTTCAATAAATTTGACATCAGAAACTATCAAAAAACTGACTTGTGCCATGATGTGATTCATAATGAGGAATATCATCTGTATTTAGAGGAAGAAATATACTGAAAAACACAGGATTTTAAATCTTTGGTAAAGTCTAAAAATACAAGTGCACTCCCCCCCCCCCAAGATATAACACAGGATTTTAAATCTTTGGTAAAGTCTAAAAATACAAGTGCACCCCCCCCCCCCCCCCCCCCCCACCACCCCGGATCCTTTCACCTATAATACCTGGGGAGCACACATGGTTTTTGGTCCCGGCCTGCTGGCACAGGAAGTTACATACCAAAATGTTCCTTGAAGTTTGTATTCTACAAACTAGGTAGACAGGAGTAATTCTGTTATACCCTCCACAGAGGTATTCATAGTGCATGATTTTTAAGGAAGACGCATATCGATGTTGGTGTGTAGGGTATAACAGAATTATGGCGGTAGACATCCTTGCCAATGTGGATGTTAAATTGACCTTCGACATTTTCAAAAGGTCAGAGATCAAAAACTGATGATGATGATCAAAGGTTTAATTATTTTTGTTGTTGTTCTAAACACTCAGCACAACAATATGATATTGTTTTAATGGTCAATAGCCTGTTAGAATTTTTTTTGTACCATGTTAAATTTAGATTTTGAAGTCCCATAGAAACACATGTGACCTTTGACCCTAAATCAAGGTCAAAGGTCACTTTAACATCCACGTTTGCAAGGATGTTCATCAACGTTGTATTCTACAGAACATTTTGGTATATAACTCCTTGTGCCAGAAGACCGGGACCAATAACCCCCAAAATGGGCCTGGGATCCCAAGCTATATAGTTTTATGATGAATTGCGTGTCTGATGATGGTGTTTGTTTGGATTCGTCAAATGGATGGCATATTATTTATAAATCGCTTCCATTGAAATACTGGTGGGAGAAAAGTGCTGACCCGCTACCTGGGAATATCGGTCTGTTTGTTCTACATTTCACAAGTGGCCTTAATCTTAAGACTTGCTGTGAAACAGCGGCAGCCTTTCAGGAGTACTTTTTAACACTTTTGATATTTTCACATCTAGCTTTAAAAGCATCGATCAATAGAGTTCTGACCTCTCAGCAGTATCGGTGACTACTATTAAATCAAACCTCTTAATTTTGGTACAGGTAGGTCATCCAGGTAGCAAGACTGCAGGCTGAGCATGATAATTGTACCAGACTTTATAAAAAGGTTTAGGTTGATAAAATAGCATGGGTTAGGGAAAGGGGTTAGGGAAATTACTTAAAGGGCTCAATAATATACAGGGTGACAAGACAGTAAGACTGCTTTCTCAGTGCCAAAAAATATAATAAAGGCGCAAAAATTGGACCATCAGAAAAATGATAAGGTTAAACAAAAATGGCAAGCGTTTAAGGGCTACAAATAGTTTGGTTACAATAATCGGAATAATAATGGCTAAAAATATATAAGGGCATCGTTGAGTTCACACGAAAGCACTATCATGTAACACCAATTACGATTACGGGAACCCTTACTGCAGGACCTGACCTACATGTATCCATATGACGCAGACAGAAATAAAATGCAAAACTAAAGCAGCAAGGAAACCTATAGCATGATGTTTATTTATTCTGGTCCTTATTTGTTTGCCAATGTAAATAGCCACTATTCTCCGACTGTGCAAATACAACAGAAACATTGCATAGCAAATAAATAGAGAACTTCCGTAAATAAGTTAGGTGGTACCTGGTTGGTTCATCAAAACCTGATATTATTTTAGTGGACAATCTGGACATCCATTAACCCTAACCCCACTACACCATACAAAATAAACTCTCCACGCGCATGCTGCTGCATTGGCTCAATTACGTCACCTACCGCAGGTACATATATGTGGGCACGAAGTTTGTGCCTGCATATGCGCTGGGGAGTTAGCTCAGTTTATAGTGGCACAGACTGGGGTGCGGATGGTCCCGGGATCGAATCCCGGGGCGCTCTGTGATTTTTTTTGGGGTTAAAAATATTGTACTTTTCCCCCCTCCCCCTGATACATGCAAAAACATAGCCGTGGGAGTTAGGGTTAAGCATGTCAGATATGGTACTATTGGCAAGTCTACACAGCCTTAATCATGACATATGCAAAATGAGGGTCATCTGAAGTATTATTCTCCCTAATACCATAGATCCTCGATGCTAATACTGAACATTCAGAACTTTTTAATTACATTCTTGAACGTGGTACTCAATTTTCACCTTTTCATGGAAATTTTAAAAAACTTACTCGATTTTGTAAAAAAACATTTTTTAAAAACTTTTTGAAAATGTTTGACATTTCTAAAAAAATGTTTACAAATTTTTTTTTTAAAAAACCCACCCCAAAAATCTGTTTGCCAATACAACAAGAGTTTTCGTCGCGTGCAGATGAATTTTGAAACTTTCCCAAAAATCTACAGTAGAAATTGGGATATTACCTGAGCAAAGTGTACATGTGTAATCTCTATGGAAGGTCTATTTACATCATGATACATATGAGAATTTTCTAATTAAGGGTTATCAAATAAATTCATCTGAATAAGAAACACTTATAGAGTACATATTATGCAATCAGGCTTTAACCAAATAAATGAAAGGGTACTAAACAAATCCTATACTGAGCTAAGCATATTGGTTTTTGGTTTTAAGCAAATTTTACAGGTGTCTATACCAAACACAGTTTTGGTATTAAAGGTACTAAGTGTTATGTCAGCTATAAAAATGCCAAGTGAAAGTGAAATGGTGTTAAGTTTGAATATTTTCCATTCCCTCCCCTCATATTATAAACAGAAGTAAAATGTTGTTATACAGTTAAGCAGATTAATGAACAACTCATCCAAAGACAGTCCCAAGACATTGCATATTATTTTAGCCATCATTAATTAATTTACTGTGTCAGAAATTTCACCTGCTACCCACTGCACAATATTATTTTACCCCTGCACAAAACAAGGAATACCATTTCAGGGTTTTTTTCTCACCATTTAGACGCTTTGTATGACTCATGTCTAATAATTACACAACTCTGAATGGTCCCTTTTATCGCACTTCTTGGTCAAATATTTCCAATTTGTATAAGACTAGTGAACACTGGCGGAGGAAATTTGTCATAATCACTCATTCAGAAGGTTGACCGGTCACTTCCAAGTTTCAATACATCATATTATGCCAGGTATTATGTCTTACAGTTTACAAGTACAATACACAGGCAATGTATGTGTGTATAGTACATTTTAGTATAATACGTGAAAATTGAGATTTCTCTTAAACCGTAAACATTCCAAACTAAAAAGCCTGAGCAAATGATCTATGATCAGATTTCAAATTTCAAACACCGACAAAAACATGAAAACCCATTATGTTTTATAACAAATAAACTACATTGTACATGATTGTAATCTGCATGGTCACCTCTGGTCATTTTAAGTTTGTCCAGTATCACATTTATCAATTATCTTGAAACAAAATCTGCATTAAAAATTCCTAGTGAAAATTAACCCTAATTCTATCCCCATGTTTATTATTCAGGGGTCAGTCAGTCAGCACACCAAACTGCTACATACTCATGCTTGTTTCGCAACCTCTGAAATACACCTTGTAAGACAAAATAAACTTGACCAATTTTCGAACCCTATATACATGCGAAATCCGACCAAAAACTAAAAGCTCACATCTATAGGTTTGCACGAACATTGAAATTGAACAAACACACAAGATACCACATATCTTACAGTCACATACACCCCCTGATTAAACCCATAACAATAGAACTTTATGTTTTTTCCGTATAGTAATCCTGTTTCCAAAAGATGTCAATAATGCCATATGGTGAAACATCAATGTTGAAAAAGGAGAAAATCACCCATTTTTATAATTTTCTTGGTTTTGACAGGACTTGCATGAAAATATGGTCAGTAGATTGATTAAACATCCCACAGCTTCTTTCCTACCTTGATCTAACCTACAACAATTTTTTTACCCTTTGCATTTTAATTTTCAGTTAAGATTTCATACCAGGTAACCAGTACTATTTTAGCCTCCTGATCTGCAATGTCTTGCATCACTAACCTGAGATGACTCATAATAAGGAGGAAACTGCTGGTTTGCACACCACATTGGTACCTGAGAGGCTGAAATGTGGGTCCAACCGTGCCCAACAAGTACCACAAGTAGGAATCTAAGTGTGTATCACAATTGAGTCATGATTGAGTCGGACAAACTTGAAATTAGAGCTGTGCAATAAATACAACAGTTTTGAAATACAAAACAACACCTTCGAATAAAAAGGCTGTTTGTGATAGCAGATTTAACAAATAAATAGCGGGGTCATTCTGGTCAGTTCCGAGCGATACACTGTTGACCTGGACTTGGAATAACCTGCAGGGGAAATTCAATCTCAGGTTCATATTGAGGAATTCAACAATCAGGGACCAAAGACGGCCTCTGCAGGGAAATACTTGGTTGGGCTTTGGGCAAGTGTATTCTACAGGGAGACCTTTTGTGACTTTGGAAGGGATGTACAATTTTGTGGGTTCACAAGTGTGGAGGCATTGGGAACAGACTAACATTTCAGGTACAAATAACTTGTGTTCCTTCAACAACAAACCCCAAATTCGCAGATGGTCCCTTGTGGTAAAATATAGTAAATAGTTTGGTTTGCTTTCTCAGATTCCTGTGTGACCTTCCTCCGCCCACGTACCACCCTATTTTTCAATATTTTTGATGGGCATGCAGATAGATGCCAGATTTCTTTTCCTAACAGAAATCATGGTTAAATATAAGCTTATTTGGAAATATTGATGAGGAGGGGAGTGAGAATTTCAAATTTTAAATTCTAAATTTGTAAATCTATATTCTATACATAGGAAGATAAGACACACTCTTTTTTCTTGGCCTCCAGTTTGAGGAATGTAAATTGGCCATTACTAAAGGTTAACATCAACAGCAGATTCGATCATATGTTGACAGACTCTTATTTCCGTAAAGCCAAAAACAGAGGGGGAAGTATATCATCATAAAATATCTTTTTGTTTTTTGCAAAGCGTGTGTCAGTAAAATGTGCAATTAGATGAAAATTATTCATAGATTCATGCATAAGCTGTTATTGGTTTATGCCAGGGGGGGGGGGGGGGCTCAACTTTTTTTGGGTAGGGGTGTGCCACCCAGGGTCTCAAAAAAAGGGGGGGGGGGGCTTCGGAACTGAACTGAGAGAATTTTATATAACAAAAAATAGGGTGTTAAGAACTGATTTTCTCAAAAAAGTAGTTTCAAATTTGATTAGTAAGAATGCACATTTTCTAAAAAATTGGGTTTTAAAACACAAATGTTCCCAAAAATTAGGGCTTTGGAAAACATTTTTGCGATTTTTTAATTTTCAATAAAACGGGGTCTTAACAGCTGATGCAGGTTCAAAAGGGGGTGGGGTCTTAACAGCTAGCAAAAGAGGGTGAAAAGGGAGGTCTTCAGGGCGGCACATACATGTACCTATACCCCTTTCTAATCAGTGCCCCCCCCCCCGGCCCCACAGGTTTATGTTGGGTAGGCTAAAATGTATTTTGTTCATTTGAATTGATTGATAAATTTCCTCCTATTTAGTATGCTCTCCATTTAGTTACAATGTTTCTTACTTTCTACATGTACGACATGCAAGGATGTGCTGCCCAACGATTCACATTTTTGCCGAAACATTTGATATACATCTGATGAGAAAACTCCTAAGAAATGGGGATGCAAAGCCCCTGGACATGTTTTCAATGTGTTCTTTAACCCTAACTCACCGGGCGTGTTTTTGTGAATTAATCAGGGGAGAAATTATTATACAGGTAAAATTTGAGGGGAAAAATCAGTCTCCACATGCACCCGGGATCGATCGTACAAGTCAGAGACACTACCGAGTACCGACTGAACTATATGGGTCCGTTTCAAAACAATATCAGTTTAATTCGCAAGTTGATCAACCGGTGGAGCGTGGCACGAGACGTACCGATTTATCTCACGGTACTAGATTGTAGCAGCGTCAGGTATTGTAGTGTGTGACGAATATCATCAAGGTGATCCTGGCAGGGGTAGATTTTATAGTGACTTTTGAATTGAACTCAATGTAGGGTCAAGGGTCAACCCATCAGTGGCATAGCTAGGATTATGATATTGGGGGCATATTTGTTATGAACCGACAAAATGACCATGTGAGCAGAGTGAACAGAGTGAGTGGAGCGAACAACTGGAGTTTTAGCCTGTTTAGATGCCGTAGGAGGGCTAATTTAAGCGATATTTTGGAACATACATAACCCACTATCCGAACCTAATTTTAGTGCTCTCATGTCCAGTTTGAACAGGTCTGTAGCAGGTCCTTCTTTACCTAAGAAAGTACGCTGATCTTGATGATTGTCAAAGAAATCGATCAAATGTACTTTCTGAGGTCACCATCCACTCATGCACCAGGTCATGGTATGACAGCATTGTCAATGAAGATTACCCAAGCATGGTCGAACCAGATGGTCAACGGTCCATCGAAGGCTGGTCATTTCCCATCAATATGCAAGACCATTCCCTAACCTTGACCATCACAGAAAATTACAAACTGACCCTTCAAAAGTCAAGCTCAAACACATTATCAGTGGCGGATACAGGGGGGGGGGGGGCGGGAGGGGGCGGGCGCCCCCCGTAAAAAAATTCAATATACCTTTAACGTGTACGCGCCCCCCGTAAAATTTGACAATATACCTTTTTTTGTGTACCACTTTACCTTTTTCAGAGACATAGGTATGTTCCGTTTAGTTCATTTGCCACTTGAACCATGTGATTTTTTTTGCCGGTTTTGGGACAACAACATCGCTACCCCCCCCCCCCCCCCCTCCCCCACCCCCCCCCCCCCCCCCCCCCCCCCACCCCCCACTTAGCAGAATTTCACGAGCTGACGGCAAAAAAATTGGGGACCTTTTACGATTTTTTGGGTTTCAGCCCCCCGTAAATTTTAATCCTGGATCCGCCACTGATTATGATACGGACAATACATCAATCATATATAGATGATATTTGTTTCTATTTGAAACAAATAATTCATTACAAATACGATAATCAATGGTCCATCCTTGTACTTGAACTTGATTGGCCAGTGGTCAACTGATCTAAATCGATAGACGCTATCGGTCAATCACTGGCCGTGAACTTGGATGGTTATTATTTTAAAACAATACCAGTATTTCATCATCATATCATATCTCACATCATGTAAATGATTACTTAATTAATTCCCACAGCAGTCAGATGCAGGTGATCATTTAATCATGAAACAGTACGATCACTTTTAAAATTATGCAAATTACACAAAATCTCACAAATCAATAGTTTGGTTATTCTCTTTAACCTTGGCTATTCAGTGTTAGGCTGAACTCTTGAGGAATTACACTCCATCGATTGCCCTTGACCACCATTTCCCAATATATGTATTATTATGATATTGAAATAATAAAAATATTGAAATAAAATTAATTACAAAATACAAATAGATGACAATGATGGGTCATGATATGTTCCGGTTAATTATAATTTTTCCAACAAGAAAATGCAATAGTAGTTAAAAATCATGGTCGGAGGGTGGGTGTTCAGAATAGGCTCATTTTAGGGGTTATCGATAATAACTGGTCCTTGACTAGGGTCTTGGGGAGAGCAGGGGCCCGGGGAGAGGGAGGTTACTTTCGCCAAAAACGTACATGGATGTGCCTGCCGGACTTCGAAAATTTGACTTTCTCTATACCTATTTTCGGGCCAATTTCCCACCCATCAATATACCAATTTTGTTAGAAAAGCACCCAATTTTGAAAAAATGACAAATTGGGTGCTTTTTACAACAACAAAATGCCTCAAAATACACCCAATTTATGCTTATACAGGGTGTCCCAAAAGTCTATGCATGACTTTGAAGCATTGTAGTTCACAAAATATAAGTCGTATTGAAAATATGAATACATATTTAGAAAGAGGAGATGTGGGAAATAATGTCGGTACCAAACATTAGAGAAACATCTGTTTGTAATGCCACCCTAGAAGTAAAATATGAATTACTGCAAAAATGTAATTTTATACTTCGGAGGAAAATAAAGTTCATAAATCCATACCTATTGAGATTAACAAAAAGACGGATAGAGTTGATTACACGGAAAGTGATCCGTCAATTGTTATATTTAAAATTTTACATTACAGTGATCCCATCATAATAACAAACTATATCACACATAGTTTTCGTTTCTATAGTGAAATCTAGTTTAAATGGTTTCCATTTATACAGAGACGTGTGCTAATGCAAAAACACAGACCTAAAAAATTGAAAAACGTAACAGAAAAGTGAACACACACATCACACAGAGAATAGATCTCTTTGGACTGTTGGCTTATGACATCAATGTGACTTGTTGATCTACCAGTCTTTTTTCTACCACATCGAGACAAATCATGCACAGTTCCTGTGTTCAAAAATGTATCCACCAACTTAAGAATGGATATTCTTCCTGGTGCGCATTTCACTTTAAAAAAAAACTGAACTTTTGTTGAGTAAGTTGAACTGAATTTGTTTCAGCGTAGAACCATACAATTTGTATTTGCTCTATGCTGTAAAACCATCTTGAATGAAGACTTTTGCTGTGCAATGTTGTCTACTACGCCTATTTATGAGTTTGGTAATAACATTAATGTTGCCAAGGTAAGCAGTGAACTGTGACTAATGCGCAACGTTGCTTTCATACCGTTAATTTATGCGCACCTGTTTTAGCAACAATGTGTGGTACTTGGTATAAATGGTTCTCACATGGCTAAAAACTTTCAAGCAGTTTTATAATGTTGTGGGTTCACCAATAGGGTTGTGTTTGGTATCAAAATAATTTCCCAAATCTCGTCTATCAAAATATGGACAAATTTATACCATATGATTTATATTTTATGAGATATGAGTCTTCAAAAACGTGCATAGACTTTTGGGACACCCTGTACTTTACCACTTTGCCTGCCACCCTCCTGGCCTACCTGCTTCAGTTCTTAAAACCCACTTTTCCCCATAAAATTGTGGGCAGTGCAATTTTTGTTTCTCAAAAAAATGTTCTTGTAATAAAGTCTTTGAAGACCAATAACTACTTCATGATAAAAGATAAACAACATTTCAAAATAATATAAAAATCTACAATTTTCAGGTGTAAGCTTATTTCAAATTGTGAGATGATATAACTATAAGCATGTAACACTATACAAATGGCCATGTTTATATCATCCACACCAATGATTCACACACACACAGAGACATGGGCATTAATAGAAAAGGAGGATGATGACCGCTGGATGAACCATCACGTTGCCATGGTATCCACATCCAGATGGAGAAGTAGACAACTAATGAATACCTATTCTGATTTTTTTTAAATGTCAATTTATTTATTTAAGCCTGCAATAATGAAAATAATTTATGCATAAAATCAATATTATTGCTCATGATTGATATGTCGGAAATAGAGGTTATATTTCTTGGGGGTCCATGCGCAGACATGACAGGATACGATTTACCCAGTGTCGCGTCGCTTAATGCTCCACACTTTGCAGAATTTGCTATACAATCGAAAAAGTATAGCAGTTTTATACTATGCATTTCAATGTAATAGTTTATCATTTTTTAACGAACGGTTGGAATTTGACAATAATTTGCTATGCAATTTTTTTCTCATAAAATCGATCACTGGACGGGGGACAGCTGAATGTCCCTGGTTGGGGTCCAGGAGTGTACCTTGTTTATTGGGACATGCCGCACTGGAGGTTTGTAATCCTGGACGCAATTTTTTTTTATTATCTAGAAATGGTTGATTTGACTGATATTTTTGCAATTTGGGACCCATGTTTAGGTTTTTTTTGCGATTGGGACCCATGTTTAGGGTTTTCCAGCACAAATCATACCCCAATGTTGAGGGCATTTTTGCAAAAAATACCTGTATACCTTGCGAGTACCCCTCCCGGGTTTAGGGTGAAGGGTACTGGTGTTACAGAGATCGGGTAGTATTCCGAATTAAATAAAATTGTACAATAATATGCCAATAGTATTTATATTGTAACCAATGACATCTATCAATCTTCATAATACTCAAGAGTCAAAAGCTTAATTGGCCGGAGCTTTATCAGTATATACAATATAATTATTATCAACACAAATACCAATTAGTAACACATGGCCTTGTTGGGAACAATAGAAGGGACAATAGAGATTTGCCTCATTAACTTTGCCATCAACTATTTATTGAAAATACCTCGCAATAAAGCCTGATATTTCACAGGTCGTTGAACATTTTTGATCAATTTCTATGTAAATAGACCATAGTTCTATTTTTATGAAATGGTCATTTTCCCTCATTTAATTAATGTTTCCAATATTCAATTTTTTTTTTGCTGTGCAAGAATTTGCAATTGAAATTGATTTTTTTATTATGATAAAAAAAATGACAAGATATTAAGGGCCTCACTACTATTACCAAAAGACATGGCACGATGGTGTGGCACCTTAGGGAGGGGGTGGGGTCTACCCCCCTTCCTGTTGGAATTTACCCCCTTCCTGTTGGCATTTGACCCTCTGATTATAGGACAAACTGTTTAAATTTCCTGAAATGGCAATGCCGGGGGGGGGGGGGGGGGAGGGGCACTGACATTTGAAAAGGGTATAGGTATGTGCCACGCTGAAGACCCCCCTTTTTCACCCTCTGCTGCTAGTTCTTATGACCCCCCCTTTTGAGCCTGCATCAGTTCTTAAGACCCCAATTTGATTGAAAATTCAAAAATCGCGAAATTTTGCGTTCCAAAGCCCCAATTTTGTGTTCCAAAGCCCCAATTCTTCGAAAATTTTGCGTTCTTAAACCAAAATAAATCGAAAATTGAACTATAGGCCAGTTCTCAAGACATATTTTTTGGGAAAAAATCAGTTCCTAAGACCCTATTTTTCGTCATAAAATCCACTCAGTTCAGTTCTGTAGCCCCCCTTTTGAGACCCTGGGCGGCACATCCCTACCCAAAAGAAAGTAGAGTGCCCCCCCCCCCCCCGGGTGGCAATGATACACTGGGAAAAACACAAGGTTTGAAAAGGTTCTATTCATACTTCTATGACGGCACAGAAGCCACGGAGAAGCGTTAATTAATGAATAGATGCAACTGCCAAATTCAAGTCAATAATCTAATATGCACCATTGCTTTAAATTGACCTACATGCAATAAACGTATAACCAGGTGTATAACCCAGGTCAACTAGGACTTGGTGATGACCTATATCTTGTATGGATGACTACGTGATGTATTAGGCTAAATTAAAAACATCTTTTGTCTCAAAGCTCTTCAGTTTTTCAAAACCTAATGCGGAATGCATTTTTTTTTTTTTTTTTTTTAAATATAAAATATTGAAATCCTTATAAAAGTGACCTTTTGTATTTAAAATGATGTGATCAATGAAAATCTGAAAAATCTGTGAAATTTTGGGATTTTTTTTTATTTTTATGATTTTTGTTTTTCTAATGCGCATCAATAAACTAACGCGCGCGGGACTTGAGACAAATGATTTTTAAAATTTATCCTTACATTATGCCTTTTACCTTCACGACAGTTATCAAATGTCATAATGACTATATGCCATACTCAGTGGCGTAGCCAGCCAGGTCATTCAGATGGGGCAAGAACCAATTTTATAGAAAATTGAGGGGGGGTGGGGGTGGGTGGGGTGGGGGATGGCACTCTGCCCCATGCCCCTAGCTACGCCACTGCATACACTACTAAAAGGGCCTTACTTCAAGACCAGAGCACTATTATAGTATGATCAGTTCCAAATTGGTGAGACTCCTTACAGCAGCGAATTAATACAGAATGGCGTAGGCACACAAATGCAACAAGTGCATCAGCGCTCAGCCAAAATCGCATGCATATGGCCAAAATCGTGCACATACGATTGTATTACTTTTGCACGCGGAGATAAAAACAGTATATTTCTCGTGAATTTTGAACTGAATGAACTATAGTTATAAATGGCCCTTCTTTGCGAACTTGAGGTTAGCCATTCTATTAGCGCCACTAGCAAAAAAAACTTGGATTTAACGCTGATTTAACACCTCAAATTGAAAAGTGTAGTGAAGCTCCTTTTATACATTTGCAGCTCATATAGTTGTCATTTTTGCTAGATGGATAAGGTGGGTACAAAATGGTGGTACAGAAACACTTCAGGTTTTTAGCTTTAGAGGAACGGACAACATTGTACTAAAGATTTTTGTCCACACATAATGTGGTGAGGAGGCATGATGGAATAGGGGCATTTAGCATGTTTTTCCCCCCTCCCCAATCTATCAATCTATATGGTTTGCATTTTGCAAGCAATAAGAAAAGCTAATGTGCTGTTTTGGCATGTGAAGGAGGTCGGGGGAGGTGTTTAGTGCAAGAAAGATAGCTTTCAATATATCCAGGTTTTGATAAATCAAATTATTAACATCATCTGTTAAGCATTTTCAGAATGCTTTTTCCATGTTTTAGTGCTGAAAAAAGTAGAAATGTAAAAAACAAACAAACTCCATTTACGATAAAAAGTGTACTTCAAAATAATGTCAAATATAGTGCTTACCTGCTCGGCAAATTAATAAACCACAAATAAATCAAGCGCAATTCCCGTACACACAATTGCTGCTGATTCTGACTCAAAATCCGAAGATTATTATGATGAAAATGGTACTGCACGCTGCTCATTCATACAATTATTGTGCTATACATACACCCGTACACACAGGCAAACTACAGCTGAGCATTACTCATACAGCCAGGGTATTCACTGACAGATAGACTGTGTAGGAATACTACATGCGTAAGTGTACCGGCCACGTGGAGGCTTGAGTCTTTCTACTGTACAGACTGAAGGGAAACCTGCTCCAGTTATTCACACACTGTGATTGGTCGATGGTGATGTCATCCCAGTCAGTCAATATGGTGGCTTTTTAGTCTCGCTATAGTGCTTTCACTGTACATGTATTTGACATGTGGATTATTGTGTGTAGACTTATCTAAAGTCTTATAACAATACTTAATAACTAAAAATACAAATTATTTGTATCTTAGTTATGTTTATTTGTCAGGGTTTCTTTTGGGTTTGTAGTATTATGTCTTTTGTAATTTTATACTGTATTGCTAAATTAAATTGAATTGAGAAGGGGGGGGGGGGGGGCACTTCCTATGTGAACATTAAGCACGCAGCTTCAATCACAAAATGTGCTTAAAATTAAAGCAGTTCTTAACACTGCCCCATGTTCATCAGCTTTTTCCCAGCCACATCAGCAGAAATTCACTTTTTCAAACAGAGAAATCACAATTTTCAATGGTGCCATTTTTTTACCAGGGAGGGACAGCATTGGAATCTTGACCCTGCCCCCGGCCCCCTTTTCTGGCACTTTACACTCTATTTACACTACTGATCTTACACTCCCTACAATCTTGACATTTGTTGGTAATGGTATTTTATTTTGCATGAAAGGCAATACACCTGTATACTTTTAAGGGTTATTTGTAATTTGTAGCCTATACCCAGCAGTGGAACCAGGAAGGGAGGAATGCCACCCCCAATCAGCTCAAGCACAACCCTATTCTCCCCCCCCCCCCCCCATGATAACAAATGTTCAGTTTTAATTAATATACCTATAGTATAGAAGCATCTTACTCTTAATTTTTTCTTAAGCCCCCCCCCCCCCCCCCCCCCCCCCCCTTCCTCCAAAAATGTTGATGATGGTGGTGCCGCCACTGCCTATACCATGTCATCTAACTCTGTTCAGTGACATCATTTTTTGTCCTTCCCCCCTACAGTCCAGGCCCCTTTAGCTGGGACAAGTGTGACACCTCGGCTACAGTCTGGCCCCAAAAGCCAGGACATAGTGTACCCCCGGCTAATTAAGCGAAGAACACTTTAGATATCGGAAAGAACCAAATCTTATATCTTTAGATTAACCAGTGTTATAACCTTTGTACTCATTTATGCTTTAAACATAAATCCAATCTAGTGCTAACTCAGCTCACAATAGTCGGCAGGTTATAACTTCACCAGCTTCTTTTTTCAGCGACGTATGTCTCCCCTTTAATGCGTACGTCCCAGTACATGCCCCCGCATAGCCGGGCAACGTCCCCGCTACATAAATGTACAGTCCTAAGTGCATTATTCGGTGGACTTTTATTATACTCCACATTTCAAATATCTTTTGCCCAAAGTCCCACACCCAAAGACATTGGGGGGGGGGGGGGGGGGGGGGGGGTTGTGGTGATCTGGTGGGGCTCTCACCAAATGACCTGTACATTACAACAACTTTGTGCAGCGCTCGGACATTTATTAATTAGTGTGACGTAGTGCCACTACCTTGCGTTAATAGCATATCAATACAGACCGACCATTCAAAGTTAGCGTACCGTGAAAGGGCTACACAGAAATCACGCGCTGACCTGTACACTCGTGCATGACCTCAATTCACTTGCATAGGGCTTCGGCATTCAAGCCAGGCGCACATGGTTTTCGGCCAAACTGCTTTCGATCATGTAGGATACACCATGAATATTAGAAATAACTAACGGTCAAGGAAACATTTGGTCGGTGACTTTTAGATGATATTGTAGCTTATGATTGAAATAAACAATAAAGTTAGGTTGTTTTTATGAATAGTGGACTCCCGCAGAGATACACGGTGGTTTTGCCTGGGGAATTCTGGCTTAATGGAAGATGCTCGCAACGCGTGTCATGAATGGGGAATCGGCCAATTTTGGGGTCCGTGATATAAAAAGAACTGCCGAAGATATGTATATTAACGGTTGTGCAAAGTTAGTATTTATAATAAATGTTTATATGATTGGAAAGAAGAGATGTTAACAGTTAAGCTTTGTAAAAATATAGGTTGTTTACAGCAAAGGTATAATGTGAATGAGTTGTGAGTTCACAAACTCTGGCATACGTACAAAGCCCCTATACCACGTAAGTGTGATGCTGTGCGTGTATGCTCGGATCAATGCAGGATGTCCTCAACTTATTGTAATGACTTTTGTGCACATCTCTCTCTGATAGTATAAGGCTGCACCCAAATCCATTTCACATCACGTTCACGCTTGACTGCCCCAGCCCTCTCCCCTTGACTTCTCCCATCCCTAACTACTGAGCAGTTAGTAGTATGATACTATACTAGTATAATACTATCATAAATCATGGATTCCTTATTATATACTGGCTATTCATGGGAAAGGTCTACCTGGCCTTTTTGTCTCGGGATTTGAATACATTGACATCATTGACAGTCGTGAAATGCTATTAAAATATGAACCGCGCGGCCCGTGCGGAGCCGGGTGGCTATTTCGCCAATAGATAGAATCTAGACAGTAGAATCCAATAGACAGTAATATAAATCTGTAATCTGATAAACCAAATACTTACCAGATATATTAATGATCAGTTGACGGCACTTTACATATTTACAACACAAGATAATCACCGCTATTTTATATAGAACTATCCAGTCCTAGCTCAACGCGCAACACACACACAGCTCTTGCAACGAATGAGAACTTGACTCTTCTTTTTCAGTGACCTGACCTGTCACCTATTATAGCTCCCACACAGCTGATCTTTGTATACTACATGTACTAGTCTCAATGTATTTTTATGTACGCTGTACACTAAGTATCCTGTCGGTGATTTGTAATGACTTGCTGAGGGAACGAGGAAAATTCATCTTCAAAAATATGCGCTACATTGCGGTTATTCAAATATGCGGATGTGGTATTATAGGTACTGGTGCTTTGTACATAATTTCGACTTGATGAGTTGACGAGATAAATGACGATATAATTGACGACATAATTTCGAGTTAACATGATAATTTACTATAACTACATAATTGATAACATATCAAGTTGTCACAATAATTGACAACATACTTACTAGTTGATGCGTTGACGAGCTAAATGACGATAATTGACGACAAAATTTCGAGTTGACATGATAATTGACTACATAATTGATAACGCAATATCAAGTTGACACGATAGTTGACCACATAGTTACGAGTTAATGAGAAGACGAGAAAAATGACGACATAATTGGCAACATAATTTCGAGTTGACTTGATAATTTACAACATCATAATTGATAACATAATATCAAGTTATCACGATAATTGACAATACAATTGCAACTTGATGAGTTGAAGAGATAAATGACGCCATAATTGACGACATAATTTCGAATTGACATGATAATTAACATAATTGATAACGTAATATCAAGTTGCCACAATAATTGACAATATAATTACGACTTGATGAGTTGACGTGATAATTGACACTATATAATTGACGACATGATGTTCAGTTGTCACGATATTTAACAACAAAATTGATAACATATCAAGTTGTCACGATAATTGACCACATAATTACGACTTGATGGGTTGACGAGATAAATGGTGATATAACTGACGATATAATTTCGTGTTAACATGATAATTGGCGACACTATCAAGTTGTCACGATAAATGACCGCATGATTATGAGTTGATGAGTTGACGCAATAATTGACGACATAATTGACGACATAATGTCCAGTTGTCACGATAACTGACTAAATAATTTCGAGTTGATAAGGTAAAGTTGCCAAGATAAATTACAACATAATTGATAGTAAGGAGGTTCACATTATGCCCATTTTGCTATCTACTGAAGATAGTATTAAAGGAGGTTCACATTGTGCCCATTTTGCTATCTACTAGAGATAGTAAAGAGGTTCACATTGTGCCTATTTTGCTATCTACTGAAGATAGTAAGGAGGTTCACATTGTGCCTATTTTTCTATCTACTGAAGATAGTAAGTAGGTTTACATTGTGCCCATTTTGCTATCTGCTAAATATAGTAATGCGGTTCACATTGTGCCCATTTTGCTATTTACTGAAGATAGTATAAGGAGGTTCACATTATGTCCATTTTGCTATATGCTAAATATAATAAGGAGGTTCACATTGTGCCTATTTTGCTATCTACTGAAGATAGTAAGGAGGTTCAAATTGTGCCCATTTTGTTATATACTGAAGATAGTAAGGCGGTTCACATTGTGCCTATTTTGCTATCTACTGAAGATAGTAAGTAGGTTTACATTGTGCCCATTTTGCTATCTGCTAAATATAGTAAGGCGGTTCACATTGTGCCTATTTTGCTATTTACTGAAGATAGTAAGTAGGTTTACATTGTGCCCATTTTGCTATCTGCTAAATATAGTAAGTAGGTTCACATTGTGCCTAATTTGCTATCTACTGAAGATAGTAAGGAAGTTCACATTGTGCCCTTTTTGCTATATACTGAAGATAGTAAGGAGGTTCACAGTATGCTCATTTTGCTATCTGCTAAATATAACAAGGAGGTTCACATTGTGCCTATTTTGCTATCTACTGAAGATAGTAAGGAGGTTCACATTGTGCCCATTTTGTTATATACTGAAGATAGTAAGGCGGTTCACATTGTGCCTATTTTGCTATCTACTGAAGATAGTAAGTACAGGTTTACATTGTGCCCATTTTGCTAGCTGCTAAATATAGTAAGTAGGTTCACATTGTGCCTATTTTGCTATCTACTGAAGATAGTAAGGTTCACATTGTGCCCATTTTGCTATCTACTAAAGATAGTAAGGAGGTTCACATTGTGCCTATTTTGCTATTTACTGAAGATAGTAAGGAGGTTCTTATTGTGCCTATTTTTCTATCTACTGAAGATAGTAAGGAGGTTCACATTGTGCCCATTTTGATATCTACTCCCATCTTGTCGCTTTATTCTCACAGTCCATGACATCACTAAAACACATCGTCATGCTCTTGATTCAATTGTTCACAGGTACTTGAAAAGTTGGTGTGGGCTTGCTAGATCAGGAGCCCCCGATATTTTACACATTCCCCACCTCACTGACATAAAATCAATATATCAACTATATCTTGAATGCCATGTTTCTGCTCACTTATCGTCAAGACGTAAAGCTGATTCAAAAGTTAACAATGCTCTTGATTCATGTCTCGACAGAGAAAAGGGCTGGTCCAAAATGTTCTCTGTCACAGTTTATTCTCAAAACAAGCTTGATAACTCTGACCCAGCTTTACCTTTCAAAAAAAGAAATCCGTCTTGTCCAAATATATCAAAGAGGAAATTACTGAAACCTGGATTAGTCACATAAAAAACCTCGTTGTCCAAGGGAACATGCTTCGCATTGCTATTTTTGAAAAATCTGACCACCTCTGGAAGTCATATATTTTTAATCTTCCAAAAGGTATCATGAAATTGATGCTTAACTCTTTTCTGGATTCACTCCCTACCAAAAACAATCTGAGCCGCTGGGGTAAAAGAACCAACATTAAATGTGACCTCTGTGGCTACAAAGAAACACTTCACCATGTTTTAAATAATTGTAAAACCATGTTAGATCAAGGTCGCTACACCTGGCGTCATAACTCTGTTCTCCGCATAATCCTGGACACCCTTAGTGATGCTAGTGATCCCTCATGGAAGTTTTTCTGTGACCTTCAAGGGGCTACACAAATTGCCGAGACCACAATTCCGCCCGACATTCTCCCTACCCAAACAAAGACCGGATCTTGTCCTCATTAATCAAGGCACAAAGTCGATCATTATTTTTGAACTCACTATTCCGTTCGAGCGCAACATCACACGGCTGTTTGACTGTCCAATTTATATTTAAAATTGTGGGATAAAAAAAAAGATTACATAGTGGCCCAGTTATGGTTTTACCTGATTTTGGTAACGCTAATCAATACGAGTATACGGTGAAAATTTCACGAAAAATGTTGGACCTCAATTATCGGCATTTTCTACTTTACACACATTTTACATGTAACTCTATGGGAAATGTGGCCGATGAGGGCGCTATTATAGTAAATAACAATATTCAAAGCTCTATTTCTCAGAAATGGCACCAACAAATGTTCTGAAATTTCTACAAAAGATGGCCAGTATATTCAGGTACTTGAATCAGTTAAAACCAGAACCGGGCCAGCAAGTTACGGTGTTCTCAGAATAAAACGGACAAATTATATGGGATCAAACAGCCGTGATCAATTCTGCTCATGATCGCAAACTCAATAAATACGCCGGCCTTGCCAGTGACCTGCGAGAACAGGGTTATGACACCAAGCTCATATGTGTTGAAATTTGTTCCAGAGGCCTTATCTCAAATTCAAATAAGAGTTCCCTTCAATCAATTTTCCCCCTTCTTTCCATTAGCAAAAAAATTAGGACACGGGCGTCAACAAAAAAGTTAAAATCCTTGAGTCTGCAATAACATGTTCCTATTCTATTTTCTATTCCAAATATGACAAACAATGGTCATCGAGCAACAAATAATTATATATTGCTTACTCAGTGCAATATCCTCCTCTCAGTGTTTTTCTGGGCACATTTCATTGCCAAATTTTTATATTGATGTTTAGTGCAATACTTTTATTATGGAAAGCAGGCTTTCCTGACCCTTTTGGTCCTTTTATCCCACAGTTTTAAATTGGTTTTTATTTCCAACTATGTTTGTTTTCATTTGTATGTATCTGATTGTAATGTATTTTGTGCAATGCCTGCGCTGCGGATGATGGTGAAAGGCCCATTGCCAAATCCATCCTCTAGTCTGGCCTAATATGTATACTTTTCAATGTTTATGTTTATCAATAAAATTGGAATGATTTAATAAAAAATAAAAATAAAAAAATAAAATAAGTATAAGGAGGTTCACATTGTGCCTATTTTGCTATCTACTGAAGATAGTAAGTAGGTTTACATTGTGCCCATTTTGCTATCTGCTGAAGATAGTGATTTGTAGTCGGGCGCGTGTGGTCCAGCGGATTCACCCTCGCTCCACAATGCAAAGATTGTGGGTTCGAGCCCCGTTGGTGCCAACGTGTTGTGTCCACGCTTCATCCAGGTGTATAATTGGGTACCGGCATTAATTCATGTTGGGAAGTAAAACAGACTCGCTGTGCGGGAGTGGCGAACCCCCCACAGCTAAGTATTACATGGAAAGTCTGGCCCAAACGCTAATGAAAGAGAGATGGGTACTCCGCGCGCGAGCTTTGCTCGGCACGAGTCTTTACTTTTACTTACATTGTGCCCATTTTGCTACCTACTGAAGATAGTGAGGTTCACATTGTGCCCATTTTGCTATCTACTGAAGATAGTAAGTAGGTTTACATTGTGCCCATTTTGCTATCTGCTAAAGATAGTGAGGTTCACATTGTGCCCATTTTGCTACCTACTGAAGATAGTAAGGATGTTCACCTTGTGCTCATTTTGCTATCTACTGAAGATAGTAAGGAGGATCACATTATGCCCATTTTGCTATCTGCTAAATATAATAAGGAGGTTCACATTGTGCCTTTTTTGCTATATGCTGAAGATAGTAAGGAGGTTTACATTGTGCCCATTTTGCTATCTACTGAAGATAGTAAGGAGGTTCACATTATGACCATTTTGTTATCTACTGAAGATAGTAAGGATGTAATTCACATTATGCCCATTTTGCTATCTACTGAACATAGTAAGTAGGTTTACATTTAGCCCATTTTGCCATCTGCTAAATATAGTAAGGTTCACATTGTGCCCATTTTGCTATCTACCGAAGATAGTAAGTAGGTTCAAATTGTGCCCATTTTGCCATCTACTGAAGATAGTAAGTAGGTTTACATTGTGCCCATTTTGCCATCTGCTAAATATAGTAAGTAGGTTCACATTGTGCCCATTTTGCTATCTACCGAAGATAGTAAGTAGGTTCAAATTGTGCCCATTTTGCTATCTACTGAAGATAGTAAGTAGGTTTACATTGTGCCCATTTTGCTATCTGCTAAATATAGTAAGTAGGTTCACATTGTGCCCATTTTGCTATCTACTGAAGATAGTAAGGAAGTTTGCACATTGTGCTCATTTGCTATCTACTGAAGATAGTATAAGGAGGTTCACATTATGCCCATTTTTGCTATCTGCTAAATATAATAAGGAGGTTCACATTGTGCCTATTTTGCTATCTACTGAAGATAGTAAGGAGGTTTACATTGTGCCTATTTTGCTATCTACTGAAGATAGAAAGTAGGTTAACATTGTGCTCATTTTTGCTATCTGCTAAACGTAGTGAGGAGGTTCACATTGTGCCTATTTTGCTATCTACTGAAGATAGTAAGGGTGTTCACATTGTGCCCATTTTGCTATCTACTGAAGATAGTAAGGAGGTTGACATTGTGCTCATTTGGCTATCTGCTGAAGATAGTGAGGTTCACATTGTGCCTATTTTGCTATCTACTGAAGATAGTAAGGGTGTTCACATTGTGCTCATTTTGCTATCTACTGAAGATAGTAGGGAAGTTCACATTGTGCCCAATTTGCTATCTACTGAAGATAGTAAGGAGGTTCACATTGTGCCCATCTTGCTATCTAATTATGTCTGACTGTAACAAAATGTATCGTGTTCTAACTCCATTGAGGCGCTATATGAAAGAGAGCAGCGCGCTGAAAATGCCATGCTAAGAGCAGCCCGTGACCATTTACTCTAATATCAGCCCTGAATAACTTGTCAAGTCGTAATTATGTCATCAATTATCGCGACAACTGAACATTATGTCGTAAATTATGTAGTAAATTATCGCGTCAACTCATCAACTCGGATTATGTTGTCAATTATCGTGACAACTGGATATTATGTTATCAATTATGTCGTCAATTATCATGTCAACTCGAAATAACGTCGTCAATTATATCGTCATTTATCTCGTCAACACATCAACTCGTAATTATGTTGTCAATTATTGTGACAACTTGATATCATGTTATTATGTATGTAGTAAATATCATGTCAACTAGAAATAATGTCGTCAATTATATCGTCATTTATCTCGTCAACTCATCAACTCGTAATTATGTTGTCAATTATGTTGTCAACACAACATTATGTTGTCAATTATATCGTCATTTATCATGTCAAATCGAAATTATGTCGTCATTTATATCGTCAACTCATCAACTCGGTAATTATGTTGTCAATTATTGTGACAACTTGATATTATGTTATCAATTATTTGATCAATTATCATGTCAACTCGAAATTATGTTGTCAATTATATCATCATTTATCTTGTCAGCTCATCAACTCGCAACATTATATTGTCATTTATCATGTAAACTCGAAATTATGTCGTCAATTATGTCGTCATTTATCTCGTCAACTCATCAACTCGGTAATTATGTTGTCAATTATTGTGACAACTTGATATTATGTTATCAATAATGTAGTCACTTATCATGTTTACTCGAAATTATGTCGTCATTTATCTCGTCAACTCATTAACTCGTAATTATGTCGTCAATTATTCTGACAACTTGATATTATCAATTATGTAGTCAATTACCATGGCAACTCGAAATTATGTCGTCAATTATGTTGTCATTTTTCTCGTCAACTCATCAATTCGTAATTACTTGGTCAATTATCGTGAGAACTTGATATTATAATATCAATTATGTGGTCAACTCTAAATTATGTTGTCAATTATATCGTCATTTAGATCGTCAACTCATTAACTCGTAATTTTGTTATCAATTATGTCGACAATTATCATGTTAACTCGAAATGATGTCAATTATGTCGTCATTTATCTCGTCAACTCATCATCTCATAATTATTTGGTCAATAATCGTTACATCTTGATATTATGTTATCAATTATGTCGTCAATTATCATGGCAACTCGAAATTATGTAGTCAATTATGACTTCATTTATCTTGTCAACTCATCAACTCGTAATTATGTGGTCAATTAGCGTGACAACTTGATATTATGTTATCAATTATGTCGTCATTTATCATGGTTATTCGAAATGTTGTCATCAATTATGTTGTAAATTATCTCGTCAACTCATCAACTCGTAATTATGTAGTCAACTATCGTGACAACTTGATATTATGTTATCAATTATGTCGTCAATTATCATGTCATCTCAAAATTATGTAGTCAATTATATCGTCATATATCTCGTCAACTCATCAACTCGTAATTATGTTGTCAATTATTGTGACAACTTGATATTATGTTATCAATTATGTGGTCAATTATCATGTTTACTCGAAATTATGTCGTCAATTATAACATCATTTATCTCGTCATCTCATCAACTCGTCAACACGTCATGTCCCTTCAGTGCTTCCGTAATTTTGAGCTTATTCTGATTCTGAGGATTAACAAATCCGAGTCAGAAGTTGTAGGCCGGGAGCCCAGAAGGTTTAATCATCTGAGAACGTACAAAAGGTTTGCTGATCTGATAAGTTTAGTTGGGTGCCAAGTATAAGTTGTTCCATGAGTGCCCGTGAGGGCACGAATGTAACATTTTACTTGTACGCCTACATGGCCAATAGACCCATTGTGTCAAATTTGATTAATGAGGGCTCACAGAGTTGTTATCATCGGATTTTAATACCAAGAGACTGGACTGGTACACTCCATAAAACAGGCTGGTATGAACTTACAAACCATAATAAATACACACTTAAAAAATTGGTAGTTAAAAAATGACCACTACTAGTGTACTCATGAAAAAAAATGACCACAAGTTCTCATGAGTGCCCGTGAGGGCACGAATGGAACATTTTAAAATGTCTGGAAAAGTGTCATATTATTTAACCCTTTTTCAGTTGGTTCATAGTTGAACTCTGACAAGGAGTCATTGTTAAATACCTATTTTTTAAGTGTTTAGAGGATCAACCACTTGGTTTGTGACTACCCACTGTGGACTACCATAATAAATACACACTTAACTGGAAAAGTGTCATATTTAACCATTCTTTCAGTTGGTGCATAGTTGAACCTTGACAAGGAGTCTTTATTAACTACTTATTTTTTAAGTGTGTACTATATCTTCAGGATTCTTGGCCAGACATATCTGTCACCACTTCTCCTGCCCTATGTCTAGTGGTTTCTTTGGCCAAGATTAGAATTACCCAACCATTTAATTCACCTGGTAAAAATTGTATGTGGATTGTTCATGGCGGTAGGGTATTTAACAAAGTGTCTGTTTGACATCAACACAGGTACATTTATCATGTACAAGCTGAATATGGCCAATTTCCACTGTAAACAAAGTGTCTCTAGAGCTGAAATCATAACCTTGAGCGTACAAGAGTCTATATTTTATATTGCTGCTTACGGTATCGCATCCTGTACGGATGGTCGTTATCGAAGGTCAAAGGTCACATAGGTATAAAAATGTAACAAAGGTCTGATTATATTGAGATGCATATCAAACTCTTGCTGAGATCTTAAGGAACAAAAACTCTTAATGGTTGTATTTCCACCTGATGGTTAGTTTCCGAGATATAGGGTAAAATAGGTGAAAGGTAAAATCTCTTATACAGCAAAATAAATATTATAGAGGGCGATATACCAAAATGCCGAAAGTTACCAGATGATGATGGCCATGATTTAAAGAAACACGATTTGGTATAGCACTTTAACTTAGCACTGAATTGCACGAATTTTTGAGAATACTATTCTCAAAAATATACACACCAAAAAACAAGACAACAATTATATTATTATACATACTTGTGATTGTTGTTGAGTAAAGTGTATAATTTCAGACAGTGTAGTGTGTGGGCATGCTGTCAGCATAGGCATGTTCTCAACGTGAGCATGCAGCAGCGTAGCTAGGTTTTTCATATTGGTGGGGCGATAAATTAACCGACAATACTTTACCGACTAAAAAATGTGCGCATAGCGTGCAAATATTTACTATTTTTTCCCCATAATTGAGCCATTATTTGTACATTTGTCCATCATAATTTCATGATTTCCCTTGACAAATGAACCGGCAGAGCCAATCTCAACCGACACGACTCAAATGTTGGTGGGGCGATACTGTGTGGGCATGCTGTCAGCGTGGTGGGCATGATGTCAGCGTGGGCATGCTGTGGGTATGCTGTCTTGTTGTTGAGTTCCAAATAAGCAAAAGTCCACTGCAAGCAGATGCCTAAAAGAAGCCGGGCAACACATTCCTTATATTGTCAGTTTTCAAAATTTTATATTTAAGGGGACCATGGGTGTATAATAAAATTGTTATCAAAAAAATTATGGTTTGAAATATTTTAATAGTACAACAAAGTTATAACCCCCCCCCCCCTATCACCACCTAAACAAGTTAAAGGCCTATGGCCCCCTTTTCAGCATACAAAAAAAGTTATGTCCCCCCACCTTTGGTAGAAATAATGAACGGTCCCTTAGATGGAATTAAGTAAATCCCTTATAGATTACTCAAAAAAAAATTGTATGGGGGGGGGGGGGGGGGGCGGGGCTTTTCCCGGTCCTATAAGGGAGTGTTCATTATTTACGCCAGAGGATGGAGGATTTCAGTGTTTTTGAACCTTTTTTTTCAAGTTCCCACCATCTCAAGTTTTTAAAATTTCAGGTAATCCCCCCTGACTAGTAGAAAAAAATTCATTGGTCAATATCCATGAACCACACATCAAATATTGTTTGATGGTCAAGAAATGATAGACATCAATGATATCAAGGGCTATAGTGTCAGAAGGATCTGCATTTTGGGCCAAAATGATCCAACAATACTGAAAACAATTTTGTCACAAAAGGCCTGGATGTTTTTGTCTGGCTCTACACTGCAAAAACTGCAGAACGTGTTCAAATGTAACAGATATAGAACATGTTCTGAACATGTTCTGATGTGTTCTGAACACGTTCAGAACATATCCAGAACACGTTCAGAACATGTTCTAAATCTGTTACATTTTGAACATGTTCTAGAACACCTGGAGAACACACCGCGAACATGTTCTGAACGCGTCATGTGTTCTGCACTTTTTGCAGTGTACATGTGTATGCAAATCAAATGAAAATGCATTTTCACAGAATGCGATTAAAGCAAAAATATACCCAAAGCTATAAGTAAGCAATACCTGATCACGCGTATGTATCCCACCAACTTCCAATAAACTTCAAACGTCCTTATGCCCCTCGCATGCCTCCCCCCTCCTCCCCACCCTTTTCTTTTTGCTTTTTCGTTTGTCCTCCAGTGGCGTAACTAGGATTGGGGGGGGGGGGGGGCGAGGGCTAGAATTAAAGCGACAATATTGTCTTTACTAAAGTAATGCGCGCGTAGCGCACGAAAATGTTAAACTTTACACTTATTTTGGCTATGATTGAAGTACATTTTGGCTCTAAACAAGGTTGTACCCAACAATATTGCATTTGGAGGACACATTTAAAAAAATATTAAAATTCGTGTTCCCCCCTTAGTTAATAACAAAAATTCGTGTTCCCCCCTGTCTCTACAGATTTTTTTTCGTGTTCCCCCCTTAATTCCTCCATTCCCCCACCCCCTGGCATAAATAATGAACACTCCCTAATAAACCTGATGAAAGCACCGAAGTTACGTAATGCACGCTCATACATAAAATAATCATCAAGTGTTTTTAAAATGGTTATCTCCATGTCCAAGTTTCTTTTCATGTTCACTTATTTCCACTTATCCTTTCCTTCCCTCAAAGCCGTCGGGGGGGGGGGGGGGGGGGGGAGGGGGTTGCACTCTGCCCTCCCCTGACCCCCGGGATAACTCAGGTGGGATAGCCTATTTGGTTCATGTATGGGGCCACATACTGTAAATGTCCGAGGCAGAAATGTGGCCTGGCACGGTTTGATCTGATCGGTACCTATATATTACAATAGTACTATTATAGTCTCAGGTTTAATTTGGGTATGCAATTATGTATATTGCCCTGTATTGTTATGTGTTGTATACAAGCTGATGACAGCAAAGACAGTTATATGCTAATTTGCGCGTGTTTACGTTTTTACGATCCTTCTTTGCGCACGCTCAATTAAATCTATTAGTTGCCGTTGCTGAATTAGTCTAGACTAGCATCGAATTTATGAAATTATTTTGCTTTTAGTTTTAAGTTTTGATGTTGTGCTATTGGCCCGGCTATTGGATAAAAATCAGCATTTACAAATTCTGGTATTGAATAATTCATCACACTTTCTGATAATTAACAAAATGATTGTCTTCAATGGGGACTTTTAAAGAACAACAGGTAGGCTATTCTAAAGCTTACCCCTACCTTAGGGAGTGTTCATTATTTACGCCAGGGGGGCGGGGGGGGGGGGGGGGTGGAGGATTTCAATATTTTGGAACACTTTTTTTTCCAAGTTCCCCCCATCTTTAAGTTTTTAAAATTTCAGGTTCCCCCCTGACTAGTAGAAAAAAATTCATGTTCCCCCCAAATTTGTTTTCTTCAATTTATGCAATTCATAAATTGGTCAATATCCATATATCCATGAACCGCACATAAAATACTGTTTGATGGTCAAGAAATGATAGACATCAATGATATCAAGGGCTATAGTGTCAGAAAGATCTGTATTTTGGGCCAAAATGATCCAACAACACTGAGAACAATTTGGTCACAAAAGGCCTGGATGTTCTTGTCTTGCTCTACATAGTACAGTGTATGCAAATCAAATGAAAATGCATTTTCACAGAATACGATTAAAGCAAAAATATACACCCAAAGCTAAGTAAGCAATAGGCCTACCCGATAACGCGTATGTATCCCGACCAACTTCTAATAAACTTCAAACGTTCTTATATCCCTCGTATGCCTCCCCTCCTTCCCACACTTGTCTTTTTTCGTTTTCGTTTTTCCCCCAGTGGCGTAACTAGGTTTGATATTGGGGGCGAGGGCTGGAATTTAACCGACCAGATTGTCTTGACTAAAGTAATGCGCGCGTAGCGCGCACATTTTTTAAAATTTACGCTTATTTTGGCTATGATTGAAGTACATTTTGGCTCTAAACAAGGTTGTACCCAACAATATTGTATTTGGAGTTCAAATTAAAATTCGTGTTCCCCCCTTAGTTAATCAAAAAAAATCGTGTTCCCCCCTGTCTCTACAGATTTTTTTCGTGTTCCCCCCTTAAAGGTATATTATGTGATCTTTCCAGGGAACGCCCTCAACATCGAAAAAAAATTCAAAGAAGATTTTCTTGTGCAGATTTACATTTCTGATCATAAATCCTACATATATTCCAAGTTACAGGGCGATACGATTCTTAATTACTTCAAAATTATGATTTTGGAGTGAAAATAAACTGTCGGATAATCCGACAGTTTATTATTTTCACTCTAAATTCACTCTAAAACCATGATTTTGAGGTAATTAGGAATCGTATCGCTCTGTAACTTGGAATGTATGTATGATTTATGATCAGAAATGTAAATCTGCAAGAAAATCTACTTTCTGGAAAAGATCACATAATATGCCTTTAATTCCTCCATTCCCCTGGCGTAAATAATGAACACTCCCTTAAAGGCATATTATGTGATCTTTTCCAGAGGGCGCCCTCTATTCATTATTTTTTTTAGAAAGTAGATTTTCTTGCAGATTTACATTTCCTATCATAAATCATACATACATTCCAAGTTACAGAGCGATACGATTCCTAATTACCTCAAAATCATGGTTTTAGAGTGAATTTAGAGTGAAAAATATAAAGTGTCAGGATTCGGACAGTTTATTTTCACTCTAAAACCATGATTTTGAAGTAATTAAGAATCGTATCGCCCTGTAACTTGGAATGTATGCATGATTTATGATCAGAAATGTAAATCTGCAAGAAAATCTGCTTTCTATTTTTTTTCGATGTTGAGGGCGTTCCCTGGAAAGATCACATAATATACCTTTAACTCCGGGATATTACTATACTAGTCTCAGGTTTAATTTGGGTATGAAAATACTGATGATGTATATTACCCTGTATAATTGCCGTAATTTGTTAAACTTTCATTTGCTTAAATCCGACTTATTAGCTATCCGACTCTTTCTAATAATTCCATGGACTGTCCAAACCTTGTTGAATTTGCTGTTATGCAATGTGCGTATGCATTGTTATGTATTGTATACAAGCTGATGACAGCAAGGACAGTTATATGCTAATTTGCGCGTGTTTACGTTTTTATGATCCTTCTTTGCGCACGCTCAATTCAATCTATTAGTTCCCGTTGCTGAATTAGTCTAGACTAGCATCGAATTTATGAAATTATTTTGCTTCTAGTTTTAAGTTTTGATGTTGTGCTATATTGGATGGAGAAAAACCAGCATTTACAAACTCTGGTATTGAATAATTCAACACACTTTCTGATAATTTACAAAATGATTGAAACAATGTGGTAGTTTGAATGTGGGTTGTTCAAGGTCGGAAAGTTTTCCCGATGTATTACCGATGGTCACATCCATAATGCTGTTTTGCGTGACCAATTTTTTTCTCACTTTTAACACCCACTAAACACGTATTATAATTAGCCTGAGGCCAAAACTACACCCTACTTTTGTTGACATCTACACGATTTATAAAAAAAGTACTCTAATTGGACGATGCTGATATGAAAGTGCGCCAATTTGAAAAAAAATAGGTCTAGTATCACTTCTTGACAATATCATAGACCATGTTGCCAATTTTAGTTTCAATGTGTCATGTCATCAAAATAAGTTCAATTTGTCACACAATATTGATTCAGGAAAACATTTCTGGACCAATTTAGTTAAAAAAGTTAAAGGCAAACCCTGATTATGTGATCTTTTCCAAGGGGCGCCCTCTATTCATTCATTTTTTTTTTGGAAAGTAGATTTTCTTGGAGATTTACATTTCTGATCATAAATCATACATATATTCTGAGTTTACAGAGCGATACGGTTCCTAATTACTTCAAAATCATGGTTTAAAGAGTGAAAATAAACAAATCTGCTAGCAGGACAGTTTATTTTCACTGAATTCCGTTCATTTTGGTTTTGAGCGCGCGTGAACGGTGAATATGGGTAATTTTATACTTATTTAAATTTGGTTTTGATTTCGCCGACTGTCAATTATGTATGTGTAGGCTATTGGTATAACTCCAGGAAAATTTGATAAATTAACGAATAGGCCCCCGAATAGGCCCTATTCGAATTTTGTTTGACATCCCCAAACTTTTTTGACGCCGCCAAATTGTCCAGCCCCACCGAAGTAGGCCTATATGAACACTCTTACACTCCTAAACAAACTCAAGTTTAAAACAACCAAGGGTGGGAATTGAAGATTTAACATTGAGAGAGTACAAACTTTATTGCATTCAATGGTGTAAAAACAACCTGTAGCTCTGTTACTTCCAATAATTTGAGGGTGTTTCTGGACTTAATTGTACCGTTTATATAAAGGGAGCGTTCATAAATACTCGGGGGGGGGGGGGGGCAATTCAGGGGAAGGTAAAAAAAGCCTCAAAAGGGGGGAGGATGGGCCAAAATAAGTTGCCGATATTAAAGGGATCAAACAAATTACTAATGTAAAAAAGCCACGAAAAAATTGCGCGCTACGCGCTCGTGTGCCCCAAAGGCTTTTTAAAGTTAATTAAAATTAGCTTTCGGGAATTAGTTTAAAGTAAAAATGTATCCCAATTATGACAAAATTAGTGTAAGGAAACAATTTTGCACCATTAAATTTATAAAAATATAGTCATGTAGGCCTAAATATCAACGCTCCCTAACAAGACCTGCGCTGCTTCATGCAGAAGAGCTGTATTTTCTTGATGTATTGTTAGATAATCAAAATTGCGATACCATACAACTGGCAACCCTGTTTATATGATGTCGCACGTTTTTGTCGTCACTGGTTTCTCGATATCAAAATCGTCGTGAACATCATGGCGGAATTCACAGACCACGCAAAACAACTTTTTCCTTTACAAGATATCAACTCTGTCGTTGAATTGTTTCGATCAGAGCTTACTGGAGATGTCGAACCCAACCTGGCCATGCTATCCGTGGTCACCGGGATGATAGAAAACTCACTGACCAGCAATCGGGCAGCTGCAGCGACACAACATGCGAGCGAATCGGAGACCAACCGCGCGGGTATTGAACCTATTTTTCCGGTCATTGAGTTGCCCAATGTCGAAGCCCTTTACTGTAAATTTGAGACACAAATGAAAGGTTCTGTTGACTTGAGCAAATTCAAATCTGACTACGCCACCCGTGATTTAGTCAAGTTGGTTTCTGATGTAATTTGGGGATCTTTGTCACGGTACCAGTACAAGGAACGTGCCCATTTGCAGAGCTTGTTTAGTTATTTGACGGGTAAGTCCAGTCATAATTTATTGCATGACATGCATGACTCATCTATTCATTAAAAACGTACACAAACCCACGTGTAGGTGGATGTGTGGGATGGGCTGAACAGCACTATACTAAGTGTCGGACATTACTTGCAAGACTAACTAAAATCCTAGCCTTTTGTGCTACTGCTATTCCTACTATAGTGCTAGTTCAGCTTGCTTAACTTTTATAAAAGATTTTTCTTTGTTAATATTTAGTCCGTAGACCATGTAGACCGTAGCGTGCCGGCTAGGCATCAAGTTTTTGATTGGAATTTATTATTAATGATCATGTTGATCCCTAAAATTTAAATGGAGCCAATTACTAATTAGGCCATGATAAGGCCTCTCACAATCGATGTTGAGTTTCCTGTTGCTGGTTTAAAAAAAGGGACGAGGTGACTTTTAATTATTAATTATAAATTATTTGATATTTTAATTATTGTGATATAGAACTGTAATAGACGCTTCAGTATTTGGATGAATCGACTGGCTCTAAAGGTCAATATTGTATGTTGACCATCATAAATGTATTGTAAGTGCTTTTCGAATGAATTTCGTGATTTGTAGTAACAAAACTTGTAAAAAAGGTGAATTTGGATGAAGAAACATTGTTTTTTTGTGGCAGAAAGTGTAAATAATTAATAATTAAAGTAAGACGAGGCCCGTTTTTGGACGCGGGCGGCAACAGGAAACTCAACATCGATTGTGAGAGGCCTAAAGACAGGTCTGACTGATGTCGATTCTATTCTAGGTAAAGGTAGGCAAAAAACATTGACAATCATCATCAACAACAGACTAAATAACAGTTGATCAAAGCAATTTTAAGGTAAATGCTAGCTAAGGCAAAAAAAAAAAGAGTTGTTTGTTTGTCCACGTCCGACCGACCGTGTACCTAGGTGCCGACCGTATTACTTTTTATTTTCGATATTTTTTTTAAAACAACTTTTTGAGCAATTTTAATGGCCAAACGGACCGTTTTTATTCCTTATTTCATACGATATCGTCATTCTGGTATTTGCAACACCATCCCCAATGCGCAATCCTGTGTAAACACGATGTTAATGCATGAACTTGGCACCCGCGGGACTATTAAAAGGACTAAATGAAAATCAGTGATCGCACGTGCAAGTGATGTCATTTTATACTAAAAACGCAGTGTGAGAAAATATGAAAAATCTAGTTATCAGTTAATATTTGTTCCCAAAATGTTGCTCAACGGCATGAATATTAATTTCAATATAGTATAAAACAATCTTTGGGGTAGTTAGTGCGGGGAAAATAGGTTTAGCAATACTTTCACGTAAATATTTCTGCAAAAATTCAAAACAACGTTATTTCACTTTGTGCAACATTCAATCACAATGGCGGCGTCCTACGGTATCTGCGCATTGCAAACTCAGTACAAAAATAATATTTGATCGAGTTTGTAGTGTTGCAACCAATGCGACAATATTGGAACTATAAATTGACAATCTGCCCCATCCCCAGCAGGAAAAAGAGATCAAAATCAGCAGTGTGAAGAGTAAAGCAACAATGTCGCAAGCTTATGAAAAGTGAGGTGTTTTGGTGTGTGTTTGGACTTTAATTCACAGTATTCATGCCGAATTTTTATTCCCAAATACAATATCTGTATTAAAAAATATTAAAAAAAAAAAAAAAAATCCGACCTACTGACCCTACCTTTTGAGGACCCTCTATGGACAAACAAACACCTTTTTTTTGTTGGCCTAAGTAAAAAGCAGAGGTAGGCCTGAGTTGGCGTTATAATGCTATGGAATGGACATAATCCTAACAATGTAAGTTTGTACCGGATGCTATCAAAAATATCCTGATTGGTCAATCATGAAATCTTGACGCAACTCCGCGAACAACAAAACACGCTCGCGTGAAATAGATGGAATTTCATCCATAGCATTATGACAGTGACTATACTAAAAACCTTATTTGGTGTGAAATAAATAATTGCATCCCAATATAGAATTATAAGCTGTTACTGTGTTAGCATGAATGGCTGGAGTGTGTGCGTTTTATTATGGCCCTGGGGTATATTGTTTGTTTGTTTGTTTAATCTTTCTTTATTGAGGGTAAACAGCTTCAGTGTCAAGCACTGCTTTCCAAGCAGGCCCTCATCATACAGAAAATAATACAATATTTACAAAGATATGTTCAACTATTTACACATAATACATGAATCAAACAGAAATAGCAAAATAATATAATTAAGAAGTACTTTGCACACAATTAGAGTCCGTTAATCTTAGACTTAAATTGGTGCACGGTCATGTTCTCCAGTTCATGTGGAACCATTGTCAATTTGTATACATTTGTACATGTGAGCCTGTGAGGCATATCAATAAGAATTTGGTAAAGATTTTAACAATTCAATCAAGTTTATATTATAAATTATATAAAAAAATATGAGAAAATATTAAGGAATGGATTTCTTCTATTATATTTGCTCTATATTAGGGACAGGGAAAATGCTCAAAAGCGCAAAAGCACCAAAAAAAAGCACCTTTTGCCCAAAATAGCACTTTTTACTCAAAAAAACACTTTTTCATCACACAGCATTTTGTTTCAAAAGTTGTTTAAATATTTAACAAATAATGTCCATTTACCTTAAAATCAACAAGTTACATAACTGTGGAAGTGTTTATTCTTCACTTAGTTTAGTTTGAATGTAGTTTTGAATAAAAAAAATGATGGTTTTGACAACGAAAAAAGAAATACGTCAACATGGAAACATGCAATATAATCGCTTTTGGATTTATTTTTGATGCATATGGCATAATTTTGGTGAAAAAAAGCACCTTTTACCTAAAAAAGCACCTTTTGCTCCAAAAAGCACTTTTTCCAAAATCAAGCAGCACTTTTAGTGCTTTTAAAAAGCGCAAAATCCCTGTCCTTACTCTATAGACCATTTCAAATTGAGATCGGAAATCTTCGGAAAAACAGGTCACGTGGAGTAGGTGCGTTGCGCGTTCTTCGCAACAGTTGATCGCATTCACAGCATTGCCCTAGTTGATTGTCCGCCTATGTTTACATACACGCGTGCACACATGAGAAGTAAAACGTGGAACGAGACTATTTTGGTTTTTTATCAACAAAGGCGCTGACGGACAAATTCCAAATGTATCGAGCAGACGGTAAAAAGTGAAAATATTACCCCAAATCTCTTTCATCTCACTCGTTTTTGTAACTGAAATGCCGCAATATCAACTTTGTGAGGGATACAATCTATCACCAACACCAGCGCAATCTACCACACGGGCAGACGGGTGAAAAACACGTTGTTTTTCTCCGGCACATGGCCATGACCTGTCAGGAGCTGACAGGTCATGAAACCGAGTGTCAAACACTCGGCTAACCGGAAACATTCGGAACCGATCGTATATTTTCGGATTTGAAATAGTCTATATCCTAAAGTTGATTTTCAAGATTGTCTCATGCATCTCATCGATATCATTTATCATTGAATAAAAGTTCAATGGTGGAAAAATAGAATTAAAACTGGGAACAATGTCTGTTTTAAAAATGTATTAAGGTAGATGTTCCGATTTTCAACTTGAAGTTTTCTATTCTACATGAAAGGTCATCCTTAAAAAAGTTGTGTTCCAAAGTTTGAGTTGCATAGCTCTCTAATGGTTCTTATTTTAGACGCACAAGATGCTGTGAACTGTACCCATTGAGTAGTACACAAACTATATCGGTGGTTACCACCATTCGCGGTAATTCGACGTTATTTCATCGATTTCTCCGTAATTATACCGATTTAGGCCGTCAAATTTCAGTATGATGATGAGAAAAATACGAGCTTTCATATGATATGAAAATCTCCGTATGTTTGAAATAATTCTGTGTTACGAAAATGTGATCGGGTCATCTACCTTTAACCAGAGACCGTCAACACCAAATGGCAATTTTTTGTTTTCCTCATCATATAAACATACAAACAAACAAAAGTCACTGAGAGGGCAATGGAAAGGATATTGGTTGGCGTTACAAGAAGGGACAGGGTGACCAACACAGATTTAAGGAAGAAAACAGAAGTGAGGGACATCATACTGGAAATAAAATTAAAAAAATGGAGATGGGCTGGCCATCTAGCCAGGAGGAAAGACAACAGATGGACTCATAAATTAACAGACTGGATCCCCAGAGCATTCACCAGAGGAAAAGGCAGGCCAAACAGACGGTGGATAGACGACATCATTGAGTATGGCAACGTTACTTGGAAAAGGACAGCTCAGGACAGAGTGAAATGGAAAATTGATGAAGAGGCCTTCCTTCTGCAGTGGAGTGAATTAGGCTAGATAGATAGATAGATAGATAGATAAACATACAACCACTTGCCTTTGAGAGCGTATTTCAAAAGGCCTTGATAATAAAAATGAAAATAAAAGTTCCCATTAAAACCATAAGATTAAAACAAAAATAGGCCCTTATGTAAAAGCAATGCTCTGCTATCTTTATTCGATCTGCTATATTCAGTAGATAGCATTAGCAAAAAAAACCCAAAAAGGTCAGATTTGTTCTTCTTCTTTCAATCAACAGTTTTTGGATGTCTGATGCTACTTGATATGTTCATTTCATATTATGTTGCATAATTTATCAAGAGAGTTTGATGTGTTCATTATTCAATGATTGATACCAACTTCGTAATCAATCACTTCAATCACTTGTTTCAGTGCTGAGCTACATGTGTGAGAAAATGGGTAGGTCACAATCGATGTGCCAAAATCGCCAGTATTTAGTCTCTCTTCACTGTAGTTGTTGTGGTCAATGTAACAATTTATTGGACAGATGACAGAGTTGTTCTTTTGAGCACAAAACTTTAATAAATCACAATGAAAATCTGCTTCCAATTATTTAAGGAATTTTCCTTAGATTTTTTAGATTTTCATCATTAAAAAGCATTTTGTACTATTCCGTGTTTACTAAAGTTAAGGTGTACAGTTGTGGTCCTAGCGGAAAACCCTGTAAAACAGCGTTAAGCACGGTGTCAAACCCTGGCCTTCTAAATTATGAACTAAAAAACACTCAGAAAATAAGTTTACATTTCAACCTATTCAAACCATGATTTTGACGTAATTAGGAATCGTATCGCTCTGTTACTAACAAGATCTTTACGATTTACGATCAAAAATGCAAATCTACAAGAAAATCTGTTTCCAGAGTAAAATCAAGGATAGAGGGCCTAACTTAGAAAAGATCACATAATATGCCTTCAGGTCATACATGTATGTCATAAGTTGGTGTAAAAAAAGTTACACTTTGTAAAGTGAGGCAAAATTCACCAATTCCGATTATTCCGATTCAAATCAACATAACTGTTATTGTATACATCTTTTATCTATGTACATGAAGTAAAACTATTTAGAAAGCTATTACTACAAGGATCCCAGATTTGTAAATTTCATGTGATATTATACAGAGTGTGCATTAATTATACAGGGTGTAACATAAGAAAAACATTTTTTTCTTCTAGTTTTGATATACGGCTATATTAAAATCTTTTGTCTCAAAGCTCCTGCGCGTTAGTTAATTGATGGGCATTAGAAGATTTTTTTAATTTTTTTAAATTTAATTTTTTTTTTTACAACAACAAAAATCCCAAAGTTTCACAGATTTTTCAAATTTTCATTGATCACATCATTTTTAATACAAAAGGTCACCTTATACAAGGATTTCAATATTTTATATTTATAAAAAAAACTCATTCCGAATTAGGTTTTAAAAAACTGAAGAGCTTTGAGATTTTTAATTTTTTTTTAATATAGCCTAACCAATTTATTTATTTTCTCTCTAAGTATTACATTAAAAACAAGTATGGTAGTAAGAAGGCGGGATGAAGGGCTTTCACTAAAAAATATTTGGGTTTTGTGGCATTATTTATGTTTTGAATCATTAGCTAATTGATCTTGATGATGAAAGACAACTATAGTAGAATTTATTTGACAAAGAAATCATATAAAAAAGCACAAATTTCAAAATCAATTAGTCTATAATTAATAAAAAGACCATAATTGTCGCATTCAACTTAGGTTAGTTAAAAATAGCATTGAATCTGATATCTACTGTGAAACAATATTTCTTAAATACATTATATCACACAGAAACCTGTTGAATGCACCTTGAAAAATGATTTAATTAGCACTTAATTAAGCACTTAATACATTTAGATTTTTGGTAAGAAATGATATATTACTTAGTAGTTATGTGTGTTATTGACTGTAATACCTGTGCATTTCAGTTATAGTTTTCAAGATATGAGACTCTAAAGAAGGCATCATTTTGGCAGATTTGTGTGTAAACTCTATGGCAGCCCCCCCCCCCCCCCCCCCCCACAGCCCCCCTCCACCACGATTAGGAACAAAATGACACAACATCCTACTTAATTCAATAGGTCAAGTACTTTTACAATAAATTGATTTCTTATCACAATTCTTTTGATAAGTGTAACAATTCTGCCTTATTTGATACACCAATTCACGACATATGTATGACCTTTAACATTTGATTGGATTGAGCAACTTCTGTGGATTTGTATGTAATCCTTCTGGCGTGTGGTGTCTTCAGGATCAGAAGTTTGTCAACAGTTCCTAGAATCAAATTAGATTCTTGCAAAATGAATGAATACAGATTACAGAAGAATGCGGGTGTGTGTACTGTAAGGCAAATCAACAATTCAACAAACATTTCATATCAGTATTTCCCTGAAATAAATAGGGAATAGAATAAGAAATCTGGATATGTGGTCTTGCCTATAATCTTCTCTTTGCTGTTTTTATACAATATATGATCTTAATATATTACCATAAGGCCAACAAAAAGAGAAGAAGTAATGTTGTCCTCCACAGCTTTCAGAGAGGAGGGGCGGCGGGCGGATTTTTGTTATTATGATTTTTTGTTGTTGATTTTTTTAAAAAAAAATCTTATACCAGCGGAAGCTCAAAGTTCAGCCAACAAGAAGTTGTAATCACTCTAAGAGTCGCACATAATGTTATAAACACTACATTTAATATTCAATGCCATTTAAACTGTTTAAAAAAAAAACCATCTCGAAAAAATCTGAAAAAGAAATCTGGGGGGAAAAAATAAATCGGAGCAGCCCTAAATCTGATGAGCGGGCGGTCGAGGACAACATTACAATTTGTTTTTTGGCCTTAGGATGACGAAAAAACCCAACCTGTTGAACAGGCCCGACCGACTGATTTTTAAAAAAATTAGTGAAACAAATGTTCACATGCAAACGAATATTGAATAACAACCCAACATTTTTTGTTTGTGAATAATGAATTTTTAATTCTGAAAGGTCGGTTTGCCCGTACAACAAGGGTTTTCCCATTGCCTTGGGCAAGAAAATTTCTACATATTTTCGGGTCGGATGTTTTTTGTTTTGTTTGTTTTGTGGGGTATTTTTTCATTTTGTTTTTTCATGATCATTTTGGTAAATTTTTGAGATTGTCAACAAATATTGCAACTGGTTCTTTCCAAATGTTCAAAAAAATGTGAACAAATTGTATAATTTTCCTCAACAATTTTCCAACTATTTTCAAATTTGTTGAATGGTTCGGTCAGGCTCGTAGAACAATTGTTTCCCCTTTCAGTCAGTATGCAGCCACACGAAAAGCCGTTCCTTTTCTAACCGAGCAAAGCGACCCGGAAGTACTCACCCGTAGCGATACGGCTTCGCAGTCATAGTTGACCTCGTAATAGCACAATGTAAATGAGCTCTTTTCATGATTATAATCACACATTTCAAACACATTTGCCATGAAATTGTATAATAAAAAGGCATATTATGCAAATAATATTATCTAATATTATCTGTGAACTTCATGACATGTTGTATTTTCGGTGCAAATTATTGCAATCACACAAACCCGAATTCAAGAAAAACTTGACGAAACTAAAGCCAAATCCACGGTAAAAAATTCACTTCTGAAGAATCAGGCATCAATTTTATCCATTGTATCATAATATTCATAGTCTTTTGTAACTAGAAACATGCTTACAATTTTATAAAATTATTTAGTCCGGTCAAGTGAATGCTTATAATATAGCTCCTCGAATCTTGTCTCGATCTAAATTCATTTCGTAGCGTCGATGGGTTGTTGATCAACTGTTTAAATCTCACGTTAATATTTAGATTTGCTTGATAGCTCAGATGGTAAAGGGTTCGCTTTGGGAGCGGGAGGTCCGGGGTTCGAAATCGATCCTTCTGCTCTGCACAATGTCATATGATATTTTTTTTACAGAAAGGCTATTCTGGTCAAAATGAATAAACATTTCACAATTTCATCACACAAAATGCATGAATTCGGACGTTTTCATTGAAAAAATTTCAATAATTAATTCAAACGCGGGCATGAAAATGAAGCGCGGGCGTGTTACGGGAAACTAAAAATCAAGTTGGCGAGGCCTAACGGGGGATCGTAAGTTTCGTTTTCTGACCGAAAATCGGTGAAAATCAAACTTGGTTTTTCTTATCAAAAAAGAAGTAGGGCATCAATGTTTTTGATATGAAATTAAAGCTTAAGATTCCGTTAGTACGGAAATTGCTCTTAAAATATCGTACAAATTTTAGTCCGGTCAAGTGAATAGTTACAAGAAGCAAAGTCACGAAAGTTGTTAAATTCTAAAATTAGCGATAAAATCACTGTTTGTGGACCAAATATGTCAGATTTGGCATCATATTATAGAGAAAATTACGAACAATCCACCTATACGGTGTGTCATAAGTGATTACCCCCCTGGTACTGCCGATTATCATCATTTTTGGAGAGAAGATGTTGTGCACAGCTCTACCACACATCTAATATGGTAGCCCACATGTATTAGATGTAGCTCAGCGTTTAGACCATCAAAATTGATTAGGTTTTCAGAATTTTATCGCTGTTTTACTGAAGATGTGAAATTTAAAAGTACCTGTACCTCACTGCGAATACGGCGAGAATTTGAGGTCGGCCATGTTTAGTGACGTCATTGTAATGTCATGCATGTGATGTTTGTACTTATTTTGGTATGTTTGGAAAGAGGGGACTTCTAGCTATACCATGGTACCCAAATAAGCATACTCTGCATTTGCAAACACTTTACGCGCCTCCCTATCTGTACGACATGTGACCCACTTCATAACCGTGTTCTTCGATAATGGAAAATATTCCATAATCGACATTGAGGGCGCTTGTCGACGTACAGTGGGTACAAAGAGTGCAAGAAGTGTTTGATCATGATGGTGCCAACAACTTCTGTTCAGACTCATCACAAAACTAAAGTATTGGTACGTTTAATTATACCTTTCTAAATAATCGTTTACACTTGTAATTTATAGGGGGTAATCACTTATGACACACGGTATACTTCGCCATCATGGCTGCCAGCTAACCCTACCTCAATTAATTCAGGGAAAACAAACTTCTCGTAAGGTTTTAGCGCAAGGTTGACATCCTGAAATCGATCTTTGCATGGGTTAGAAATCGGCAAGGTCACTCATTGAAAGCGATACCTGCGTGCTGACTGCTTTGGCCTAACCCATCTTCATTTTCAACTCAGGTCATTGCCCTGTGTAAGCTCTTTGTTGTTACTGAAGTCTTGCATTGCGTATACAGTACATGTACATGCTCTCTACTGTATTTTCCCTTCAAGTTTTGTAGGGGTTGCCATATTGATGGACAATTTGGAAATGCGCTGTATAAATCCCAGTATAATATAATAAGTAAATAAATATATTTGCTCATAGATTTTTAGGACTAAACTTGTTAATATAATAGAGTGTTAGAGCAGGGCGCCATGATACATATCATGTAGGTGACCATTTATACCTTTTATTGATTAATTATGAAAGTCATTTTACAACGTTTGACTTTTTCGTTTCCTTCCCCAGAAACCCCCTTTGTTAGCCCCTACCACACATTGATAGATGGGGATTTGTCAAACGAAGACAAACAAATTATTTTATTCAGCAATTATCATGGCGATGAAGTTTGTGAAAGCAAATACGGTCGGTAGAGTGTTAGGTGAAAGCAACCCTTTTCCTCACAAAAGCATGACAGTTGACTCAACAATAAATTGTGATTCATGTTGAGATCACGCAACTTGTGTGTAACTATATGGAGTGGAGTGTTTATATAAATTGGTCATCTCGTTGTATAACATTAAAGGCGTGACAAGGAGGGGAGGATGGTTATATCTAGCGATCATTTAAGATCATATTGTATACAATAATACAATTAAATTGTTTTAATTTTTTTGAACAAAAAAACCCACCTTGTTCTACACATTTTCAAACCTCTAGGTCCAGGAATGGTCGGTCAGGTGATTTTTTTTTCTTGGTAATTTTTAAAGATAAAATTCCAAAACAAAATATATATATTTGGCAATTTTTTCTAAACAAAATCTTTCGAAAACTGTTTCAAAATTTCCAAAATGTTTCAAAAAGTTTAACAAAAATTACCAAAATATTATAAAAAATGAGCGTTCTCAAATTCAAAAAAATATGGGTCTTTTTCGGTCACCGTAGCCAAGTTAAGCAAGTGAGCAAGTCCTACCATAGGACTACATGTACCCTATCTGAATCCAAGAACAGCCGCTCCCAATCCGAGAATCGCTATCAACCCGAGAACTGCGCCATGGGTCCTGGCATGACTCTGTGTTACTATATTCAATCTCAGTATTTCCCTTGATAGGCTGGTTTTTGAAAAATCAGCCCATACAATACAAGGAGTGTAACGCCACCCCACTATCAAACTTATGATACTGGTGCCAAAACCACCAAAATCCCCCACTAAATATCAAATAAAAGTATTTAAAACTAAAATTGGGAAAAATATAAAGCATATAGTTTCCCTACTGCAGAAGCAGAGATATAGTGAAAGCAAAACAGGTTATTTACAGAACAGTTAACACAGGTGTCGATTTCTGTGAAATGATATTGGTCATGGGATTGTTAATGATGAGTCATCACAATTTTTAGTAATATTTATGACAGTTATCTTCCTGTTCTCTGCTGTTCCTGTCAGCCTATAGTTTAATCAGTTCCAAATTGGTGAGAAATATGTGGTTTCTATCTCTCCGCACGTGAAAGTAATCCCACACGATTTTGTCCAAACGCACGAGTCAAACATTGGATCACCGTGCGGTTGTTATACGTTAATCATGTTCATGTTCGCCTACACCCTTCTTTATTAATTTGCAGTTATAAGCAGGTTCACTAATTTAAAACTGATTGAACTATAGGGCGACACATGGTTTCTATTTGTCTGTCCTTAAAGGGATACCTAAAGATATTTTCGAAGCATAAGTAAAATAATTAAATTTTCCCCTCAAGAAAATCATTAAAATTGTTAATACATTATTTGCTTGAAATAAAAATGCACACCATATATTTTAAAATCGGGTACACCATATATATAATATTAGGGGTAGCACACTTAGCACATTTTAAGGAAAACCAGTTACTCATTTTTACTGTGTATATTCTCTATGGGGTTTTACATAGAGCCACTGCAGGTAAGAAAATCTAAAAGGGTGCTGTTCAATGAAGTGTCACATGAAAGTCTTTGGTCAAAATTGTGTTTGTCAACATGCAATGGGAACTTGAATATTGTCCGAATTTTTCTGACAATGTTCAAAATTTGCATATCACTGGGGAGGCGGAGCTATGGACATTTAAATATTTCAAACCTTCAACTTTTATAAATGCTGTTCAAGAATACACTGTGAACACTAGAATTGAGAAAGCGCAAGTCAAGTACTCAATTTTTGCAATTTACCCTTTTAACAAATTTTGTTTCCTTTTCGAGATAATTCAAATATGCATATTTAATGAGCGAAATAAGCTCATTTGCATATTACCAAATATGGTTAAAAGACAATTTTGAAGCATTTTCTTTATTTTTTTTAACAATCTCAAGTGATTAAATGCACAAACAGGTCTTTTAAAAGTTATTTTGACTCAAGATTCTGAAAATGAGTCATAATTTACAGTAAGTTGATTAATTTGTATCATTTCTATGAAGCCCATACATTAACTTGTACTTAGTCATTTTTCGGGCTTGCGGATAGGCTTTTTTGGCCAAATATGCCATTTTCGACAACACTTTTTACGCAAATTAGCCATTTCTAAGGATTGCAATTTTCATTTCTTGTTTATATGTATAGACTCTAAAAGAAAATCCAAAAAATAGGTCTCCAACTCATCTACTTTTTCTTTAATTTGATTTCAAAATGCCTTTTCATTTCTGATCAGGTTATAAAGCCTATTTTCTGACGATTTCCCATAGAAAATGACCAAGATTTGACAAACCCTATTTTTACGATAATTTCACTTTGCATCGACCAATCTCGATCATTTAACCACCAATCTTTTTCTCTTTACAAGATCAATCCAGTTAACTTAAAATGAATAAGCTTCTAAACAATTTAAAAAATAGTGTGCTAGCCCTAATAATATGCACACCATATATTTTAAAAATGCACACCATATATTTTAAAACGATATACAGTAGTTTCCCTCCTTTTGATATAACATATCAACATCACCAACAGTTCCAAACTACCAGTTCTACGGTTAGTGTTTATAGGGTATGGGTGATTGATTTTGTACCTGTAGACCAAAAAAATGCTGTCATTGTGGGTTTCATTATTCAGATTCTAAAACTCATAGCGAGACCAATATATTTGTGCATTATGCAAAAAACTCCATCCAATGTTATCATTATTATGTTTTGAGAATCTGACATGACAAAAAAAAATAGAAACAAAATAAAATAAAATAAAATCACCATATTGTAAAAATATCAATAACATTTTTTGTTATTTTAAAAATACAAAAAAACAAAGTAAATCCCAAAAATGTCTCAAAAAAATTCACAATTGTGACCGTCCACCACGAACCGTTTAGATACCTTTTTCGAACCATGGTGTTTGAGCTCCGTAGCTTTCGAGGTCATCACGACCCCTTCATTCAGCGTAGTGTTTACTTCCCTCCACTTGTCACATGACCACCTTTTGGGCGATCACATGACAGCAGGTCATCGTAGATGGCGGGTAGGTCGTAGCCGGTGTCTCGGTTGAGGGCCGGTTTCAGTGTCCTGATTTCAATAGCCTCTCTGATTTTGCGTTTCCAAAACTGATCTTCTCTGGCGATCACTTGGACGTCATCAAGCTTGATTTTGTGCTTGAAGTCTTTAGAGTGTTCTGCCACAGCTGTTAGAGGAGTAGTTTTGTGGTTCGTGTGTTCTTTGAACCTGGTGGAAAGAGCTCTGCTCGTTTCACCCACGTAGGATTTGGGGCAATCAGGACAGTCAATTTGGTATATCACACCACATTTGTTCGCGTCAGGGGTTTTGTCCTTGGGATGTACCAAAAAGGATCTGATGGTGTTGATCGGTTTATGGTAAGTTCTCACCCCGTGGTCCCTGAAGATGTGCGTCAGCTTTTCGGACACTCCTTTGATGTATGGAAGCGGTATGCTGACATTCCTCTGGTCTGTGTTGTTAGTGTCCTTGGTTTTAGGTTTTTTGGATTTTGGAGTTTTGTACATCCATGGTTTGTAACCGTTGGCTTTGAGAGCGGACTTGACATGTTTATGTTCTGCTTCTTTGTCATCGTCCGTAGTTACTAACTTGTCTACTCTGTCCTTGAGAGACCTCACAACCGACCGTTTATGCTCGAGGTGATGATTTGAGTCAAAGTTGAGGTATTGATCGGTGTGGGTAGGTTTGCGGTAGATGGTAACTTTCGTACTGCCGTCGTCATTCACATGGATGCACGTATCCAGGAATGGGAGTTTACCTTCGCTTTCCGGTTCCGTGGTGAATTTAATGTTCGGATCCAGGGCGTTGATGTGGGCCGTAAATTCATCAATGTTATATTCATGAATCTGCACAAAGGTATCATCGACATACCTAAACCAAACAGAAGGGGGATGTGGCGCTGTCGTCATAGCTCGGATTTCAAAAACCTCCATGTATAAATTCGCGACAATCGGCGAGACCGGCGATCCCATGGCTGCTCCTTGTTTCTGCTTGTAGTGCTGACCTTTGTATACAAAATATGTAGTGTTCAGGCAGAAGGTCAGGAGCTCCAATATTTGGTCGACGTTGAGCGGTGAACGATCAGATAGAGTGTCGTCGCGAAGTAATATGTCCTTGACCGCTTGTATGGCGTCCTTGATGAAGGGGTCGTGATGACCTCGAAAGCTACGGAGCTCAAACACCATGGTTCGAAAAAGGTATCTAAATTATTCCTAAAATCATGATCGAACCCAATATCAGTCTACATGCTGCCACCACGAACCGGTCGTAAAGTCAGTATTTCCTAATTTGTGATACAGTCAAAAATAGCCGGAAGGGATTGTTTTCGCGAAATTGGAATTTTCACATCATTAAAAAAAGTAAGCTTTCTTGTAAACATTTGCAAAGTTTTGGATTCAAATATCGTCTCGTAAAATAACAGAAAAATGACATTTTCTGGACCAAGTCTAAACAGAAAATCTTAAGGAATTTCATAAAAGTTGCTTGGGAAACAATAAAATACTTCCAGATTCGATCCGCTGTACGTACAAATTATCGCCAGCGAACTAAAGCCATGTTTGGTATTTCCACGAAGCTAGGGGTCTCTAGATTCTATTTTTGGAATTTTCTTGTCAATAAATAATAAAATGAACCAATCACAGCTCTTTTAGTAGGGGTAGTTCGCTAAAGTCAGCTGTTGCTAAGAAGTGCGAAGCGAAACGGCGTATGTGATTGGTGAAAACGGCCCATGTGATCAACTGAGTATGCGCAGGGCAAGCAAAACATGATTTTTTTTTCTCCACGAAACAAAGACCGAACAGCTGATTGACATGTCATATTTTCGCTGCGTTTGAGACATTTTTTATCATTTCTGTATCTCAAAATATGTAAGGAATGACAAGCAGAATTATTATTTCTTATTTGCCCGTGTGAATGTTGCATTAGTGACGACTGTGTAGGCCTAGCCAATGTGTGGAACGGGTTGTGAATGGCATGTTTTTGTACCTTTACTTTTTACCTCATTTTCTCAGTTTCACATGTCTACTCAATGCGAACTATGATGAACTATAACTTTGCTTCCCGATGTCCTAGGAAGTTGGTTGAGGTGTTATTTTGAACTTTTGAAATATGCAAAAAACATAAAATTGCTCTGGGACAACTTTACTACCACTTTGTGGTGGACACTGTTGTGGTGGACGGTCACAATTCGTTTTTAGTAATTTCTGAACAAAATATTTCAAAAATTAAAAAAGGTTAAAAAAAAGAAAAAAAGTCTCTGCTGCGGTTTGTGACTGCTACACATACAATCCCTGAATGTCCCTTTCAAATTGTTTTTATATAATGATGATTTATTTAGCCCAAGTCTTGTTTTACCACCTGCAGTTGCCAGATTTTATGCTCCCGGTCACAGTTAATGGGCAGACAATTCACTTGACTAAATTTATTAGTTCAAAATAAATAAGTGACATTGATTGCTATTCATTCTTACAAAATTAATAAATGAACCAGTAAAGTCAGCATGAATAATCCTCAGATAATGTATACAATTCTCTGTAAATAAAGAATAGTATGGGCTTTAGTTTTAAATGAACCACATTCATTACCATAAATGAAAAGATTGTTATATTTAGCACTGGTTCAGTGCTGTATAAGTAGGTTGGCTACAGTGGGGAGAGGGGGGGGGGGGGGGGGGGGGGGGGGGGCTAGTGGGGCACTCGACACTGACATTCAAAAGTGGTTGATATTTTGTTAAGAACTTCTTTTTTCACTCTCTTCTTAGTTAACTCTTTCAGGTACAGTAACTCACTTCTTATAACCCCATTATTCATTCTTCACAAAATAGTCCAATCATGAAAATGTTATATTTATTACATTATAATTATTCCCAATCCCCATCAGTTTCACATTTGCAATAATCTCTCAAGTAGATTATCATACCAAGCAAAAGTCTAACAGATCGTATTTTGCCCCTCCCCTCATGGTAATACCAAATATAGTTCTCCCAGTCCCCATCTAGGCAACCGCATTTACGTGATAAAAACTGGCAACACCCTCTAAATTTTCTTGTGTCAACCCAGATAGACGTTTTTTCGCCGAGTGGGTAAGATTGACCAAGTATTTGAGCCCTTAAGTAAGGCTCAGTTATCAATAATGTCAAGCATATTGTTTAGCATATAGATCGTAATTCATCTGAGATGTTTTGGTAAATTTCGTATTTTCAGAATACGAGATTTACAGCCCCTTTTTTTATTTTTGCTACGACGAGTTCGTTCCAAATTGTCATTCAAAATGGCGGCAAGTTAGTGTCGTCGAATTTGTTACCCATTGATCGGGACTGTCGAATTCTCTTCTATTGCTTCGGAGGCCGGTTATATTTTGTTATTGTATTATATATTATAATGTTTATATATATATTTATATGACCTATGTGACTCCGATTTGTCCTTATGAATGCATGCAACTGTTTAAAGTATCCCGCATGTGAGTTGTTTCCCGACTTGATAAAATAGATAGTTTAATTCACGCCGAGGAACGACGGACATATTTCCATTACGTCTTATTGTTGTTTTATAGATATTATAGACATATACGACGGGTATAAAACAGATTATAAATATTGTTATTTTGTTGTTATACTGATTAAAAATTGATTTTTGATGACCTATGTGACCCCGATTGTCCTATGCTCATGCTACTGTTTAGAGTACCCCGCATGTCGGTTCCCGACTTGATTTAATTAAATAGTTTTTTTCACGCCGAGAAACGACGGACATTTCTTCTCATTACGTATTATGATTTTTATACTGATTAATTTCACGCCGAGGGTCGACGGACGAATATTTATCATTACGTATTATGGTTATTATACTGATTTATTTGATCCTTTATGACTCATTGTATTCATTATCTACAACCTGTTTCCCTTTGTGTTTAATCATGAGGTATTGCCGACGTCATCTTGTTATGTACATCATAGATGTTCAAGATTAAAATAGATGTAGCTGGACTCGGATAAACCGAACTCATTCTGGGAGGAGATTGAGCAGCTAAAATTGTCATTTCCCCTCCCAAGTCTATACCTAAGATCAGACCCAAAACTAGCTTAGTCAGGTTGTATACTATAGTATTTATAAAGTAAATCCTCTTCAGTCTTGATTCCCTTTGTTTACATTCATTCTACTATGAAGTACTACCGTGTATACTACCCCTACCAGAGGGGAACCTTCATTCATCCCGATATATACACCACCGTTGTTCCAGTAATAACTTTTGCAAGCTAGACGCCGATTTACCGGCCGCTTTTTGGGATGTATTTTTGTGCAGTACGGCAGCCATTGTTTTTTCCCCTCCAAAGGCTTTAACTAGACATAGACCAGAGGTAGATCTGTTTTCTAAACCTCCTAGTTTTCCGTTTTACCTTTCCCTCCCTAGCCATACCTTTACACATTTCTAGAGTTTATCTGTTATATAATAGACCCTACATGTATTGTATTCGCCACTCTGGTCGCTGGTGTACGCCCGTCTATTCTTTATTAGGCCGTTCGATCACCCGAGGGGTGCCACCTCCCTCGCAGAGGTGACGGTGCTTTGGTGTCAAGAACAGCCAGGGTAGTTTTTACAAAAGAAATAAACTTCGCTGGCAGTTCCTAGTCACACCAAATTTTTAACCCCCTGTTCCTAAGAGACTAAAACTGTCGAACAGGGGGAGGCCACTTTTTGTTTTGACCACTGTGCGTTAGGTCTGTTGTAAATCTGTTTCTGGACAGCATTAGATTTACCCAAATTATACTCGCGATTCTGAGCTGATCGCAGGTGAACGGTCGGCTATTCTGTTTAATAAAGCTGATCGATCACCCGAGGGGATCCACCTCCCACGTAAAGGTGACGGTGCAGGGGTCGTGAACAGTCAGGGAAGCTTTACAGCTCCTCTGACGGTTCCTAGTCATACCAGTTCTGATGGTGTGCAGATCCCCTCTCCCTGTTCCAATCAAACGAGCGAACAGGGGGAGAATAATCCCATTTCGGTAGTATCAGGAAACTCCTCACGAGGGGGTGTTCTCCCTGCCGTTATGACGTTCAGTAACAGAAAAACAACCTCCCATGATGGTGACCGTGCTTATAATAGAGGTTGTTGTGTTTCCCCCCCGGAAATACTGGTGAGACTGTTACTGATGAGGGGAGCACGGAAAGGGGAGCGCCTGTAAACAGTCAGGTGGTTCCTCTTTCCACTCAGGCATGTGAATCTATACCATCAAACACGCACCCAGATCACATCCTGGCTCCACCGGGCGGTGTAATTTCCTCGCGAGGTTATTATACTGCTCCTATTGTTGCTCTAGAGTCAGTTGTCGCACATCACCCCTCTTTACGGGGGGGGGGGGGGGGGGGGGGTTTGGTGCACAGCTACAGAGTAGGGGATCTCACCGGGGGGACCAGGGTACGCTATTTTATAGTAGTAACCTAGTCTCCTCCCCCAAAGACGCTTCTCGTACGGTAAATATTGACCCTCTTACCACAGATCCGGTCCGTATTGCCCAGAGTCGCGCCCCTGATTATCGCGCAAATATTTCCCCCCCGGAAATATCGGATATCAATCAGGGTAGTGACAAAGGTTCTTTAGAACCCGTTATGTCACGATCCAGTGACAATAATCGCTATCTGAAAGCAAACTCGTCACGCACTGACTATCGAGAGGATTATAGATCGAGTGGTCTCGCTTACCTTAATCCCTCTTTAGAGGATAACAGTGCAAGTCAAAGAGATGCATACAGGGGTTCTCAAGGAGAGTTAAACGATGCATACAGGAGACAAAGGAATTCACACGGGGAGACTTTGACTATTATCCTGGCTCTTACCGCCAGACAATTCACCCTAATTATGGTCAGCAAATAGCTACCACTCCAAGGGTCATTGAACGACCTACCATGGGATCGCTTGAGGATTATAACTCATTCTATCAATGGCAGCAGTTTAAAGCTTTTCAAGCTAGAGTTAATACTGAGGGAAATTCCCAACCAACTCTTACACAGCCACGGGCGAATCACAATGTCACACAACCCACGGCTGCCCGTACTAGTACTAACAGTACTCAATCATCCCAGGTAGTCGCTACTACTGTTCCTTCTACTACTACTACTACTACTACAGTCACGGACTTAGTCAGCGTAGACGAGGAGGAGGATATCATCGAAGAGGAAGACGATGATGATTATGGGAATTATGATGATGATGATGATGACCTGTCACAGGGTTCAGGTGAACATAACTCAGACAATGATCCTGACAACTCTGGTATTTTCCCGGCCAATGTCCTGATAAGGAAGGTATTTTCTGAGGATGAACCTTCTCCTTTTGGGTTTGCTTGGCAGTCAAACAAAACTAAGAATATCTTCCAACGAAACAGAGTTGATCCTATCAACAGCTATGCAGCCAGTGCTATGGGACTGGCGCCCCCTGATGTTCCAGAGGAGTATTCCGGCGGATCTTTTTTCTTCGATAGCCTTAGTGAGCCGGCAGCGACGACTTCGACTCCTACTCTTTCTCTTCCCAACGAAATTTTCACGGAAATGTCGAAGGTTAGGAACAAGGACAAACTGACTCTGGATAAGGAAGCCAGAATTGATAGAAGGGAAGCCATTGCGGCATTCAGAGTCTGCCCAACGGATGAAACCGAGTGTTTCGGTATCTCTTCCATCGATAAAGGAGTCATGGACTATATGAAGCCGAAATCTTCTTCAGTCAATAACTTCTCGAAGGAATGGGAGGAGGTACTATCGGCCGAACAGGAGGAACTTTCTGTTATCAGAAGACTCAGTATCTTCCAGATGTCGGTGATTAACGCCCTTGCTTTGGATCTCCAGCCTTCTCTTTTGGAAAAACCTTCGGAGGAAGTACAGAGATCGTACGCTTCAGCACGACTCGCCATGGACATGTCAGGTCGTGTACTTCAGGGGACGACGATAGACATTCGTCTTTTCTCAAAGGATGAAGGTCTCTCCTTTCGATCAGAGATCGCACTAACGAGATGGATTTTCATCTCTTTTTTCTTTCCGTCATTTGTCCTTGAAAACAACGGAAACATGGGGAGCCAAGTGATTTCCAGGACTCTAGTTATTTACATATATAACTTTGTATGCCGCGTGCCTGTCTACGGCCATATCACGTCGGATAGATCGGTTTTCTCATCCAATTACCGAAGTTGAGCGTTGCGGGCCCGGTAGTACTTGGATGGGAGTCCGCCGGCCTGGGTATACCGGGAGCTGTATATATTTTTTATAAGAATATACACATCGACCTAACTTACTTTTTCAGCTGACTCTGATGTCAATCTGACAAGTATAGACTGACTTTCTTAGTTTGAATATTTATCTCTTTCAACGTGGGCCTTGGAGCCAGGCCGCGCCTTTATCGAGTTTTTTCAATTGGAAGTTTTTTCTTATCGTCTGACACGGAAGCGCTACGAGAAGAATCATCTATACACTATTCTGCGAGACGGCCTATATAGGACGGTCTTTGTTTTTTATTCTTCACTACATTGGATCTTCTGAGTTCATTTCATGATCTCTTCTTCTTCTTCTTTGATGCAGTTCAACACTCCTGGTGGAGTAATGCGAACCGTATCTCCTTTTTTGGTTTCATGACCACATTATGGAAGGTGGACACTTGTATATATTTATCCTGATTACGGTGTGAAATGGACTTCTGACTTCATTTCTTGACCTCCGATAGCGGGTCTGAACCGTCTCACTAGCCTGATCTATTCACGAGTTTTTCGAGGCTAGAGGACAGGATTTATCACGAGTTTTGGGTTTTTTATTCTTCACTACATTGGATCTTCTGAGTTCATTTCATGATCTCTTCTTCTTCTTCTTCTTCTTTGATGCAGTTCAACACTCCTGGGGGAGTGATGCGAACCGATTTTCCTTTTTTGGTTTTACGCCCACATTATGGATCATCACACGTTGGTATTATATTTTCATTTTATGCCATTTTCTATATATATTCCTTTCCGTGTTCATTTAAGTCCGACACCCTCTGTTGTCCGATATTGTGTTCGGATAGAGACTTTGAAACCTTTTTAGCTTTTACAGTAGTTCATTGTTCATTCCTTGAACGGAAATGAAATGGGAATTTCATGACGATCCTCTGTGTGAGTTTGACGAATCCGGGCTCGGACTCTGGAGGTTTTTATTTTATTTTTACGGAATAAATCGCATCTTTTTATTTATTCATTTTTTCCAGGAATGTTCAACGATTTTCTACTCTGAGAAAACGTGGAGGGGTGAAATTCAGAGTAGGGTTTTCACCCCCTTGTTGGGACAAGTGGGTCTCTGACGCCCTCGAAAATAACTTGTATAAATTCGCGTGGTACCGTCGTTTTTCGACTATATCACCTTTTCAGTTTACAAGTTTGTTTGTTTTTTATCTGTTTAACAGATGTCATTAAAAACAAAGACCCAGTCATTGGGCATGGCAATTACATGTTTATATTCTCGCAGACTATTTACCAAGAGGGGTATTTTTTGCGTGCATCTACGATTGGTCTCTCTCTCTCTCTCTCGAAACCTATCTTTCGGGACCTCGTGGCCGGGCTCTTGCGATCCTAGTTCAACATATGTATGGGGAAATCGCTGACTCTGTGAGGTCAAGTTTGGATCCTGGTCTACATTCATCCAATGTCTATGGATATTTATCTGTTTTCATACAGACTGGGCCCAGTCCTTTTCATACAGGATGCCGGGATGGTGGTTCTATTGTCCACAGTCGCCAGACATCACATCAGATGATGTACCGTATGGAAGGTTGATCCAGGTACGGTAAATGGGGAGACCACGAACTTCCCGAGATCAATATTCGACCTTGGCCTACAAGCATCCACGGTCAACTTTTATTCCTAATTGAGGGCATGGAGATTTTTCTTCTCGTCCCTTAAACTCGTATCATATGGCCCTCATATAGGCCTACCATTGGAGCCTTTACAAGCGGCGCCATTAAGATTGATCGCTATATGACGTTCTTTTCTCTTTTTCTTATAACCGTTGCATCAGGAAAGTGTTGCTCGGAGCCTCTTTTCTTATGCATAGGGATGTTATACGTTTCTTTGATTTATGTAAACTTGGGTAACCCTATTCTTTTTAAAGATAGAGAACGATGTGTTTGAAACACCCTGTAATTATGTTTACGTATACCATATAAGGCTTAATGGACTTTGCACCAATCTACTGCGCACAAGCTTGGATTGGGAGACAAGCTCCGTTTAGCGGGACTTCGTCCCAGAACTCGCAACAACTAGCCAAGTTTACGATTTTCAGCAAGGTGGCGGGAGTTAAACTCTATTTTCGCCCAGGATTTTTAGCTAAAAACGAGAGAAACGACTACTCCGCAACACCCTTGTTCTTACCTTATCTATAAAGGCAGAACAGTAGGGATCACTTATATGGTATCTAGATAAAACCAGTAGCATTTTAGAGGCGAGGAAACACGTCTGTTTATCTCTAGTAAAAAGCCATATAAACTAAAGCTTTATTTTCGTCCAGGTTTTCTTGCTAAAAACGAGAGAAGCGATTACTCCGCGGCACCCCTGTTCTTACCTTATCTTAAAAGGCAGAACAGTAGGGCTCAGAGACTCAGTTGCCCCGTCAGAGCACTTAAATGGTATCTAGATAAAACCAGTAACATTAGAGGCGAGGAGACACACTTGTTTATCTCGAGTAAAAAGCCATATAAAGCTGTCGCAAGGTCTACTTTATCAGGGTGGTTGGTTGACGCGATTAGATCAGCGAAGGCCACGAATAACGAAGGCATCCCACGAGGTCACAGTGTGAGGGCATACTCCGCTACTTGGGCACACGCGAAGGGAATTTCTATTAACGAAATACTCAATACGGTTTCATGGAAGTCCGACACGACTTTTACATCTACTTATCTGAAGGACATCCAGCTAAGAACCGATAGAGGAAGGTACGCTTCGGCCGTCTTGGACGGAGAAAGCAACACCAATTAGACACACTACCAACTAGACAATATTCCCGTTTTTACGACACATCCCCGTTTTTATGACATCACTCATGACGTCTTTGAGACAGGTTCGTATTTTAAGATGATATCTTTAACTTATCCTATAAGGTTTACTACACTATTTACGTTTTAAGTAAGCTTAATTAACCTGTATACTAGGTTAATACGGTTAGTTATTTATATCAAGGTGGTTTTATTATTATGGTTTCCTATCGTTTTTTGACCCCTCGTGTTTGTATACACTTGTTTCCCAATCCCTATCAGTTTACTGCATCCGATGATTGGCCTTCACCGCCATTCGCCGTGTCAATCGATTGCAAATGTGAAACTGATGGGGATTGGGAATAATTATAATGTAATAAATTTAAAAAGGACCCTTTAGGATGTCCTTTTATTTATCAATTATAGTATTATTCCCAATCCCCATCAGTTGGTCCCGCCGACCGCCCCTGGCTTAATCACGATGCCTTCGCTCGTCGTTTACGTTTTTCTCCAAAGAGAAATTTAGAGGGTGTTGCCAGTTTTTATCACGTAAATGCGGTTGCCTAGATGGGGACTGGGAGAACTATATTTGGTATTACCATGAGGGGAGGGGCAAAATACGATCTGTTAGAATTTTGCTTGGTATGATAATCTACTTGAGAGATTATTGCAAATGTGAAACTGATGGGGATTGGGAATAATACTATAATTGATAAATAAAAGGACATCCTAAAGGGTCCTTTTTTAGTCTTGGTCCCAAAGCAGAGTAAATTCAAAAGAGGTCAGTATTGAACAGAAGGTAGTCAGTTGAAGTAGATCAGTAGAGAAAGTGTAGTCATTGAAAAGGGAAAGCCAGTTAAAGTAGATCACTGGAAAAAAGGGTGATCATTGAAAAGTGAAAGTCAGTTGAGGTTTATAAGTCGACGGTAGTCATAACCAGGCTTTCTGTTAAGGTTTGAAAAATGCGCGCACACATGGACAACAAAAAAAAAATGGGGATAAAAATCATTAAACTGCCTCATAAAACAAAGAAATTATGTGGCAGGAACCCTCAAAGTGCATTAAAAAAAGCCTAAAAACATCCCGGCCCCTGAGCCGCGAGAATTATGGAACCAAATAGCGAAATATTGAGCCTGGCACTCAAAATGCTCTGGCTACAACCCTAAAAATCACGTCTGGACGTAATGACGCGTGCTAATGGGAAGCCTGGTCATAACCCCAGTTGAGGTAAAGTACAGGGTTATCATGGAACAGAAGTTGACATGGAAGTCATGTCAGTTGAGGTAAATCAGTGGACACTTGAAGGCATATTATGTGATCTTTTCATGGGGAGCCCTCTACCCATGATTCTTTTTAGAAAGTAGAATTTCTTGCAGATTTACATTTCTGATCATGAATCATAAATATATTCTGAGTTACATAGCGATACAATTCCTAATTACTTCAAAATCATGGTTTTTAAGGGTTGAAAATAGATTGTCTGCTAGCGGACAGTTTATTTTCACTCTATTTTCACGCTAAAAATCATGATTTTGAAGTAAGGCCTAACAAAAATAAATGTTTGTTTCCGGTAACCCGACCGACCCTCTCAAAACCTGCCAACCGTAAAAATTGTATCAACATTTTGAAAAAATAAAATTTATTTTCTACCTACCGTTCGTATTTTTTCAGTCCAAATTTACGGAAATGTATTGAGAGAATAAAAATGTTACATTCCCATTTAGTTTTACATTCCCATTTTCCCGAAGGTCCAATTTGAATGTACCCATTTCCATGAATTCTGCAACAATTCTGAAGTTTACTTTCCATTCGTCCGTACGAATATAAATAAAATAAATAAAATCCCCAGTTTTACGTTGCTCCACTGCAGCTGCTGCGATTATCCCCTATCCCCTACACAGAAGAGATTGGATCAGGTTTCAGCAAAGAATCGTGAGATTACCGCATGTGTGATGTTGTGGGGAAATCCCTTCCTCCAATGTAAACCTATGTACACTCTTGGCGTGAATTTGCATGATTTAAACGGTGTAAAACGCTGAGCGAATCTCGCGAGATCTCGACCATGAGGTCGATCACGCCGCAATCGCAAACTTAAAATGGATTTCTCTACATCGCGGTCTAGTGTCAACATGAAAATGCTGAAACCCGAATAATGATTTAATATTCTAGATTTAATATACAATTTCAGGGTAATTATTTTTGTTCATGATTTGTGCATTATACGTATGTTGTGTAAATCTAAAATAAGATGTTAAATTAAGCTCCTTCAAGTATGCTACATTGACTCAAAGACTATTTGAATATGATTAACTAGAAACACTAAAAAACAAAATTGTACGGGGGTGGTGTGGCAATTCCGTGTGAAAATTGTGCACCAAATCATGGCATGGCGTCATTCGTGGGGGTTGAAAATCTTCAAAATTTGAGGGGGGCACACCCATCCTTAGACTCCCCCCTGTACGGACCATCCAAATCTTGTTCCACATTTCCCAAAAAGTTGCACGTTTTCATGAAATTTGCCTCGAAAGTTGGCGTTCAGATTGCGATGTCGTCAAAATTCGGAAGCTTTGCAATTAATACATGGTGAATCTAAAATATATTTTTTTTGTAAAATAAAAATGTTTCCCAACCGACCGACCCTCTTTTTTTGTCAGCATTTTACCGGAAACAAACATTTATTTTTGTTAGGCCTAATTAGGAATCGTATCGCTCTGTAACTCGGAATATATTCATGATTTATGATCAGAAATGTAATTCTGCAAGAAAATCTATTTAATAAAAAAAAGGATAGAGGGCGCCCCCTGGAAAAGATCGCATAGTAGTTGGTGAACAGGAAAGTCATTGTTGATAGAGCATTTAAAGGGTGATCATTTAAAGAGACATTAGTGAACAAGTTCTATTTCTAGAACGAACAAGTTCTAGTCCTAGAACGAACAAGTTTTAGTCCTAGAACGAACAAGTTATAGTCCTAGAACGAACAAGTTATAGTCCTAGAACGAACAAGCTATAGTCCTAGAACGAACAAGTTATAATCCTAGAACGAACAAGCTATAGTCCTAGAACGAACAAGTTCTAGTCCTAGAACTAACAATGCATTATTAACAGTATCGAGTATCATTGTATTAAGTATCTGTCTTTCTATGTATTTTGGATAAGGTGTGGGTGGATGCAGGCCACCGGTGGTCTAGACTATCACGAAACCATGATGTTGCCTTGTGAATCCCAGTATGAAGATTCATGCCATTGGAGAGACCAGTAGTCCCATGTAGTGTTGATAATAGCAGGCGTTGGATGTACCAGCAATGTCTTCATTACATAGACCCTGGGACTATATACTTCATATCTGCTGTTATACCGTATTGTACGAGCCATTTTATAATTTTGTTTGCCCGGCAGATATTTTTATGAAATGATGCTTGAGGGATATTTTATTGAATAATTAATTTTGCATTTGCCCAATACTGTCTTAAGTGCCGTTTAGAGGGTTTAATTTCACAGATGAGGGAGGTGGTCCTTATTGTAATAAAACACCTGTTAAAATATTACTGTGCAATATAATTTGATACAAAATTCTATTTTTGAAACAAGTAACAATAACAAAATGGTTTATTTACCAGGGGTTATCATTTGAAATCAACTTGGGGCTATAAAATCAGGGAATTATCTTCAAATTTTAAACAAACTATTTGCATGCATCCTCTAATCCCTGAAAAAACCCACAAGTTTCCTTGTATGGAAGACTTATCAGTGTACTAGCAGTAACATTGTACTAAATAACCAGTGCACCAAGATGCCAATGGTATTCTATTGAATGTTTTGGTTAGTTACTTAGTGATAACCTGAACTTTTGGTATAGGTTGTTATCATGTTCAGAGCAGAATGTGATCCCTTCTATTGTTTATATGAGGGTAGGTCAATAAGTAATGAAAGTTATCATGGTATGGATGCATTGATTCTATTGAGGGTTAGTGTGATCAATACAAAGTATGAACCTTTGTCTTTCAAACAATACACTTTTGGATTACTAGTATGAACTATCCATCCAAATATTGACAGCTTTCAGTAAGTGTTCAAAGTGTACTTACTTTAAGCTAATGCTAGGACGTCATAATTCATACTAAGAAATCCAAAAGTGAATTGTTTGAAAGACAAAGGTTCATACTTTGTATTGATCACACTATATGTCAATAGAATCACTCATGCATCCCATACCATGATCACTTTCATTACTTATTGACCGACCCTCATATAAGTATTTTCGCTCAAGTTTTGTGGTCCTTTTAACAAAACCTGTGGATGATGGATACCAACAAAATCAGTAAATTATTAGAAAACAGCTGGAAATGTGACCCATGTTTATGGCACATTAGTCCCTTTCAAAGAAATGTATGTATTGATTCACTAAAGGGTGGAAGAATCCATGCATATATCGTGATGGTGCTCCAAAACAAATGACGGCTGGTTTATTCTCAGTTGTACCAAAAGCATGTAGCAAGAAGTGTAAATCTCCTATATTGTATATTTAGTTTATTTCTCAATTCTCATCGTACAGCAAGCCGATTAGACTGTTTTGGAGTAGCTTTTGCAGTAGTTGCCGCCTGCCAAAGCTTAGGATATAAAGATGTCCACCTAGCGTTATCAGAAGATCATGCATGGGTGATGTATGGAGAGAGTGGGGATGACACGGCTGAGATCACTTGGCATGGCAAGGGAAATGAGGACAAGCGTGGCCAGCCCATCAGTTTAGGTAAGATATGTTTTTTAAGATGATCTCAGTAACATTTTGAACATCAAACAAATTGTCAGAGCAATTTTATTTTTAAGCCTCATGACCTCCGCTTTAGATTCTCATGACATAAAAAGAAAAAATGATTCATCAACCTTGTAACCTAACAATGCATGTGGAATTTAAATGGAAGCGTGTCAAAAATGTACTAATAACCTACAGGGTTCCCTACAAATAAAGTGTATTTGTTTCAGAATATACCATTGATATCTTCTTGGTATCTTCAGACGATAGCATTGATATGTTTAGAAGATAGCACGGATAGCTTTAGAAGATAGCACGGATAGCTTTAGAAGATAGCACGGATAGCTTTAGAAGATAGCACGGATAGCTTTAGAAGATAGCACGGATAGCTTTAGAAGATAGCACGGATAGCTTTAGAAGATAGCACGGATAGCTTTAGAAGATAGCACGGATAGCTTTAGAAGATAGCATGGAGAGAAGAGCATGTGTGGTCTAGTGGAACAGCGCAGGTTTCACGATACAAAGGTTGTGAGTTCTAGCCCCGCTACAGCAAACGTGTTTATATCCTTGGGCAAGGTACTTAGTCTCAATTGCCTCGTAGACCCAAGCGAGATTGGGAAGCTGTTAGGGGATATTACAATCTAAGTGCTGATCCATTTGTGTGCGCCTCGGCTGCCCGTGTAAGTGAAGCGAAGTGATTCTGACGATTTCCTAATGGCAGCAAAAAATACCGTGGTTCGGAAGTCACATAGAAATGGTGGTCCCGTGTATCGGAAGAGCAATACCCGGGCACGTTAAAAAGGTTACAGACGCGTTCGTAAAGAGTAGGGGATCATCGCGATCTCGATGTAGCAGCGCTATATAAATGCTTCTATATGGATAGCTTTAGAAGATAGCATCAATATCTTCGGTAGATAGCACTGATAGCTTTAGAAGATAGACTGGATCTGTGCATTGTCTGTCTACTTGTAGGCCACCTTCAATGTTGATATGAATGCATCAAGGGAGGGGTACTTTTTTATCTGCAGGTTGTTAGTAATACTAGTAATAACCACATATATTGCCTTATCCTCTTGTAGGGATTGAAGAGAGGAGCTGGTTGTATCTGAATGGTCATCCAGTGGTTTGCAACAGACAAATAGAGGTAGCATCCTTGGTGTCAGCTATTAATCCTAGTGTTACAGGAAATGTGGATAGTGTGGAGCTTGCATCATTACAACAGGTAGGACATTATGGGGCCATGGTTCAGGGAGATTTATCAGCCAGACATTTGGGACACGAGTAGTAGCACCCTTTAAATTACTAGGGTCCAAAGGGGCTTAACCTGACACAAATGTGGGAATCTATGGATATAGACACATTTCTTCACATGATATCCAAGTTTTTTTTCGTCAGGTTAATAAAAAGTAATGTGTATACATCTAATTTCAGGCATTACAACCCCCATTAAGTGGCAGTTGTGCCAAGACGTAGGTACTAGCTAGATCTAGTTTTTCATACCTTGGTAACCTTGCTATGTCCATCGATGGGATCTCTTTTGGTGTTAATGTGTACATTTTTGATCTGTACACCCCATCTGGAAGGTGCAAGTATACAGTACTGAATACATCAGGCATAACAACACCCATAAAAGTAGAAGATTTTGCGCCAGGCTATTTCTGTGAAGTCCTACCCCTGGATGAACTAATAATATTCATAAAAAGGGAATAGTATGTTACAATGCAATATCTATTTGTTCTTTTATTTACAAAACTGTAAGTTAGTAATTTGATGTAGCTGGTAATTATAACCATGATTTCTATCTTTTTATCACCAGGAACTCCTGTGGCTATTGTATGATTTGGGACATTTGAAGAAGTAGGTATTCATTCACAGTAAAAATAAAGAGTCCTTGTTAATTAATGAATAGTATCCTGAGAATACCTTTTGTTTTTTACATTATTTATCTAGCAAGCATAGTGATTGGCATCAAAAATGAGAATTCCAGGCTAAAACCAGTGATTAAAACACATATTCCAAATTTAACCAACTTATGTTTTGCAGTCTATCAATCAATTAAGGTTGTTCCTATGGCTAATTTTTTATTTGATATTTCAATACAGCTTGCTGAGCTCCACAATAATCTGAAATTTGAGATTGATCGGAGGTACGGTTTTCTAGATATGACAATTTTATTGTCAAAATTGAAGCATTCATTTCTTTTGTTTCTTATTGTTTTTTTGACCCTAGCTGGCCTAGCAAAATAATTAATCTATGCAAAAATGTTTAATTAATTTTATCAAGAAAAGTATAAATGCTACAAAGCTGAGATTTTGGGAGCTTGTTAATTATGGTTTTTAGGAAGTTTTCTGTGCTGCGGGAGGCTGTAAGACGTCTGCATAATTAATTATACTTAATTATCTAAAAATTTAAAAAAAATAAAAAATAGGCTAATTAATACACTTAATTATTTTTTTCAAGTTCATGCCCTTTACTAAATGTAATGCCACTTGGTGTATATGTTGGTTATACTACTCTCCTTATTTCCTGTGCTGCGGGAGTCTACAGGAGTTTTCAACAACAACAATTAGAGCAAAAACAAAAAACTAAATTTTTATAGAAATTCTACCTTGGGAATAAAAAAAAACAAAAGAAAATAGACTGCCCTCTGTTGGCCAAAAAACAATACAAAACAAAAGAATTCAAAATGACTTAAAATGGATTTTTGACAATAAAAATGTCATATCTAGAAAACCGTACCTCCGATCAATTTCAAAATTCAGATTATTGTGAAGCTCAGCAAGCTCTATCAAAATATCAAATAAAAAATTAGCCATAGGAACAACCTTAAGCAATATGATTAGTCCATAATTTGGATTGAATTCAACATTCTATGCCTGTTGTATAAGCACAAAGAAATGCTCTTGATTGAGAATGTATGCAAAGTTGATACTGACATGAAAGAAGCGAAAAATTCAGAATGTGACGAATGTGTGGGTGGGGACCCTAGATACAGGCATCGATTACTGAATAATAAAAGAATGCATTGTTCCATACAGTTGTGGATTTGTTGTTCAGAAAAATAGAATGTTTGACCTTTTTAAAACAATAAGAATTTAACGCAGTTGTAGTTTAATACCAGTTTGTCGCATATCTTTAAAATATTGACAATTGTTAAAAAAATTAATTGAAATATAAAATGAATATAAATTATCGAAAAGTTACTTCATCCCTAAACATGTGATGGGAAACTAAAAAAATCTCATTGAAATCAATTTTTCTCATTGCAATAATGGACTGCCACCTAATGAATGTTATTACTGAGAAACAAATGAGTAATAGGTCTAATGAGTAATGGGGGAAAATTGCAGGTAATTCAAATAGCATGCACTCTTTAGAGTGTGTGGGAGGAGGGGAGGGGGAGTAATTATCAATTTGTGAGAGGATTATAGATCAGTTAATTGAGAATTGTGGTAAGATGTGCTAAATTGGAGAGGTAGGGAGAGGAAACTCCCATTCCTTTTCCTCCGCTTTATATGGTTGTACAAAAATGTACAATAACTATGAAAGGATTACACATGTTCATGGTCCCAAACTGGTTTTAAGCTTTTTTTTCAAATGGGACAAATAATTGTCTCTGAATATTTGTTGATATCAAAATACATTTAAAATCAATCCTATATTTATGTACTTTCCTATAAATTCAAAATTGGTTAAATCTGGCTATTTGGTAAATCTAGGCTGTAAATATATAATATTTGTATTGATCCAATTTTCTGCACATGTTCAGTTGATTGATATCAAAATAGACTTGGCTTTGACAGTTCGTTATATTTTTAGAAAGTTTACAAGGAAATAGGTAAATGGGTCAGTCAGTATTGTGTGTCTGTCAGCCATCTTGTAACCAAGCAATGATATGAAGGTGTGAGAATAATATACAAATTTGAAAAAATTGGGCTTAGATAAACCAATGTTCAAAAATCTATGAGAATAGAAGTATTTGTTGATGCATGGCTCCTATGTTTGCCCTAACCCCTCTAAAAGGGGATCTTGTCTATTGGGTTGGGCTGACACATATTTGTAAATGGTATTTGTTTCTGTTGATAGTTTTTCAAAGAATTTTGAACATTTTTCAATGTGTACAGCCGCGATCCAGGCTTCCCGTTAAGGTTTGAAAATGTGCGTCCACATGGACGCAAAATTGCCTATGAGGTGGTAAAAAACAGAAATGTGTGCGTCCATGAATTGATTGTCAGGGCGCCATCTATTGTCGAAATTGTGTCTGAAAAGGATGCAGTTGTCGCTCAAAGAAAAGGTTGAGATCTTAATATCAAGAAAAGAATCTCCTTCCATACTTCAAAATGAAACTTTTGTCATTAAGATTGGATACTGCTTTCTGATTTCATGAAGACAAATTACTGTGAAATTGTCTTTATTTTCTTTGCCTAATTCCATCAATATCTCAAAATACATTGTTCCGACAACTGCAACCTTTTGCCGAGACGGTACACATATTTTCAAATATTTGAAAATTTAAAGGGTTCCTTAAACCTGCTCACATACTCTATGCACTCATAAAGGAAGTAGTATTCAATTATTTCAACCATAACATAACAAAGCAGGATACATCAAGCCACTCATGGATGACCTTAGTTGGAATTTCTTCTATGCTTAACGAACAATCAGTGCGGAAGTCAACAGGTTCAGAAAATTGGGTTATCCTGAAACATACATTATTTATCGGTCTTAAAAACTATTTGAATTTTTTTTAGAATTTGATCATGTTGAGGTGTTTTAATAAGAGCACAAATATTTGTTAAGTTGAAAAAACAATGGAGTTCATACCAATATAATATTCAAGCAAGATGAAAAAGGATGACTGTCAAAAAACATACCAACTAACCAAAGTTCACTACATTGGGTATAATTATACAGACACAAGGTTGCCACACCAATAAGTTGATGTCTCAAGGTTATATATAGATGGATTTAAACATGGGGAGTTATCCCAACAGAAGCATAGACAATTGGTAACTCTAATGCAACCTGCCTACAGAATATTTGGTTCTGTACCGAATGGGCAACAATTGTGGGGCTCGTTTTTATCTGGGTGTAAAACGAATCCCAACAGTCCTGCAAATGTAAACTGTGCCTCCTGTGTATCATAAGTAGCTATTTGTGCAATGGATGCATATGTGTATGATATTCAAGTTGGTAAGCAATGTTACGGAATAAACTGTATACTAATTACTTCATGAATTTGACTTGTATGCATATATATTTATATGCATTCTGTTTTATCCATTGCATTGCTGTTATGATGTTTTTGTTTTATCTCTGTTGCCCTGATGGGGTCTAATGAGATTTGACGGTTTCATGAAGTATACGGTTTATGTCGTAGAACCCCCTTTCGGCGGTTGGAAAGCAGCGCTTACCATTCAAGACACTCAGCACCAGAAGGAATTCATTTGTCAGTGGATGAATATGGACCTCACGATACCTGCCAATTTAGTCCTGAACAAAGTATAGTAGTTAACTTACTTACAACTTATGCCGAAATATAATTCTATTTTGTAGATATCCCACAGCTCTTGGAAATCTAGGTGACCTGGAAAGTATCAACCCTACCCCAGATCGACCTTCGACCTATGACCTATTCCAGGAGGCCATTCAAGCTGGTCAAGAGCACTACGCAGATCATCATGTGTATCCGTATACCTACCTGGGAGGACATTCGTACAGGCAGAGACAGTATAAGGCGGCATTAGAGAACTGGTCATTGGCTGCAAACGTTGTCAGTAGGTAAGTATTTGCTATACTCGGTCGAGTACAGAATAGGAGGAGATTGTGAGGCTCTTATTTATCTGCACGCAAAAGGAAACCTTACTGTTGGATGCATCTATACTAGTACGTCAAGTACATCAAAGAGACCTGGCCATTGTGCTTTATAGACTATTTCAAATCCGAAAATATACGATCGGTTCCGAATGTTTCCGATTAGCCGAGTGATTTGACGCTCGGTTACATATGACTTGTCAGCTCACAAGTCATGTCCATTTGCTAGAGAAAAACAAACGTGTTTTTCACCAGTCTGCCCGTGTGGTAGATTGCGCTGGTGTTGGTGATAGATTGTATCCCTCACAAAGTGGATGTTGCTGCATTTCAGTAACAAAAACGGTGAGATGAAAGAGATTTGGGGTCATATATTCACTTTTTACTGTCTGCTCGATACATTTGAAATTTGCCGTTCAACGCCATTGTTGATAAAAAGATAAAATAGTCTCGTTCCACGTTTTACCTCGCATGGGTGTACGCGTGAATGTAAACATAGTAAATCACTAGGCGGACAACCAATGCTATGAATGCGATCAACTGTTGCGAAGAAAGCACAACGTGACCTGAAATGGTCTATAGCTGCCTATGATGGGTGATAGCAATAGCAACACCAATAGATGAGCACAACAGTTCATATTCCTTTAATTACTGAGCACAGATAGAAAGGAGCCTCAATATTGTGCATATTTAGTGCTGAATAAAGTATAGTGGGAAGGGACCTCATAATATAGTCTATTTGTCCATTACGAGACAGTGACGTAACTGCCTCATTCACTAATTGAAGTATATAAACGTGAGTACCTAGTCGAAGCACTGACATACACACTTGCGTGTAGAAAGGCGGAAGACACATTCGTGTGCGACGTGCATACATGTTGCACTTGAATAGTTCCGTCACTGTCTGGAGGAAGAGAAATAGAGTATAGTCTTAGACAATCCAGGTAGATAGAATTTGGGTGAATTTTGATCGTATTATAGCATTTGTTACCAGCGGCTTATAGTCACTGTCATAATGCTATGGACGAAATTCAAGCTATTTCACGCTAGCGTGTTTTGTTGTTGTTCGCGTAACTATGCATGCGCATGGCAATTTCACGATTGATTGATCAGCACACATTTTTTGAAAGCGTCCAGTACAAAATTTCCGGATTTACGCTTGTACGCTTGACGCATGTACATACGCATTGGTGGAATTATGTCCATAGCATTATGACGCTCACTTATACCTACAATGTATCTCTAGAAAGAATGAACCTTGCTCAAATAAACGACATAGTGCCAAACCGATGATGAACCAATAACAAAATAATTTCTGTTACAAGACCTCAGTAACCATACAGAAGCCCAGTTCAAGTGCATGCTATTATAGAGGCACATTTGGGTGGAGCACAAGGCTATGAGATGCAAAGGGCCAGAGACTCAAGTTTTATAAGTGTACCAACTTTGAATTTAATAAACAGCTGCAATGCAAATATTGGTCGTTTACCGATCACCCTCCAAGCTTATTAGCAAGTATGATCCAGTATAAATATTAAAGGTTGTGGTTCTTTTCTGGGGCATTAAACAGGAAAGAGTCCTTTTGAAGCTCACTATAATTTCTAACTCATAAATTTGTAAGTAATAGCGGAAGTAAGAATTATATATCAGTCCTTGATAGAATTAAATAATTATGCTAAAAAGGTGTGAACTTGTAGCAAATACAAAAAGTAGATATTAACTATATAATGGCGTATAAGCATGATTCTAGCAGAACCTATGACTAGCGAATCTCAATTAAATTCATGCGAGGATCGAGCAAAGGAAGGATGCAAGCTAAGTAAGTGAAATGATAAAATACCTTTGAGACCATGTATTTTTAAGGTCTTTGTTAATTAAATTAATGCCGGATTATCCGAGTGGATATATTATTGAAATACAACAAGTAACACTAAACTACATCGTTAATGATTGTCATTCAGGTATAATTACAGTAGAGAAGATGAGGAGGTATACAAGGAGTTCCTGGAGATTGCCAACGATCTCATCCCGTACATCGTCAAAACCGGCTCGACGGGGGAATCTCGAGTGGCAGCCAACGTCTTGAGAGATCCGGAGTGCTACAGCTACATCTTGCGCTTCTACGATGGCATCTGTAAGTGGGAAGAAGGTAGTGCGACGCCCATCTTTCACATCACGTGGGCTAAGCATTTCATGGCGACGGTGTCAAAGTTTTCCGTGGAAGCAAGACATAGAATCGATGTTGGCACTGAGGAGGATAAGGGGGATGATGATGATGATGATGATGATGACGACAAAGATAAAGAGAAGACAGCAGATGAAAAAGGTAACGGAGAAATAAAAGAAAATGGTAAGAAAGAAGAGGAAGTGAAAGAGGAGGATGGAGGAGAGGAAAAGTGTGAAATAAGTGATGGAGACGAGGAAGTAGAGGATATTAATAAAAATATTGTCAAAGATACAAAGTCGTCTTTAAAAATGAAGAAAAAATCTGGAAGACAATCCCGACAAAAGAATCCCGATAGGAGGGGATTTGAACAAGTTCAAGGTTTGAATATTGAGGTATTAGAGGCATCATGTGCTGAGGAATCGGACTCTATGATAGCTGCCTCGGAGCCTATCAGTACTTCGTCAATCACTACTTCTACAAACACCACCAGTCATTTATTGTCTAGTTCATGGGACTCTAAGACGGACTTCAATGATTTTCTCAGTACAAGATCCAATGGAAGTGCATTCCCAGGAATGACAATGGAATCGGTGATGAAGGCGGAGAGTCCAGCCGAGATGGCATTCCAGCGACGGCTTAAAGCCATAATGTCGTCGGAAGATGAAGAGGAAGATGAAACTGAAGAAGAGGAGAAGGAGTCCGACTCTGATTCGGATTCGAGTTCGGAGAGTACCGCAAGTGCCACATTCCAGATACCACCACCAAAAGTGTCATTCCACAGCCACAAAATGTGGGGTCTCAAGGAGATCCTTACGACGTCCGGTAAACTCAACACGGCGGCTATACAGCTGCAGCTCACAGCTCAGTCGCAGACCACGGTCAGCAAGCGCCCACGTGCCCACAATGACTACGAGGATTTTGGCACGTTACGCCGCAGACCGCGCAGATTTTAGCAGCTTTATATAGGGCAAGATGCAATTTGTTTTTTTCTTATGTAATTTTATGTGTACAGGTGCTTATATATTTTATAAACTCGTATGCCTTATGGTATTGCATCCATGTTACGACACCTCAAAGAACCCTCACTTGGACCGTAACTGTATTGAATCTGTCCAAAGCAAGGTTGTTGAATTCTGTACTTGTACATAAATATGCGGTGTCGTATCCCATGCCTTTGTCCATTGTATTCTTTTTAATTGAAGAACTATATATCTACGTTTTATTATTTTTGAAATATTAAGTAAACGTATTTAAAGCTATTCAAAAATATGCAGCTAGAAGTTAAACGAACACTTATTTATTCCGAAGCAGCTTAACTTAAGGAGAAGCTTAGAAGAAAGCTTAAGGAAGTGTGTGCCAAAAGAATTTGTAGAGACTTTCACCTGGATACTTCTTACACAATTTTTTTGAGATTTTTGTAGGAAATATTCCAGCAGGGATTTTTGGTCTGGGGTGACATGTTTTTTTCTTTTTACAAAATAGGTAAAAGATTTTAAAGCATGAAATAACTTCCGGTATGTGAATGTTGGTACCCAGAAAAGTGATTCTTATGTTCAAAATTAAATATTATGGCGGGCCCCTAGACCCCCGGTCTTACAAGGTCAGGGTCTTCAGGATATTGTTGAAACCTCAATCACACCCCTGGTGCAGCTACCAAGCAAAAGAGGTCTTCAGTGGTTTATTGGGATTCAATGCCATATTATATACTATGCCGTGGTTGTTTTCTGTGATCTAAAGAAAGTATCCTGGCTTTATATTTTGAAATAAACAATGCTAAATTATATTAACCACTCAAAAAAGTAGCTAGTATTTAAACTTATCGCTTCTTAATTTTAGTGCCGACTGTATAGGTCACTGTATGGTTTATAAGGGCTTGTTGGATGAACATAAGCCAACATCATGAACATCTAGTACTGGCAGATAAAAATGACTAGTTTTTAGCAAGCTGCCGGTGCTGCTGACATTTTAGCGCCCACACACTTAAATGTATACATTACCCCAGTGGATTATGGATAAATTGATTAGATGAGATAAGAAATGGAAACTGAAAACTGTGATGTTACCAAGTGGTTAGTTATCTATGCAGTAAATTGCATTTGGTTGAAGTAAATTTCATTATGGTTGAAGTATGTGCAATGCTGAAGACCTCGGATTCATCGCCCATTACTAGTTTATAAAAAACTAAGATGAACCAATCATAAAGTTTTGACCAGAATTGATTTTCTAGATCAAAGATAAAAATTGTGAATGAGTTGGGGATTCACTAAGTATAAACACTGGCGTCAATCCCAACTTAATGTGACATGGAGTTAAGGGATTGGAATTGCTCAATATCGCATCTCAACTTTTTAAAACAATATTGAAACATTGTTTGTACATTCCATAGTATTGCATGCGGGTGTGTGTATATTATGTTACGTTGCAGGGTGTGGAACTTCTTGCTTTTACACATAAACAGTGTGTAGATATAGAAATGTATACATTGTAGATGTATTTGAGTGTTGATCACCTGAAGAGGGTGTATGTATTGTTGTATTGTCTATGTCAAAATTCCACTAAAATGATGTTGGCTTCGTGGCTTATTATGGGGCATACCCCTACAGAAACAGGAACGACCAAGTTGTGGGCAAAATTGGTGGGTTGGGGATTTGGGGTACAACCAATGCTTGAATCATCAACCCTTAATGATCAGATGTCAAGAGACAATTGTGACTTGCTCTATCAGAGTAAACACCAAATTAATCAGCGAACTATTAAAATATACAGGATGATAAGTTTGCACAAAATCATAGAAAATTGATGAGATAGTCAATTGAAATATTGATCTTTGAAGAAAAATCATTCAATTTTGATAACTATTATTACATACGATACAGTATTAGTTTATGAGACATTGATTTTTTTCTTCTTTATTTAAGTCTAGAATTATTTCTGAAGATAGTTCTGATGTAACAATTTATTGAATTGTTTTTAATCGCACAGTTTGTTCTCATTAGAAAGAAACCCAACTGTTCGACTGTCCTTTTTTTGATATATACGACGCCAGAAATATTGTATAATGTACAGGAATCTAAAGCTGGTTGACATTTTGTTTCATTATAGTGAAGCACCAAATATTGTAAATATAAGAGGTAATTGCCTTTTTATGCATGCCTTAAAGACAAAGATAAATGTATTTTTAGATTTAAACCAAAGATAATATGAATGTGGCGGAAGCAATATATAAGATGTGTGCGCTTACGTATTCAATATTGATAATTTATGACATGGTTCGATGGGAATTATGAACATTATATAGAGCGGAGAATGGAGGCCATTTTTTAGGTCTTTGTCAAAAAATTACTTATATTTGTACTAAATTTACAATTTCCTTTTTATTAAAAGACTTGTTGAATCTTTCAATTCTCAATGTTATGGTCCAATCAAATTTATTTTTTAATTTTTTTAATGCTAATATTTTCCTTCATCCCAGCAAAAAAGTTCTGCAAGTCAAAATGAACAGATGGGTTTTGAGTTTCTAATAGTTTATTGCGTTTGACCAAAACGACCAATTTAGGCAGAAGTGATAGTATTATATTTGATGCTCTTGGCCATAACATTGAAGCCATATTTGACAATCATTCAGTTTAAAGGTTAAACGACATTCCACTCATCTGCCCTCATATGAAACACTTTATGATGGTAACCAAGTGATTGTATTTTGAGATTATAATTTGTAAACAGAATCTGAATGTATTACCCAAAGTGTATTACCATTATTATAAAAAAACACCACAAATTGTGCATCTCACTTTAAATATTTCCTTTTCCATTTAACCCAGTTGTAATATTATGTATATTTTAACTAAGACCAAAAAACTTGCCAGTTATCATGTCCTATGTAGTATTTTGTATAAATTTGCTTTTTGTTACTGTTAAAGTTTATTTTAATTTTATTCTTTGAAAAAGAAGATAATTTTGGCTTTAGTTGGCTATGCATTTGATTTCATGTGACATCTATATACTATGCTGGTTCCCTGCAACCTGGATCCCAGGGCCAACTCATCCATAGGTGCAGGTGTATGCAACTCCATTACTAATACGAGAATCGACTCTACACCACATAACATTGTCACTCCCGGTATGTATATCACATCCGGGAAATAACGATCAACACAAGTTGTAGTTGAGGTGACGCATCGAATACTGAATGCATTGTTGCGCTGACTACGGTGCAATGGGTAGCGTGCTACACCATGCGTATGAAGTCTGACGCTGTCATGGGCACAGACACAGTGTATTTGGTGCCAATCAGCGAATTTGTTATCGTTCTTAGCATGACGCTGGTATTGACAGAATTTATTTGTGGATTATTTAACACCATATCATGCATATGCATGACTTTTACGCCAGCAAATCAATGTGATGACATGATTTGAGCGTCATGCATCTATGGATGAGTTGTGTGGAGCGCATTGATGCAGGGAACCAGAATATTTATCCACAGCCTGAACTTGTACCACATTGGACATTAAGTTGTAGGCACACATGTGAACAAAATACAGATTAACCTGTACTCAACTGAGCCTAAGGCATTGACATGGATGCCTACAACTTTTGTATATGAGTGGCCAATCCCGGGCATGTTTACCCCATTAAGTCAACATATGTGATGCGATCTGTGAAAACCTGTCGGATGTCGCAAAATGTGAACTAGGGATTATGGGTAAAATTTAAAATTTAAAAAAATTTTAAAAAAAAATTTAATTTTTTTTTTTATAGATTTGTTTAATGAAAATTAGTTTCCAATACTTTGTGTCATCATCTTTCATGAAATTTCACCTTCGAAAACTTACTTAAGTCACTTTCATTATTGACCTTATAATGTTATTATATTGAATTATGTATCCTTTTTGGCCTGTTTTCATGATTTCTTATTTTGTAGCTTTTGATGACATCACAATCATCATTCACTCATAACTTTTTTTGTAGTGATCGTAGAAAAATGATCGAAACAGTTCTGTAATCAGCACAGTTTCAGCTTTCTTATGATATAAATATCTCCAAAATGAAAAATGCCACCATGTGGCGGGTTTTCACAGATCGCATCACATATGACTTGTGGGATTTTTAAACAGTCCAGTTATATGCTTGTAAAACTAACTACATGTACCATATTTTGGAGAGTTATATTTTCATGAGTTGCTCACATTTCATTTTGTATTTCCAAACACATCAAAAGATATTATCAGAGACGCGAACATTATTTATGTGAAGTTGCACAGTCCTTTTAATGAAGACAAATCCTTTAATGAAATTAGGTACTTATACAATGTAGCTCATCAAGCGTTATCTTTTAAAGATTCTGCCATTTTGTAAAACAATTAAAGGTATATTATGTGATCTTTCCAGGGAACGCCCTCAACATCGAAAAAAAAATTGAAAGAAGATTTCCTTGCAGATTTACATTTCTGATCATAAATCGTACATACATTCCAAGTTACAGGGCGATACGATACTTAATTACTTCAAAATCATGATTTTAGAGTGAAAATAATTATTTTCACTCTAAATTCACTCTAAAACCATGATTTTGAGGTAATTAGGAATCGTATCGCTCTGTAACTTGGAATGTATGTATGATTTATGATCAGAAATGTAAATCTGCAAGAAAATCTACTTTCTAAAAATTATAATGAATAGAGGGCGCTCTCTGGAAAAGATCACATAATATGCCTTTAAATGGAGCCATTGTCTTGCTTCGTATTTTCGTGTCCAGTTCTTATTCCTCCCATTCTGTCAGACTCACAATTTGTGGTCATTGTTGGTTAGAGTTGATAATGAGCATTCAATTTAAGGAACATGTAATTATGGTAAGTATGCTTTTGTGAAATTATTTTGAATATAAATGCTTCAATAATTATAAGATTGATCAAAATCTTCATGTTATATTTTTCTAAATATTGCACAATTTTGAAATCATTTTAAATTTGGTAATTTATGGTGTGTAATTTTAAACACCTACGATAATATTTATAATGTGTAAACAATATGCAGTGTGGTTGTTTGTATCCATATAATGTTTTAAAATACTCCAGTTTACTTGTTTGCATCCATGATTTTAGAATAGGATGAACTATTTATGAAGTGTTACAAAGTGTCGGCATTTGAGACCAGAAATTGTTGAAAAAGCATGGTGTTTTTTCAAAGACTTTATTGCTAAACTCATCTGTAGGTTCTTATGTATTGGAATAATGATGACTGATAATCTTTATCTTAAAAAGCATATAGAATTTGACACTTTCCACGCGGCAGTCGTCTGCAGGCGACAGTTCCAATATTAAGTACAAACATGCCTAGTATTGGTTCAATAATCCTTGAAATAGACTTTCAAAGTTGGGGAAAGGTTTTTGGAAAAATCTGTCTTGTATAAATGGTAAAACCAAACCAATAGCCGTGTGGAGAGTAATAACAATGCAGTCGTCAATCTAATGCGTATAACCATCCCTTTTCATTCTGATGTGAATTCATTATGAAGGTTAGTTTTTAACTTTTCTCATGCAAGTGAAGCTTGTTGTCAAATTATTTCTGTTTAGGTAAAAAACATTGGAATTACCTGCAGGGGGGGGGGGAGTGGTTAAGCCATGAGACTGACAATTGCATAAGTGTGTAACAATATCCTTAGTTTGGTCAAAATACAGCTATTTATATAAGGGGGACCACTTGTACTGAACTTGAAGCTAAGTAATGCATTTGAAAATAAGTGATAGCAATGTCTATTGAAAGTCTTTGTTTCTGTGGTGCCTAATATATCGTCATGGATATAGAACCATGGCAACACAAAAAGCACTAAAGCAGTGACAGCACCATAAACCATTATCGTGTACGCATTGGCATTGCCTAATATCACTATGGTGATGGCATGATACTAGTTGCCTTTGATATATTTCATTTTCTTGTGCATTTTACATCATGCATTGCATATTATACTCCTTTAGGTGACGTAAAAAGCCTCTGTTCTACGGGCAAACAGACCTCTCAGAAGGGTCGGTTAGGCTTTTTTTCTTTTCAAATTCAAGATTGTAAAAAGGTGGGTTTTTTCAACAACAAAGAAGAAGGTCAAAACACATTTTTTGTTGTTGCGATATCTCAGTGTTTGTCTGAGTGTTCAGTAACACAACTGTTGAATGACCTGCCTCTGTACTCAACTGCATTTTGTGTGTTTCTCATGTGCGCACTGGATTCACATTGTGATACAGGACATTTTGATGAGATTTTGCATTTCGATGACCTTTGTCCAACAGTGACTTGGGTAAAGGTGACTGGAATTTGACCGTGTAGGATAATAATTTTATATAATGTAAATGATGATTTCTGAGGTATAGTTGTGTTCAAAAGGTTCTCAATCCGATGGCCAGTCTCATCCTTGAATGATGTGGCAATTTCGGTGAAAATATTTTTGAATTATTTGGTGTTAGTTTATATTTCAACGGATAAAACTACTTGATTAATTGAAAATCAACCTTTCAATTCCCATACATAAAGTGATCATATTTAAATTGAGTGAATGTGGATTGAAATGCCTACCATGTGATGTATAATGAATACTGTGTTTGTTGGTGTTTTTTTAATTTATGAACAAAAAATTGGGACTTCCTGTGTAAAAACTTTAAAGAAACAAAAAGAAATGTGCCTTTTAAAAAAATGTGAATTATTCTGTTATATTTTAAAACAGCCAAACAATTTTATAAGCGTGGCAACTGATATAGATTGGAGAGAACAGATTTATTACTGGGTGATGTAACTAATGTTGTTAGCCTGATTATGACGGACAAGTAGAAAGAATTCGCAATTTATTTAAGATGTTTGATGATAATATTCACACAATCAGCTGTTATTCGGAGATAATTTTATGCAGCTATCAATGTTATTAATAATGATGTAAATTATTCGGAGAGGGGATGAATAAGATGGTCGGTTATTTGAACTGATGTACATAGTTTGTTACGGTTCAGTTTTGACCAAATTACTGACATTAATTATTATACCGATTAACCGTAAAAGATGTTATTTTTTGTGTGCATTCATTTTCCTGTGATCTACCAACATTATTAATGTATAAAATGGAATGCTCTTCTATTTGAAAGATTGTGAAATCTATGCCGTGGTCCTTCGCTGATGATACCCAACAGCGTAGCCTGGTGTCATCAGGACATCGAAGGTTCGAGATAAATTTGAGGATTTCTTTTCACAATTTCTTGAATAAAAGAGCATTTAATCTTTGTTATGTACCTCACACATAGATCAACTGACGGCGAAAATCCTTGGCAATGTCTGCTCTAACACTTTCCATGCGGCAGGCGTCTGCAGACGACAGTCCCAAAATTTCACAAAATGTTTCAAAAATATCGGAATTATTAAATGTCATCACCATATTTGGATTCGCCGTGGAAAATGCATTAGAATAAGTGCAAACATGCCTAGTAATGGTTCAGTAATTCTTGAGATAGACTTTGAAAGTTGAGAACGGTTTCTGAAAACAATTTTTTTTATGGTAAAACTAATACTATAGCCGTGTGGGAAGTGTTAACTACCTGAAGAAGCATAGTGCATTACACAACTTTAATCCAGCGAACCTGATAATGCCAATATCTTGATAACAGACTTTCGGTACGGTAGTACCATATTATTGTGAGTCAATATTTGTTATCATTGATGGTAATAGTGCTTATCCCCATATTTTTAAAAATCTAGTTTAAAAAAAATCAGTGGCGTAGCCAGAAGCGGCGATTCTCCCCCCCCCCCCCTAATATTTGAATTGTTTCGGTTGAGATTGGCACTGTCGGTTATCCAGCTCAATTTCTTACGCCAGTTTGGGAAACGCCACGCCTCGACCCCTCCTCTGTCGCTAGTTTCTTACTCGGCGGCAATTGTTAAAACTTGACAGCCTGGTAAAGTCTTGTCGTATCACTTTTATATTTTTTGCCCCCCACCCCCAAACCTAGCTACGCCACTGAAAAAAATTGTGTCCTACGCCTGGCTTTAAACCTAGCAGATGATACAAATCTATATTATGAGGTATATTATACAAGATAATACATGATGTAAATGTCTAATAATAGGACAATGGTAACAATTGTTGAGCATTCATGAGATTTCCATGCACTCAGAACGTGTCATGATTCTATATCAGTGCGTAATATTTAGAGTGTATGAAAATAGTGGAAAACTAACATTGTACAGAAATGTTTCATTTTCGCAGAATTCTATATATAAGCATCGTTGTATTTCGTAGATGTAGTAGTTTGTCAAGTGCAGTCTTTCTTTAAAAAAAAGTCAAAAACATATAAAAATGTTTATAAAACAATGTATACACAGTACGGCGATATTGTAGCGTTTACGGTCCTACCCATAGATGTTTATTTTTGTTAAATTTTTTCCAAGCATCGTCCATGTTATAGATGAATGCAGATATTGCTTTATAAATACATTACTTTATTCTTATATTTCATACTTTGTCGTGATACCCTTAGAAATTGCGTTAATAAGATTTTCTGTGTGTAGCGTACGCGTAGAACCACCGAGGACTAAAAAATGGACCCATTTTTATTTTTTATTTGAAAGGATGTCAGATATTTTTTTGAAGAAAAGAGATATTTTTGGAAAGTGAATTGAATGTAAACAGTTGAATAGGTTTTGCTATGTGGTCTATATCGTTGCTGTTCTGTCAAAACATTGTATCTTCATCCAGCCCTTCAGCATGTATAAAGGAATACTTTCTATGTATAATCTTTGGGCAGTCTGTATTAAACATATTCACGGGCCAAAACCTAGACCTGAAACTTTCAGCTTTTAAGTTGATTTCAGCTGTTTTGTTGCTTAAATGTACACATTTTCGTTCGTTTTCAGCCCAAATTTGAGCTATTTCACCCTAATTTCACACTGTTTGTCAGCTTTCTTATAATTTTCAGCTTTTTCACTGAAGGTCAGTTTCAGGTCTGAAAAACACATCTATCAAAACCTTATAAGTGCTCTTGCTCCTCAACATGTATAAAGCAACACTTCCCATGCATAACAGTTGGGCAGTTTTACTTTATACACTACTTATACATGTTAAAGGGCCCAAAAAACATACACGGTTTTGAGAAAACAGTGACAACATGTATTTTAGAAGTTGCCATATGTATTTGAGCAGTTGCCATATTTTAACCTTATAGGTGACTCTATAAAGCGACACTGGCACCATGATATTAAACTTGAATTCTATGTGTGCTTGATTCATTTTGTGTCCATGAGTTATGAATAAATATCGGTTTGAGGGAGGGAAATATTGTAGTTGTTACTCTCTGTAAAAATCTGACCATGTTAAAAAACTATTGACCAACCATAACTATGCAGCTCTAGTGTTTGTTGTACTTAATACGGCTTATGGAAACAAGGTTTCTTTCTTTAAAGCAGACATATTTTAATTTCGGTATACATAAAGTTCACAAATGCGACTCATTTCAACAACAAATGTCAGTTTTCACACTTATTAGTTAGTCATATTTGTTTGTTCCCCTTTCATCTATGCCATATATTTTTGAATTGCCATAAAATCAACCAGATTTATATCAAATTTGATTTTAAAGCCTGTGATTTATGATTGATTCGTTCATCCTATTTAATCATTTAGTTTGCTCAAAAATCAAAATTGTCCCTCAGCGATGTTTGACATATGCAGAGTTGTTTAATTAATGGTGGGTGTCCTGTCTATTTCTCAAAAACAAGCTATCAGAAATATTTTTTAAAAAATTGGGTTTATGCAAAACTTGTATAATTTCATTAGTTTCAATCCGATGTATTAAAATAGATACATTCATATCTCGGTTTGTTACTTGTTGAGTATTGGTGTTGGAATGGGTCACATTTTGGAGCATTTGGGATGAGTTTTAGAACAAAGGTCAATTTAAGTAACAGTTTTCAGACAATTTAAACATAGTAAGACATTGGGAAAAAGTGTAGTTTAGGTCCCACATTCTGGACTGTACTAGTATCGTACGATACTGGAACACTTAGTATCGTTTGATACTGGTTCTAAGTCGGTGTTCCAGTATCGGGCGATACTGGAACACAATTATGTACCAGTATCGTTCAATACTTAGACAAATTACTACTGGTAGCATGTGTACCAGTATCGAACGATACTGGAACATAAAAATGGTCCATTGTCGCTCGATACTGGAACACAATTTGGTGTTTCAGTATCGACCTATACTGGAACAATAAAATCGTAACACAATTTGGTGTTTCAGTATCGACCGATACTGGAACAATAAAATCGTACCAGTATCGAGCAATACTGGCAAATTTTATGTTCCAGTATTACCATACCAGTACACTTTTTCAGACATTGAATTATGTATTGCACACCTTTTCATTCCCATACACATATTTTAGAATTTATTTAACCTAACATGATGTATAGTATAGCTTGCCATTTTATTTATTTTTACAAAATCAACAATGTTGATTAAGAGTTGTATATTGCAAATTTAGCCCCGTTTATGTGCACATGTGCCTGATAAAACTAAAACCATAGAGCATATTTCATTGCTCATAAAAAAAATTTGACCCAGGGTTGTCACTTGCCAAAAATTTAGTGCCAGCCACATTTTACAAGATTTTGAATAGAACATGACAATATTGGCTTTTTACAGCCGTTTTAAGGAACAAAATGGACCAATATGTCATCTTTGTGCCTGTTAGAAAGGTCTGAATTCCCTGGAGTCCAGGTAGTTGCAGCAGAGTGCTGGTTACTGCCGACCAGTGTAATGACAACCCTGATTTGACCAGCAAAAGAATAGGACAATCATAGTTGGACAGGTAAAAAAAAAAGGGTTATAATGGTGTCCAGTCCCCCTCCTTATCACGTGCTTCTCGAAATGTGATACGAACAGGTAAAATGAGTCTGTAGTTGAAAATATCTCATTTAAGTTTTCTACTTGATTGTATTGCAGAAAACCCCACAAAGAATGGACAATTAATTCCAAAGATATATGAGAAAATGGAAGGGTTTTTAAAACAATAAAAAACAATAGAAATTCTTTCCTTTGTTTGGTCATATCTCAAAATCAAAATCTGCAACTTCCGTTCCGACTCGTATTGTTTAATATAATTACATCACAAATGACCTACATTTTTGGCTGTCGGATCTCACATTTTCAGTACAGTCTCATCTGTTTGCCTTCAGTTTTTCATGAAGCCCTCAGTGGATGTTCTCCAACTTAGTCTATTCTTGGACCAAGCACATACCAAAAAAATATTTGTTATCAATTAGAAATGCCGAGATAAGGTCTGCACACATTTTGACTAATATAAATGGCATTTTCAATGATGAAAACTAATTTCTAAATCCATAATGCGTGAAATTTGTAAAAAAAGGTAATACCCAAAAGTGACCAAAATGGGTATAAATCCTTTGACTCCCTCCTAAATGGAATTGCAAAAACAACTTTTTAAAAAGAAAATGGATGACTTATAATCAATTATTTGTGAAGGTTTACATAAAGTAGCAGAGATGTTGATCTACTGTTTCAATGTACATAGCGTCTGTTATATAATGATACTTAAGGATGTTGAATTGGACATTTTCTTCACTAGATAATTTAAATTTTTAATCTTTATCTGATTAAATGTCCTGTTACAATGCCATATTGACTATATTTTTAACTCTTTTATGAAAACATAATGTTGTTTGTAATTATACATGTAAATCATGTAGCTTTGTTAAGGATATTTTCTTCTTGACAGTATTTTACGGGTTTTTGAAGTCAAGTGGACAAAAAGGGGTGAGTTTGTAGACGGAATTTGCAGCTGTACACAGTCAGACAAGAGTTTCTTATTTTTAAGGTAAATGCCATTTTTTGTAATAACTAAATTTGTATATTTCCAAAGCCTTAACTTTTGTGTAAGATATTCTGTTACTGATTCAATTGAAAATAAGAGGGCAACAATTTGACCTACCAGGAATTGAACTAAGGACCCCTCATACCATTTAGGGCGAGTCAGAAAGAATGGGCAATATTTTTGAAAAAGGCGCCTGGAAAATTTATCAGGCCTGCATATTCAAAACCAATGACAGTGCTTTAAAAAGCCACCTATTTGGCTTTTCATTCCAAAAAGAATTGTTGAATTTGACCATTGCGTCATAATTTTAGTAGAACCCAACATTTTAAAGCCAAACCACAGGATGACAATAACGAACAGAATTGTTGGCTTAGCTGATTCAGAGATGACAACCAATGAAACGGGTCAAAAACCTTGAAAGGCATGTCAATCTTGGATACATACCCTCAAAATAACTGAATATAAGTTGAACTAACTAATTATGGGAAAGAATGAAGCTGAATTCAAAGGGAAAACCTGAAAAGAGGCATCGCAGATGAATAAGGAAGTAAGCCTCATTATAATACATTGCAGAATGACTTGATAATTCGACCATTCCGTGGATTGGCTTTAAAATTAGGGAGTTTAAATAAAATTAGCGTAAATGAGAATGCAATGGTCGGTTTTAAAAGTTCTCTCTTTGAATGAAAGCCAAATAATGGTCTTAGCACTGCAAATGATTTTGAATACTGTATAAGCCAATATTTTCGCGCATTTTGATATCATAGACATTTCGAGGATGCACTGCATGAATGTTGAAAACAATATTTTTGAGTGTTATAATATTTGCGGAAAATATTTAGCGCGAAAATAAAACCTCCGCGCAAATTTCAGCTTTACAGTATGCATTCCTGTAATTGTTGTGACGCCTTTGCGAAAAAAGTGCCTATTCTTTCTGACTCGCCCTGTAGATATGATTAGGCACAAATTGAGAAAAGTTTTTATGGAAAACTAGATTTTAGTATCCACTAAAATAAGAGTCGGTTCCGACCATAGAAACATTAAAATCAAACATGCTGAAGGGATAGCTGACGGGCCCAATGATGTGTGTGCACTGCTGTGACTGTGACATTGGTCCTATCCATTGAAATGTTTGGTAGTGGTATTTTTATGAGGAAATAACTAAAAAGTTGTGCAATGACATCATCCACGGACGGATGGGACATTTAAAAGGCAAACGAAACAACACATTTTTAATTATTTCCTTATTTTATATTACTGTCGTAGTGCTTTTGGATCCATCCTTGGTGCCCCTTGTTGGTGGTATTGGTACGGTTGGAACTGATTTTTTTTCCTGCCTCTCCAGAATTATTTCATGGTCAGAATGGATGCCGTAAATTTGTTTGTATGGTTATAGTATTTTACAAGCAAAGATTCACATAAAATCACTTGATTTATTGATTTGCTCCATAATAATTTTTAAAACATGTTACATTCGTTTTTATTCAGTGAGGTTCCCCTTGAACACCCTGGGCACTACCTGTCTTTCGTACAAGAATTCCCATTGTTCAATTTATACATGATTTAATCATCTAGATAACCAATTATCATTTTTCTTATGAATATTTTATGCTAATCTTGTTGAAAATTGTAATTATTCTAACAATGGCTCTGATTGGCATACCATTTGACACATCTTAAATTTCATCCAATCGGCAGGTAGTTCTCATCTGGGGGTTAACCAATGCCATAATGATATTAGATATATATTTTCCATTGTTACTCATAATTTTCTTTAACTTTATTTTTCAAGAAATTTGAGTACCATATTTTTGTCCTGAATAGGGAGCTATAATGAGTTGATGTGCTCTGTTATCAACATGGTTCATTTGATTATAATTGCAGCACTAATGAACATGTTTTGAAATGCTTTACTAATTATTGATAGTGTTATTTTTAGACCCAATCCTGTTTTATGACCATAATTTGCATTTGATAGTTCCTAGCCAACAGTACTTCTATCTGAGCACTTTATTGCATGAAACATTTTCCAATCGCCTATATATTTCGCTATATGTTCATGCAATTTGTTTCAGTGTTCAGCCACTTACTTGAGAATATTGGGAGGTCTCAATATAAATATGCCAAAATCATCCCTATTTTGTGCTTGAAAGTCAATAGAGCATCACTCTACATCTACACTGTAGTTGTCAATATAACACTTCATTGAACAGACAACAGATTTGTTCTTTTGAGCACAAAACTGGTGAATAGGGCACCTTTGGATTGCGACCTTCCCACATTCTAAAACAAGTGATTGCTATGAATGTGGTTCCGTTAGAAAGAGGAACAAAAGAGCTTTTCATAGATAAGTAACACAGCATGAATATATCAAGAAAAATTGGCGATTGAAAAACATTTCTGAACTTTTTTTGAGGCGTTTTTTAGCTAATTCCATTGAATGTTTATATTCCTTGAAACATGGTCTATTTTGCTGAACATGCTCCAGGACCATTTTATAGGCTAGAAACTACATAATGTTAACTCTGCTTTGTGGAGATATGGTGTATTGGAAACAGAATGGGGTCTAAATGAAATATTCTGTAAAACAGACAATTGTATTCTTATAATGATATTACAGTTTACATCGTTGATATATGTTATGTGAGAGTAGAATAAATACTAAAAAGCTGAACCAGCCTGTTGTTTTCATGTTTCTGATCTCATAACGAATTAAAACTGCATAATTCTTTAATCCGTCAATAAAGGATTTTGTGCTAGGTTAGTTCCGTGTTGTCTTACACACCAAGGATAAACCTGATCTCGACTTTTTCTCCTATTTAAATCAAGATTTTGATAAGGCCAATAAAAATAAATTGTTTGATTGTGCATAGATCACTTTCAGAAGTTGGGTCGGTCGGTCGCGAAAAGGTGGGGTTTTTTCCCTTGTCCTTTTTTTCAGGTACCAAAAGTAAGGGGGGCAAATTCTGTACGATTTTGATGAGTATTTTTACTTTCTAAACATTCAAAACATATTTTTAAAGGAATACGTTTGTGATTTTCGACTCAAATGTGTAAACAAAATTGAACTTTTCGAGAGAAAAAAAGATAACAAGATTTAAGGTCGGAATGATTTCGACGGTCGGGCAGACGAGAACAATCGAACAAATTATGTTTTTGCCGAACAGAAGAAAGCTCATTCTACATATTGTGTAAGAGAGAAAGTGGTGAATTATCTCCAAAGTGCAGTGCATCACACTGGATGCATGGCTAAATGATCTGAAGCAGAGACAAATGGGTTGGTTTTGTCTTTGGCCCAAGTACAATATGCTGGCTTGTTAACCCTTTGAACACTGGCGGCCGGATTTCAGGCTAATATGAGTATCGTATATACACTGGCGGCCGGATATCCGGCCGCTAACATGTGCGCACTGTTTACAAGGTTTGGGGGACACCCCATCGAATGTAAACATGCCATTTGACCCGGAGAGTTGACTAGGGGCTACGGGCTGCACATAGCTTTGTTTTGACAATGCGTTGAACACGATCTGTGCTGGTTAGAGGGTAGTTATTTCATCTATTTTGGTCGGATTTTCGGATTTTTCAATGGCGCCGCCGGCACAGATGTTTTAGCAAGGGTCATGGACTCTGATACGGAGGATATATATGATTCTGACTATAGTAATCAGGATGAACAAGACACGGAAAGCATGAATATGGCAACTAAAAAAGTGCTAGTAACTGTTATGGGAACGATACAGACAGTAACATTATGCCCTATTGAGGGGTATTTCGGTAGGGGTGTCAGGGTGGGGCTACCGTTTACTCAAAGGTGTCAGTGTTCAAAGGGTTAAAGGATAAAAGAGAGAACTGATGGGAAATATCAGGCATGAGAATTTTCCTTTGTTTAAAAGGAATTCCTTTTCTGTGTTCAAATGTCCTCACTTTCTTTAATTCTAGCCAGTTGTTCCCCTACTTTTTCAAGCTTTTCAGGTGTGTTTTACAATTCTGTTCATTCTCATGCCTGAAATATAGAAAGAGAACAAACAGTGTGGAATGCTGGCGTAATTTGATACAATACCGTACTTTCGAAATTCCAATGCAAACTTTTGAAAATATTAATTGTAAAAAAAAATGTTAACAGTATCTCAAATAGAAACAAATGGTTATAATGAAAATTAAAATCAGATTTTTATTTAATGTATAGCTGGGTCATCAGTACCTATAATCTTGGGGGGGGGGGGGGGAAAGGTCGTTGGAACACACAGCACACACACTTCTTGGATATTGTGTACAATTTGTTTCATTTTGGCTAACTTATGGGGCACCACAGTAGTTGACATTAAAAACAAATTATTTAAATTGTTAAAATCTGATTCAAATCAAGTAAATAAATAAAACAATATTTAAATTTTTGAATTTAGAAGAGCATGGATTTGCAAAAATGCTCTCATGGAGCATTGTGAATCGTATGTGTGAAATCAAAATAGCACAAGTACACTTGGATTACATTTGCTTGCAGGGAAATATGAACAACTCGGAACTTATAGTATTAAAGATTGAACTTTGCATCGTCTGTGGATAATGCCTGCATTCCCTAATGACAGGATTTTGAAGACAAAGCACATTTGAAGTGTATGACCAATATAGCGAGCAATTGGTTTTTTTGTTTTATACGACAAAGTTCAATCTTAATGTGTACCGTTATAATGAACAATATTGTTTTAATATGGTTGTTAATGTAATGTACTTTTGATCGGTTTAGAAGGATACTGTTTTAAATGATTGTACAATTTATTGCACTTGGGAAATTTCTTCCTATAATCGTTTCCACAAATTCATTTTTATATGTAGTCATAATCCGTCTGATAATCCGTCTGAGCTGGCTCCTTTTGTTGTGTTTAATGAAGAAAGAAAATATATGCAAGATATCAATATCGATTCAAATGTTTATTCACCAGTAAATGTGTTTGTTTTTTGTCTCCTAATACCAAGATGCGTAGCTTCTAGGGGATTTGTTTTTTTACATGAGTTGAGTGAAATCTGTTGATTTTGTTAAAAAATCATTTCATCCAGTGAATTTTGCTTTATTCTGTTAATTTCACTCAACTCGTGTACAGAAAAAAAGGTGACCTAGATAAATTGTAATGCTACTCAGAATACCATGAAAGTTGAATTTGTAGTGTATTCTGTACTTAAAGGTAGATGACCCGATCACATTTTCGTAACACAGAATTATTTCAAACATACGGAAATTTTCATATCATATGAAAGCTTGTATTTTTCTCATCATCATACTGAAATTTGACGGCCTAAATCGGTATAATTACGGAGAAATCGATGAAATAACGTCGAATTACCGCGAATGGTGGTAACCACCGATATAGTTTGTGTACTACTCAATGGGTACAGTTCACAGCATCTTGTGCGTCTAAAATAAGAACCATTAGAGCTATGCAACTCAAACTTTGGAACACGACTTTTTTAAGGATGACCTTTCATGTAGAATAGAAAACTTCAAGTTGAAAATCGGAAATGTGATCGGGTCATCTACCTTTAATACAAATGCCAAACCTTCATTTTTGAGATATTATATACTCCTCATAAAGTTGGAACATTTTGTTCAATCACCAATTTTTCAGATATTTCTTGATATTTCTTGATATATTCATATTGTGTTACATATCAATAGAAAGCTGTACTGTAGCAATCACTTGTTTCGGTGCTCAGCCACTTTGCTTACGAATGTCAGGTGATCTCAATAAAAATTTGCCACTATTCTGTGCTTCGTTGAACAACTGTCGTGTGTTCAGTGTTACATTGATAACCACAGCACTATTGACTTTGGAGGACATCCCTATTATTATTATTCTCATCAAGCAAGTTGCTGAGCACTGAAACACATAATTGCTACAAATTTGTAAAGATGAACACATCAGTTTTTTCATTGATGATAACACACTATGAACACATAACAAATGTACAAGTTTTTGCTTGATTAAATTTCTGCGCTGCGCTTTGCTGATTTTCAGCCATTTTGCTTGTTTTTAAATTTGTGATTTGAAAGCTTATTACATAGACTTATACACAAAATAAATATATTTGCTATTTTTATTTTCGCGGTAGCTGTTTGGAGTGCGAAAATGTAGCGCGTAATCTGCCACGTTTACAATGCCCCAAAATAAATAAACTAAGCATCCCACATGTACACTCTCTTCAGACATTGGAAAATTAATAAGATTGTATTTTCATCCTAACAAAGATACATGCGAAGTACAGACACACATTATAATATAGCATAATATTTTATTAAAGTATAAATCGGTCAATGACAAAACTTCAGTTCCAGGAACAACATGTTATAGTTATATCTATTGTGGGGAAAAGGTGTATTGAATTTACCGTTCTCCCTTAATTTGTTCTTTATCTTGTACAATCAAAATGTCTTTTCTTGACTTTTAACAAACAGGTAATAAGTTTCCTCTAAGTTTGAAAATCACTGAAATAAAAATGCTTTAAAAAGTCAACATAAAAAATAATGCACAATTTTGCTGAGTAATTTATTGATGATTTCGAAATCTAAAATGGACACACAAACAAACGTACGGTACACACCCCCACACCATCGCATTCCTCTTTTAGAGTTGTACCCTAAAAGGCTAAAAAGTAGCTTGTAATTACTGCTTGTACTTCCAATGTACATGTACAACTGATTAAGGGCTTATGCAGGATGGAGTCATTATGTACAGGTTGAGGATCGATTTTAAGCCAGAGTGTGCATGCCCCTTTGTAACAGATATCCAAAAGCTGTTTTAGCCTTGCAAACATCCATGTGAATTTCAGATTTGCAATATCAGGTTTCCACCTTCATCCATCGCAAGCTCTGAATATCAATCATCACAAACAAATAGAAATTCCCTGGGCATGCTATATTATGATGTTTACTCTGTATTTCTTGCATGGCACAAATCTTCCTATCCAGAAATTCTTTTTAAGACACACAAGCACATTTACAACCAGCTAACAGCACCTGTTTGTAAGTCAAAAGATCTGGTAATTGATCAGAGTCAGGATGTCGTGCATACATTATGCGCACCATGGATGACCATTTACGCTCTTTTTAGTGGGTTGACCATGCGACGGGTTCCCATTGCCTAGAGAGGCTAACTGATATCACAGTGGGTTCAATGGGTTCTTCATAGATCATGTTTGAACGACCCGTTTCTTCTCTCTCCCTAGACTAGTAATCCTAGGCTAGCATCCACTTTCTAGGTATTTTCCATCCTTTAGAAGATTGTCTAATTCCCCTAGTCGTCATCAGATGAAACTCCACCAAGCTGTTCAGATTTCTTCATGAAATGATCCTTAAACGGCAATTTAAAATCCTTAAAGTCTATCCCATCTCCAAATCTTTGACGTCTTTGTTCTTTCTTGATAATGAGTTCTTTGGTATTGGGCACATTGCTCCATGCTATATATGGTATATATGTGATGTCCTCTTTATGTTCGATGCCACCTGCCATGGCTGATGCGGCACGTAGAACGGAACCCTTGCGATCTCGAGGGCTGAATGTAGGGGAATCCTCAGAGATCTGCAAAAATAAATGGCATTGTTAGTGGGCAACATGACTTATTCTATTGAATTGTAGTAGCGTGATATTGGGTTGTAGGCCAGGCCCCCAGGCTAGATCATACTATCATCTCGAAAATCTGATATGGGGGGGAATGGATTTGGAACATTTTATAACGAATCACACCCCTATTGTCAGTTGTTCAAGTGCAAGTTTTGGTCAGTAGGGGACCCAGCCGAAAGACATGGGCCCAAGTAAATGTATGCCACTGATTATTTGGAAAGCTGCACATGAGGCATTATTAATAAGCAAGGTTGTTGCTCATAAATTTGATTCGATATACACTGAGCCAAAAAAGAAACTTATAAAATTTTAACAGAACACCAAATAAATTTCTGTGCATGAAAATGTACCAAATTTGGATACAATATTACTGCAATGTCTTGCTTTAAATGGCAGTCAATAACCAATTGTTTGCTTCAATGACACAAGAGAAATCTGCACTGACCCAGACAACGTCTTGCATCACAGGTCACAGAAAACAATTTCAGCAACATAAAGTTAAAAACATTTCATTTAGTCAAAACAAACTCATATCCAAACAAAAATGAAGTCATTAATAACGGGTATGTCCACCTCCAGCTTGCAGGCATGCTGTGCATCTCCTTCTCATGCTTCCAATCAAGTTCCTGATGGTAGCCTGGGGAACATTGTTCCATTCTTCCTGTAGTGCTGCAATAAGTGTTTGTCTATTGACAGGTGGATTGTCTCTTCTTGATACACGTCGTCCAAGCTCATCCCAGAGATGTTCGATTGGGGAGAGGTCTGGCGATGCACAGCTTGCCTGCAAGCTGGAGGGGATACACCCGTTATAAATGACTTCATTGTTTGTTTGGATATGAGTTTGTTTTGACTCTATGAAATGTTTTTAACTTTATGTTGCTGAAATTGTTTGCTGTGACCTGTGATACAAGACGTTGTCTGGGTCAGTGCAGATTTCTCTTGTGTCATTGAAGCAAACAATTGGTTATTGACTGCCATTTGAAGCAATACATTGCAGTAATATTGTATCCAAATTTGGTACATTTTCATGCGCAGAATTTTATTTGGTGATCTGTTAAAATTGTATAAGTTTCTTTTTTGGCTCAGTGTATTATGTAATTTTCTTTCGAAAATTTGATGAAAAATCGAAAGAATGATTAATGTAATAAGTGTATGAAAACTTTGTGTGAAAAAGGGTTAAGAAAAATAAAGGCATGCAAGTCAAGTGTAAGGAATTTGTGGTATACACAATGAAAAAAGTATCGCACCGCTGGTTGAAAAGTGCAAATGTGGCCTCGAATTTTGCCACCATGGTGTGATATTAAGGATCATTTGTTTACGGAAACTGTCCACTCTTTTTTGAAACACCCTATATTTCTGTGATTTATTTTGTGACGACCTACCCCTGCTGGTTGTTGTGTCATTCCACCCTGTGGAAGCGGTGGTACCGACTGCGCTCTACTCGCTCCTCCTTTCTTCGCCCCACTTTTACCACGTCCTCCTTTCTTGCCTTTCTTCTTTTTACCGTCCTTGGAAGGGGGAATTGTCTCAAATTTGGCGTTGACTATATCAGTGACGCGTGGGTCAGCCCACCATCTTGCAACATCCTGTGCGTTGTCACCTAAAACAAGGAGAAAGAGGACATTTATTTTAAAAGGATAATCTGATGACTCTTCCTTGAATTTTTTGTATTCATGGATTTAATGAATTGTATTGTCTGTGAAATTAGGAACTCCTGATATATTGCATAATTGTATGCTGCTTAGGCCAAATTAAATTAATTGTTTGTCTCAAAGCTCCTGCGCGCGTTAGTTTATTGATGCGCATTAGAAAACAAAAATCTGAAAAAACTTCATCAAAATGTCACCGATTTTTATTGATCACATCATCTTAAATACAAAAGTTCACTTTTACAAGGATTTCAATATTTTATATTGAGAAAAAAAAAGAAAAAAAACCTTGAAAAAAACCCGCATTAGTTTTACAACAGGAGAGGAGCTTTGAGACAAACAATTAATTTAATTTGGCCTTATGAGATGAAACTAGACGGAAAAATATTAGCAAACAATGTAGCCCACTGTTATTTATACCATAATTCTTGAAAATATCTGAAAGAATAAACAAAATCCAACATTCCCAATATATATACAGGGCTAGCATTAACGATTAACCCCTGATTTGGGGTGAATAACCCCTCCAAATGAATTTTCACAAATGTTCACCCCTCATATTGGGACTTTTTTAAAGCTTGTGGTGAAATTGTCTTACAAGAGAATCTTATCCTATTGGAAAGATAGTATGTTATAGCCTGATGATGAAAATGGTTTAGTCTATATATGGTTTTGTCACAAGAGCACCATTGTCACTAGAGATGATAAAGGTGATACTGATCGCTAAGCGATATTCAAATCTTTTTTATGATATCAAAATTCAGCTATTTAATTAATAGTGTAACTGTAACCCCACAAATTGGAATTTAAATTTATTTGACTATGCCTTCGACAGAGGGTGTATGGTACATTTGTATGTGCACTTAACGGCCAGCCCATTACCTTTTCTATTCTCCAATGTGACATCGCAGCCTTTATCGATGAGATATTTCACAATATCAGGTGTAGAGGTCTGTATAGCTCTCATTAGCGGTGTACCACCATTCATAGCCTGTGCATTGATGTCCGCTCCACGGTTGATCAACATCATCACCAGGTCTAACTGACCAGAGAGACAGGCGTGATGGAGTGGGGTCCAGCTGAAATTGTCCACTGCATTCACATTGGCACTGTATGAAAGTATAAACAAATTTGATTAACAAATATTTGGGTACATTGTATAAGTTGATATGTTGAATAAGACACAGTAGGGTATCGGCAAATCAGGACTTGTCAGCAAAACATCAATGGCAAGCAAAGAAGCTAAATGGCGCCGAAGTGCAAATTTGATTACAATAATAATCAAATTATGTTGTTCATGGTTTTTTAACCATTTTATTTGTAAACCTTTTGTCGGCAATTTTTTAATTTTCAGCCTTAATTGGATTTCCAAACGCTGAGTAGGTCAACCTTCAGACAGGTGATATAAGAATGTAATTAACTGCTATCTCATTTATTGCTGTAAAGATAGAGGCTTTATACATGTGCTTGCTGCACCCAGCTATAACATCCAACTCAAGATGTAAATGGTGCTCATTCTTACACACATACTGTTCTTATAATTTGAAAAATATTACCTACCCATTTTCTAGTAAAAAGGTCACCACTTGTTTATTTCCCTTAGCACAGGCCGTCATCAGCGCTGTCTTGTAGTATTTATCCCTGGTATCAACAGATCTACCTTTCATATAGGCTAATTTCATGGAATCCAAATCGCCTAACTTAGCTGCTTCATTTACATTGATAAATGTCTTTTCAGGATGCGCTAGATACCATGCAGAATCATCGTGCATAGGATGAGATGGCGGGTTGTCTCTATCGAATCGTCCTGTGTCCGTAAACGGGACATATCTTTGAAGATACTGCTCCGGAGGTTCTCCGTATTCCATCCGTGCACCGTCAGGGCCTACACAGATTGGCATTGGTACCTTCGTCTTGCCCTTCTTCTTTTTACCCTTCTTTCCTCCCTTTTTCTTCTTCTCCTTCTTCTCGTAAGCCGACATGAGAAAGGTCTTATGCACATACTTTTTCCCGCCCATAAAGTCGTTATAATTGATGACATTTTCTCTTGCTTTGTCATGCGATGCACTGAGCAATTTAAAATGCTCTTCGTCTATAGGCGCATCTAGATCTGATAAGACACCATAGAATTCAGTAGTTGGAAGTACTTCATTCATATCTTGATCCCTAACTCCAAAACTCTCTTGTAGTTTGGCATTATTCTCCACTGTCCAGTCATAGAGTCTAACCGCCCATACATCTGTCGGAGGTTTACCGCCACCAGCAACTTTCTTGGTGAGTTTCTCTGCCTTTCTTGCCTCCTTCATGGCATCTTTGAAGCCTCCATTTTTGGCAATGGCTTTGGGCAGCAGACCATCCTCATTCTTCAGATGGCATTTGCAACCTGTACAAGGAAATACAATGCAGTAATCATCAGTTTCTAATACATACAAGAAAGGAAGGCATCTGGAATTGTTAACTCTCTCTGCTGCGTGTATATCCAATTTGAATGCAATTCCCCCTTTTTGCCATTTATTGGCAAACATGCTCTGCAGAATAGTTTTGATTAACCTTGACCTGATTTAAAAAGGTTAAAATTACTCTTTGATGAATTATTATTCTTGGGTTATATTAAGAATTCAATTTCATTCTTTGATGTTCATGAAAAAGTGGGCCCTATTTCATAATGCATACATGTAGTTAGGTAGAGTTCAAAATCACTCTTCATGAGTTCACTTAGTATAGGATGTCTCTTTAAGACTTTAACTGTTATGCAATAGGGCCCAGATAATTTTGTGGTGTCGTTAGAAGATAATAACTCGGACTTTAATGTAGAATAATGTTGAAAATCATGGTAGTTCAACTATTGGTTTCCATTATAAGATAGGTTTATGAAATTGAAAAGAAAATATCTATCCCTCGAGATTACCCCACGGCTCATGATTGGTTCAATACCGAGCATGATACATGTATGCAATTTGGTGCTTGTCAAGGGATCAGACCCCATTTCTTGTTAAAATTGTTACCAGATACCAGGGATGGAGGCCGGTGTTTCAATGAAATTACCCACCCATTGTTCCTTTCAGTCTCTTTCTCCTCCTATTCAGGCCAAATTCAGGGCATGAATTGAAGCCAATGCAATATTCATCATAAAATGAAGATTGTGTGTGTTTTTCTCCCCAAATTGACCCTTAAACGAGTTAAATATTTACAGGGTTTTGAAAAAAAGCACAGTCCCATTTTCTTGACAATGGTTGATCTTAGATTTGTTGACACCTTTTTAATAGCGCTTCAAAAACACACCTTATAATACGTGTATGAAACCATAGACCTTGACAACCTTATGATGAAACATACCTCTTTGTCCTAAGAACTTGCAAGCGTCTGCAAATCCCCCTTCAGCAGCATAATGGATAGCTGTATTCCCTATGACATCAATCGCAGACAGATCGGCCCCGTAGCTGGCCAGCAGCTTAAGGATTTCAAAATGTCCGTTCTTGCAGGCCTTATGTACCGGTGTGATGTTGTTCTTGTCGGATTTGTTCACCTCTCCGCCCTTCTGAAGGATTGCACGTACTACAGCGATGCTACCACTGCTAGCTGCTTCCAGTAGAGCTGACTTACCGGAGGACTGCACATTTTACAACATAAAACAAGCAGTGTTAATTATTTAAAGCGATCAAGTGGGGCATAATCAGGTTTATTCTTTAAGTAAATTTGATTCAGAGTTTTATTTAACCACATAAGGATATTTCTCCCTCTCTTTTTTCATCCTTAAAGCAGTATGTGATTACATACATGTATAGAAGATAGTTGTTGCCTTTAGTATAAGCAGTACAACAGGTTAATTGTATTGTCTATGTATGTCTTCTATGCAGCCTTAATATAATGTATATCTTTGTTTCAGTGATCAAATATTGCCATCATGGTGTTTATTATTACATGTATAACACATAAAGTAATGTTTGGTAAATGTTAAATTACTGACATTTGTTTCCATTTTCCCTTCATAATGTAGGCTGCATTGCCTTCCAGACGAGAATACCTTGCTGCAAATTAGAATATAATCTCCCCATTCTGCAATTAAAAATTTACCTCCTAATAAAAACTACATTCAAATTCACTCCCACAACAAATGTATCCCACCCACCCCTCCTCGTCTTTTGGCCTCCTAAAATCCTGGCTTAAATCGACCAAGTAAGCAACAAATGAATCTTCCACTAAACTAATAATATGCTGTATTTAAAACATTAAAGATGCAAAAAGTTGCTCAAAATTACAATAATGTTGCAAAACTTCAAACTTGCCCAAGATCTCCAAGTTTAACAAGTTTGCGCTCCTTGCTTAAACCTATGTTATTTCATGTACCAGATTACAAATATTACTATCTATAGCCAGAAGCCACCAGCCTCTTCTGCACTGTTTCATGCTTTCTGTTGGTCATAGCGCCATCTATAAAACAGACTAGATAGTAAAGTAAAGGTTATTCTACTTTCTGCATGTACTTTGTGTAGATCTCAGTAGTGGATTGTAGAGATGGCTGAACTTACTGAACTTACTGAAATGCCACATTCTTCATCTTGGTTGCAAGTGCAAACCATAGATTAGTTGTGTGGCAAGAGTGAGGGGGCTATTCGCTATTCGCCCTTTACTCAACATTGTGTCCTCGTCCCAGTTACTCAAACTTGATGAACTACATTGTAGGACGCCTCAATCACTGGTTTTGATGAACACAGTGTTACTCCTTATTTATCTTAACTAACCTGATGAACATATCTAAGAATATACTCACTGCATGAAAGCTGTTAGCATCAGCTCCATGTTCCAGCAGAAGTTTACAGATTTGTTCATTTTCCTTAGACTCCTGACAAGCCACAACTAATAAAGGCAACCCATTATTGGCAACATTGTCCCCTTCTGCACCGGCCTCTATCACAATCTGAGTGCATTTACCATGGCGACTAGTTGGCAGGATACAGTAGAATAAGATACCTGCAGAAAAATGACATGATATAAGTCAAAAATACATTTATATGACCATTTTTATTTGTTTTGTTTGTAAGTTTGTCTTTTTTGTTGTTTTTGTTGCTTGTTTTGTTAGTCTGAGGACTCTTGAGGCCTATCACTTATTTTTGATATGTGAATCTAAATATACATGTATGATTTGAATTATATGAAATTGTTAAGAAATTAAAATTTGAATCTACCTTAACCACAAACAAGTGATTGGGATGCCAATGGAATTATACCCCTGAACATATTGGGGAGGGGAGGGAAGAGGAAGTTGGGAGGGGAGTGGGAAGGGGAGGGGGAAGAGGGTGGCGTTCAAAATGCTGGTTGTGTAATATTGCTGTATACTTCTCATATACATGTAGGCAAAAGTCAGTTATTATCACCTATGTTACTATCAGAAATATTAAACTGTTGTACTTGAGATTGAAACTTATGAACCATTCCAAATTTTGGTCACAGTAAATTCCCACTCTACTCCGAAGGCAAAAATACTTAAACTACAGAAGTTGACTTAAAGTTCATTCAAATTATACAAATAATTTATGGGTGTTAGTTTGTTATTGCTATGGTGATAGTTCAAAGATCAAGAATCTGTCAACCTGTTTCAACAATGACTCTCCTATTAATAATAATATACATTGCAATGTATTTTAAGTTTTACAAAAGAATTTCTGTATACACAAGAGTTTACAAATACAATGTATTATGTTACAACTACAACATGCATACAATGTACAACTTTACCCTACATATTAATTATTACCATGATTACATTACAACCATATAGGCATACATTTTTGGTGGATTGGTATATAAAAAGTACAAAAATATAGCCAAATCAAATTGAATACAAGAATGTTATTTTAAAAAGCCTTAAACATTTCTAAACTTTTCTGAAATATTTTCTTGAAATTTGTTATTCATATACAGGGCTCCTTGGTTTATGCATGCAACAGATGACAGCAACTAAATTATTTAATATTGCTTACAAATACAAGTGTAACCTTAGAAGTAGGCCCTATCCTTAACTTTCAAAATATCACTATCAGTAAGTAGTGTATTCATGATTGATATGAATTCAAGATTGAGATTTTTCTGCTGATTGAAATAATAATATGCAAAGATGCCAACATGTGTATACCTTTTCCATCAACATCTTTAATCTTCATATCCGATCCGGAAGTGGCCAATATCTCCAACGTCTGGACATGTCCAAACTCTGCAGCTCGCATTGCAGCGGTTCTCCCTTTGAGATCAACGACATTGGGATGAGCGCCAAGTTCAAGAAGAAATTTCACCATTTCTTCATCGTTCACCCTGGCTGCAAGATGCAGTGCTGTTTCGCCATCCTTAGGTTCACTGTAATTGACAAGATGCGGGACTCCATTGTTGACAAGTTTTTCAATCTGAGCTGTGTTCCCCGTTCGTACGCACTGTAGAAATTTGTGAATCTGGAGAATTTCCAGTCTTGTTTGAGCTACTGGCATTTTGAGTTCGTTTTATAATAAGGTTGATACAAATACAATTACCAACTCCTGCTCCGAATTGTATTCTGTTATTTCCCCAAAACTCGGGCGTTGTATAAAATGCGATATCGTCCAGTATATTATTTACAAATCCAACTTAATTACTAAATTAGCCTCGGATTAGCCATTGATAAAGTTGTCTGATCAAGTCGTGTTGCTATCCAAGAGTTATGGTTTCCCGTTGGTGACGAAGTTGGGAATACTTTTATGATGAATATAACAAATGATTTCCTAACGTTCCAGAGATATAGTTCGCGAAAACATGATAGCATTTCGCCATGTTTTAGATGTCCCATGTAAACCAACCCAATTCATCAACAACACGCAACAGGTAGGTACCGTTGTATAGCAATGTGGATCGATCGATGGTCGGACCCAATCGGTCGTCATGGTTGCAGTTTTTTGTGTACACTGCCATTAACCTTATCAATATGCCCGAGTAGGTTCAATACACAACCCATTGTTACTCTTGGTTTTAGGATACGGTATCGGTATCACAAGTTATATAAACAAGCATCGTCTTGAAAAGGGAGGTAGCACTTGACTGCGGCGCCCGGCGATCATAGATGGGGGGGGGGGGGGGGGGGGGGGGGGGGGGGGGGGGGGGGGGGGGGCTGTTATACGGACATGCCCGATCACTATACACTACATGCACTAATAATATACAGGGCGTGTGCAAAAGTGACCCATACTATTGAAACATGATTTTTGAGGCCATGACAAATCATGTTCGTCCCTAAGTTAGTGCCTTAGCCCTTAACATCATAAACTAGGGGTAAGCTTTAGAATACCCTACCATTTGTAGACCTCACTGTGTAAGTGTATAGGTCGTTCTTTAAAAGCTCCTATTGAAGACATCAGTGGCGTAGCTGGGATTTTTTTCAGGGGGGGCAAGATTTCTAAAATGTTCGTAAAAGGTTGCCCCAATTTTTTTTCTAGTCACTTACCTCGTGAATTTCACGTAAGTGTGTGTGTGTGTGTGGGGGGGGGGGGGGGGGGGGGGGGGGGGGGGGGGGTTGAGGTCAAAAATTTCGCACAGTCCAACAAAAATCGCACAGTCCAAAAAAGAAATCGCACAATAAATGTACTTTCTCAAATTTTTCCTATTTCCTTTTTTTCTCACCCCCTTTTTTTTAAGGGGGGTGGGGGGCGGGGGCCCAAATTGGGGTTTTTTCGTCAGGGGGGGGGGGGGGGCATTTGCCCCCCCTGCCCCCCCCCCCCTGAGCTACGCCACTGGAAGACATGCAGTAGGGTATACCGTAAAGAAACTCCTAAACTAGCAATTTGGGCATTTTGTACCTACAATTATTTTTGTTAGCCTTGTTGAACTTTTTGGGGTCAAAAAAGTGATTTTTTTTGCGATTTTCTTAAAAAATCAACATTTTGGGTCAAAATTGACCCAAAATTTGGATTCTCTGATCGATTTCCTTTCCAAAAAGTCAACTTTTATGAGTATTTGATTAATAGTAGGGCCCCTACAATAATTACAGCACTCACAATCACAACTTAAATTCAAAAAATCAAGTCAAAAACTTCCTCGACTCCCCCCTTATTATTAAGCATTCATGTTCCCATCTATAGAGAGAGCTTCCATGATTGAAGAATGACTCTACAGGCAAACCTGAGAGTGGATTCAAGCCTATTGGTAAGGGTGATATTTAGTGGGTGCCAGGAGATACTGCCGTACTCAAGAATGGGTTCAACCAAGGCTAAGTAAAGAAGCCGGCGGGTTTAGCATGTTTTTAGGGGAGGCACTGTTAAGTTGAACGCCCTGTGGATGTAACCGATGGTTTTTCTGGCTTTCTTACAGATGTAGTCCACATGCTCGTTCCAGGTCAATTTGTCTGAAATGTGAATACCAAGAAATTTAACGGAAGAAACTCTTTCAATCACCTGGTTGTTCATAGACATATGCTAGGGAACGGGTCAGGGGCGGACTGGGACCTGAAAGCGGCCGTGGCAAAATTATTAAAGCGGCCCTTTTTGACCATGTCAGGTATATTAGTCTCAGGGCAGAAGTATGTCGTCCCGGTAGTAAATTTTCGTAAAAGGTTGCCCCAATTTTTTTCCAAGTCAGTCACCTCGTGAATTTCACGTAAGTGGGGGGGGGGGGGGGGGGGGGGGGGGGGGGGGGGGGGGGGGGGGGGGGTAGGGTCAAAACAATTCGCACGGTCACATAATTTCGCAGTCACAAATTTTCGCACGGTCACAAAATTTCGCACAGTCACAAAATTTCGCACAGTCACACATTTTCGCACGGCCACAAAATGTGAGTAACCGGCCCTTAGAGAGGCCCAAAACCAAGCGGCCCATGTGGCGATCGCCACAACGCCACAGTGGCCAGTCCGCCCCTGGAAAGGGTCCTTTTTGGTGGAAATAATCATGAGCTTTGTCTTGCTGGCATTGGCGGTGAGAAGGTTGTTGACAAACCAGAGATGGATGGTGTCAATGTCAGTTTGAAAGGTGGAGATGTCATCAAATTGTTGGTAAATACAACTGCAACTGAAACTAGAGAGCCCTGAACCTGCAGCCTTGCTCCAATCATTGCATCATCTCACCGGACTAACTAAGCATATACAGGCTGTAACAAACAAAATCATACAATTTTGAAAAAAATGTTTAAAATAATTCCAAGTAATTTCTGTTTCGATATTTATTGTCAATGGGAATTTTCTTGTGGTCAGGAAGCAGAGATATGATCAATTGTCTAAAGTAGTCATGAAATCATCTGGGCCACTTTGGCTAAATCACTGGAAGAACATTATGAATGGAATCGAACCCGAGCGTGAACATACCGTATAGGATTATAGAGCGCTCTCGTTAGACAATGGTTCATTCCAAGGGGACTATATAATAAGAGCTGGTGCGGCAGGAAAGATTTTGATTTTATGCAAGATATTTTCATTGGAGACGAAGCAATCTTTCCTTTAGATCAGATAGATACCACTACCAGAGTAAACACCCGGGTCTCATCAGCCAATTATGCGCACACTACAGGAATAACCTCTCTTCTAAACTTCACGTATGCCCGCCAATATCAGACAGAAACTACTTGTTCGGGCAGAAATCTTTGGAGATGGGACTTTGATTGGACCTATCTCATGATAACCTCCTCCTCAAAGCAGATCTCCCTATATTATCCAAGCGCCGTGATATTGCCGACCTGTGTCATCTTTTCAAGATTATGGGGGGGGGGGGGGGGGGGGGGGGTAGAAGTCAAAAAATTTCGCACGTCAAAAAATTTCGCACGGACAAAAAATGTCGCAGTCCAAAAAGCCATGTAGTCAATGTTTTATGAGTAGTTTTACTATCATTGATATTTGAAACTAAGAAAAACGCAATTTTTACCTTAAAAAAAATAAATAATAATAATAATTCAAAGGGGGGGGGGGGATCGCAACCGTTGCCCCCCCCCCCCCCCATCTGACGGGCCTGCGGAGTACATAGTAAACTGTGCCTCTCTGCCTGCTTTTAAAACTGCTCTCCGCCTCCATCTCTATTCATAGCCTGGTGTCTCTGTGTTTCATGTGGGCGGGTAGGGGGGGGGGGGGGGGGTTGTATTGCGTATTATTTGTTTCTTTGTTTGTCTGATGTTTGGGCATCCCTTTAATTCAGTGCTTATGTCACTATTGGGTTTGTCCTGGCTGTTTTGCCAATTGTTATAAATAAAATAAATAAAATAAAAAAAAATTACATACCATGTGGTACTCTAAAAAGCAGAGCTCGCAACTCGTACCCTTATAAATCGTTAAACGGCATAACACAAATTCGGATGCATGTCATCAGAGGAGGCAAAAACATTACTGTATAGGCCTACTGATGATGTACATTATTAAGAGATAAAAGAGGAAATATTATTTACATAAGGTGATTTAAAACGCAAAAATAATAGGGGCAAACCCCCAAACAAAAGCTAGACATTGAAATATGAATTTACCGGCGACGGCACCACGCGCCATATGTTGCTATGAAGATATATGACGGGACTAAATTCAAGTGGCAATGCTTATTACACTTTTCCCGAAAGCTATCTTCAGTAGACAGCAATTATTACAACAAAAAGACATTGGTGAGAGGGCGCACTTCGCTTTTTCAAGAAATTCAAACTCGATAAATTTGAATTGTTTAATTTAACATTCTGTTTGAATGGCTTGTTATGAACCTTATGAATGAAAAGGAGGTTGAAAATGGGACTTTGGACATATTTTTGACAATCCGAATTGCATCAAGTAGGCCTACACTGAGCCAAAAAAACAACTTATACAATTTTAACAGATCACCATAGGGTCAGTGCACATTTTTCTTGTGTCATTGAAGCAAACAATTGGTTATTGACTGCCATTTGAAGCAATACATTGCAGTAATATTGTATCCAAATTTGGTACATTTTCATGCACAGAATTTTATTTGGTGATCTGTTAAAATTGTTTAAGTTTTTTTTATTTTTGATAAGTTTTTTTTTTGGCTCAGTGTATATAGCCATTGCCATTGCGAATATCTAGCCAGACGGACGACCCACTCGCGGTATTTCGTATTGATATTCATCATTCATGTGTCACATGAATTTCTATTTGTCATAGCGCCATCTATAAAACAGGAGCACCGGTGACTTTTTTATTTTCAAAACTGAAAATGTTTGTTTGCTATGTTTAGTTGCCAAGTTTCACCCCTGCGCATCACCCATCAAAAAGATCACACAGCTTATTTTAAAGGGTTCAACTTTTGGTTTTTAAACCCAGGGTGCATTTCTTTGTTGAAAGGTTGTCATAATAATAATAATAATATTAAGAAATTTATATAGCGCCGAATGCAAAAAAGCCTCTAGGCGCTTGATAACATAGGCCTAATAGATAAATGAAGGTCCCGTATAGAAATATCAATAGAATCCATAGCGAATTAGTACAGTGTTTAAAGAAACTGACAGCGCAGTAATAAAATATAACAGTCATAAAAAGTGGTCGTATAGAGAATGATGATAATTCATGATATATTTTGTATTAATAGCTATCATTATATTATTTTTCCCCATGTTTAAACCAGCATTTTTAATCCCTGGTTTTTAATAGCCTATACAGGGTGTATCAAAAAAATAGGACTCTTATTATAATCATTGGACCATGACCAATTTAGTCTCGTCTCAATGTAAAGCCCAATTAATTAATTATTATGATATCATGAAAATATAAGATCAATCCGATGCAAAATAAGAAAACTAGTGTACTTTGCGTAAACCATGTAATTTACTGGTTTGTACAATGGGATCTACATGCATAAGACCAGTAAATAACATGGTTTACGTTTCAGTACGTTATAATAATTGTCAACATAGTAAATAATCTATCAGTCAATAGCAAAGTTTAGTTTGGTAATCCATTTAATTCTGGTACAAATCAATACTGGCTAAAAAAATCCGCAAAACAGATGCATGCATATTCTGTGCAAATTAAAAAAGTTTTGTTAAACAGTTCTCGAACCCACTGTGGATGGATCATTGAGTTACAAATCGAGCACTTTCATCATGTAGGCTAATACTCGACTGTTACTGTGTGAATTCCCATTCATACAAACCAGTAAATGACATGGTTTACGCAAAATACGCTAGTTTTCTTATTTTTCATCGGAATGATCTCATATTTTCAGGATATCATAATAATTAATTGGACTTTACATTGAGACTTAATTTGTCATGGTCCAATGATTATAATAAGAATTACACCGTCATGAAACAGAGTCCTATTTTTTTTATACACCCTGTAATTAAATCAAGTGAAATAATGAATAGTAGGGCGCCCTCACTTGGCCAGTCCCAAAATCAAAATAGGTTAGATGTATGGGATGCCGCTAGCTTAGCATGGAATTATTAGAAAGCTTTCTAATAATTCCATGCTTATAGTAATTCAATTATCAGTGTTTATCACCTATAACCCATGCTGCCCCACCATGACAAAACAGCATAACAGACATTTTGAAGTTTATGAGATATAAGGCAAAACATGTTATTTTAAAAGCCTTTATAGACTGTTTAATTTATGTTTAAACTTGTCTGAATAGACATTAGGCATGTCTTACAAGATTTAATTATTTTTTTGAAAAATCTCCCATTTTACGCTCAAAATGTCTGTTATGCTGTTTTGTCGTGGTGTTACTGCTTTAACAATAAATGGACAAACTTTGACAGAAAGGAATTAATACAAGACACTGTTAATTCAATGAGATTTGAGATTTAAACAGGGGTGGCACCAGCAACATTTTGAGTGGGAAAACGGTGGGGGAAGGTGCAATATTAGAAGAAAAAAATTGAGGATATGATGCGCATGGAAAATGTGTCAAAACAGCCTGAAATTAGCTTAATATTGTAGTTTTAAAGGGTGGGTCAAGGGATCGTGCAAGCGTGAATGAATTTGGTAAAAAGGGGATTGGTCTATAGACCTTTGCACTGTATGCTTTCAATTACATTATAGGATGATCATCATAGGCTATTAACTGTCATTTGCTTAGATTCTCTTCAACAAGGAGCTTCAATATTCTTGAAAAGAGGAAGTTGCTAGACAACGCAACCGGATTGAAAATAAAACTTTGGCCTACTTTCACTTTCACCTCTTAATTTATAACCAACCATGTCATACTGCCACAACATCAGCCTGCTTAAGTTGACGGGGCTTTTGAATGGTGGTTAAAATGTAACTCTAAAGCTAAAGTGACTGGAGGAGTATACGGCTTAAGTTCCGGGGAAACATGATTTATCACTAACGGATGCTGCGCTTAATGTTATTTCATGTACCAGTGACTACAACAATTACTGACCACCTGCCTCCTCTGCACTGTTTCATCCGCGGCTTTCTATAGCGCCCTCTATAAAACAATATGACTAGCTTGACAGTTAAAGTTATCTAAATCAAATTAACTTGTACATCCTTAGCATGCACATACGGTACTGTTGTTGTCTCCTCTCAAAAATCCGATGATTAATTTTCTTCACGGTCTCATAATCATGCCGAATTTCACTCATTCATGACACAGCGCTAGCTAGCTATCTTCATAAGATAGCAATTATTGCATGAGTTAGTGTACGTATAACGTATACAGAAAGACTGCCGCTGAGGAGGCATCTCAGAACCTAATCAGTAGTAATCAGTGACATACGAGATCCTTTGACCTATTCAGATTGCCTGCAACAGCTGTCACAACTTCATATTGTCACAACTTCATATTGTCACATGGTCAGTCCAGCACAGTGATGTGTAAAGGTGACACAGATATTCTAATATTATCTAAGTAACATCTTTGGTTGAGACATGAATATGATCAGTCGAGGGCTACTGTCAAAAAGTTTGGCCTAATGACGCTAAAACGCAACGGAGCAAGAGTGCCCTATAAACGTTATGCACTATTAGTATACATGTACCTCCTTTTTCTGTTCTGGCCATTAAAGATGAACATTATTCTCCAAATAGGCCTACTTTCAAATAGTTGGGGTTATGTTCAAATGAAGTGAATATCAGAAATGTCATTATGCAAATTGATTCAATAAATTAAGTACAAATAATGTTAAATTTTGCTCATACACCAACAGTAGTGTAGGAGGTGACATTAAAGGAGGGTTTTGGGGCAAACTCAGGAGAAGATGTCAAGGTCGGGGTCATCGACACAGGCAATTGGCGTTACTCATGAGAGGAAATCGCGCCTTTTTGGCCCGAAACCTGTCTTCTGATTGGCCCATTCCCTAGTTTTATGAGGGAAGTGGTGGGTGAATCACCGGATACCCGTAGGTTGCTCCTGAAAGCGAGGCAGACGGGGCAGGAGTAACCTTCACCTTATTAAAGTTTTTCGAATTATTGGATATTACACTTGGATAAACTTGATTTTTCAATCGAGAAACCAAGTTTTTCAACGCGGAACGTAAAATAATTAGAAAAACTTGGTAATTATTGGACATTACACTTTGATAAACTTGGTTTTTCGATCGAAAAACCAAGTTTATCAAAGTGTAATGTCATGGCTCAATGTCCAGTAACTCGAAAAACCAAGTTTTTCTCGAAAAACTTGGTTTATCAATTGAAAAACCAAGTTTTTCGACAGCTAGGCGAAAAACTTGGTTTTTCAAATGAAAAACCAAGATTATCGATTTGAAAAACCAAGATTTTCAGTTGGCTGGAGAAAATCTTGGTTTTTCGATTGAAAAACCAAGTTTTTCAACGCGGAACGTAAAATAATTAGATAAACTTGGTTTATCAAAATGATAAACCAAGTTTTTCGATCGAAAAACCAAGTTTTTCGAATTATTGGATATAACACTTAGATAAACTTGGTTTTTCAATCGAGAAACCAAGTTTTTCAACGCGGAACGTAAAATAATTAGAAAAACTTGGTTTATCAAATTGATAAACCAGGTTTTTCGAATTATTGGACATTACACTTTGATAAACTTGGTTTTCGACCGAAAAAACAAGTTTATCAAAGTGTAATGTCATGGCCCAATGTCTAGTAACTCGAAAAAACAAGTTTTTCGCCGAAAAACTTGGTTTATCGATTGAAAATCCAAGTTTTTCGAGAAACCAAGTTTCAACGCGGAATGTAAAATAATTCGAAAAACTTGGTTTATCAATTGAAAAACCAAATTTTTCGACGCCTAATGTCCATTAATTCGAAAAACTTGGTTTATCATTTTGAAAAACCAAGTTTTTCGATCTTGGTTTTTCGATCGAAAAACTTGGTTTTTCAACGCGGAATGTAAAATAATTCGAAAAACTTGGTTTATCAATTGAAAAACCAAGTTTTTCGACGCCTAATGTCCAATAATTCGAAAAACTTGGTTTATCAATTGAAAATCCAAGTTTTTCGACGCCTAATGTAAAATAATTCGAAAAACTTGGTTTATCAAATGAAAAACCAAGTTTTTCGACGCCTAATGTCCAATAATTCGAAAAACTTGGTTTATCAATTGAAAATCCAAGTTTTTCGACGCCTAATGTAAAATAATTCGAAAAACTTGGTTTATCAAATGAAAAACCAAGTTTTTTGACGCCTAATGTCCAATAATTCGAAAAACTTGGTTTACCATTTGAAAAACCAAGATTATCGATTTGAAAAACCAAGATTTTCACCTAGGCGTCGAAAAACTTGGTTTTTCAATTGATAAACCAAGTTTTTCTAATTATTTTATGTTCCGCGTCGAAAAACTTGGTTTTTCAATTGATAATCCAAGTTTTTCGAATTATTGGACATTACACTTTGATAAACTTGGTTTTTCGATCGAAAGACCAAGATTTTCTCCAGCCAATTGAAAATCTTGGTTTTTCGAATCGATAATCTTAGTTTTTCATTTGAAAAACCAAGTTTTTCGCCTAGCTGTCCGAAAAACTTGGTTTTTCAATTGATAATAAAAAACTTGGATTTTCACTTAAAAAACTTGGATTTTCAATCGATAAACCAAGTTTTTCGGCGAAAAACTTGGATTTTCAATCGATAAACCAAGTTTTTCGGCGAAAAACTTGGTTTTTCGAGTTACTGGACATTGGGCCTGCCATATGCGTTTCCTGTGTTTTGAAATGGGTATAACCAGTGATAACGGTCATAGTATCGAAATGTCAAAACTAATAATGGATCATATTCATACCTCATTAATCGCATTGCGTCAAGTTTCGGTTCCTTATTATGAATCTAATTCCCAGGATCAGACGATAGCTTCCTTCTATCTATAACAATTAATATTTAGTGGTTATGTGCGTAAAATTATATTCATATGTACCGTACGTAAATTTGTTTACTTTGTTATTAATCAAGTTATTACAAGTTTGGGGTCCTAAATTAATCTTTTCCAGATAGCTTCCTTCTATCTACACTGTAAAAAAAATGGACGCCTCAAAAGGTGTTCTGGCTATTAACACCAATTGGTGTTCTATGATTTTAAACTTTTATATTGAAAATATTTACACATATTATCAGTTTTCTCTTATTTAAATAGTATCCTATATCCACAAATATTTGAAAAACATCAAAATCAATATACTATCATTACAGGAAGGGGGGACTTAAGGAAGGTTTTTTGTTGAATTTTGTTAGTGCTGTAATTATTGAACCATGACTCAAATGTATATAAAAGTATACATTTTTGGAAAGGAAATGGATCAGAGAATCCAAATTTGGCATCATTTTTGACCAAAAATGTTGATTTTTTGACGCGTTCTAGAACACATTAGTGTTCCCAAACTGTTACAGAAAAGGTGTTAAGAAAGGTGTAAGAAAGGTGTTCCTTTGTTTAACACGGTGTTCAAAATAGAACACGTTCAATTTTCAGCTGACTTAATCCTGTAATGATAATATTGATTTTGATGTTTTTCAAATATTTGTGGATATAGGATACTATTTAAATAAGAGACAACTGATAATATGTGTAAATATTTTCAATATAAAAGTTTAAAATCATAGAACACCAATTGGTGTTAATAGCCAGAACACCTTTTGAGGCGTCCATTTTTTTGACGGGGGAGATTAGCGACCCCGTCATTTGAAACGACGTTTCTAAGTCGTAACCTTTTCACAAACCCCTAAAATTCGCGGCATTTGCTAATATTAATAACTTGCATTAATCATCTTCTGAAGCGATTTTGTTGTAAAATGTAATTGATATTGTTATAATATGAAGGTAAGAGGACACAGTAAGTTATTTCAGCTATTTGGATGCCATTTAGTAATATACTAAGCTATTTGGATGCTATTTTGTATTATATTATATGATTTAGTAATATACTGAGTCACTGAGTCCACGGCCTCTTTGTTCCGTGTTGCCTTGGTCTCGCAATTAGCCCAATGATTATGGCGAACCCTAGGCTACATCCCCCAGTCATCAATATTACCGTACGGACGCTAAAGCTGTACAAATATCGGAGCCTGCAAGATAGCGACATAAGAGGGCGGCTGAGAGGTGTGAACCCTTCAATATGGATTAGCCCAATGATATGGCAACAACCCCTCGACCTTTGCCATGCGACACGAAAACAAGACTAGAAGTGACGTCATGATTATTACTTCTCCGAGAGGCGCAGAACTCCGCCATTTTGTACACATTTTAAACCGACAGAAAAATTCTGCGCAAGTACGTGTAAATCAATGGGATTTTTAACTCTGGACGAAAGTGAAAATGAACCGCCGATATTTCAAGATTTACCATACTTTGTTTTAGTTATTTGAAGATGACACTCAATCTTTAGGTTTGGCTTTGATGGTACGTGATCAGAGATCAAGTAGGGAATCTTTTGGCGTAGCACTTTTTGCTACATATTTGTGCATTAGTGTTCAAAAGTGTGTCGTATTTCGTGATGCTACATTGGTTAAATCGAACGCTGCGTGGTGGTATGCACTATGCAGGTTATTACGGGGCTTGGGCTCTACTGTGGGTTGGGTTTGGGAATTCACGGAGAGTGAGACTTACGGGATACGGGTACCCGTGACACGCACGTATAGAATGACCCGTGTCACGTAAGAGAAAAAGCACGGGATAATTCAACAGTCTTCTATCTCCCCCGTCCAGTTTTTTTTAAATACCTTGTTTACAGTGTACTTAGTGGTTATGTACGTAAAGTCGTTAACGTTGTTAATCAAGTGATGACAATTTTGGGTCCTTAATTAATCTTTCCACAATAGCTTCCTTCTGTCACGTCTATTATCAATCAATATTGATTGGTTATGTGCGTAAATTCGTTTATTTATATAACAAGTATTGATTCAATACGCAAGAAGATCAATTCAGTTTCAGTGTTGTTGATCGAACAATTTCCCTCCACATAACAATAATTATACAAGATGGGCTTATTCTATTACATTTATCTTTATTAGCTATGTATGTGAAAAACTGAGTTGACATGCGTAGTTTGAGAGGTGAACACGACATCAAACATGTTATACCAACAAAATAATATGAGGACACAAAGGGCACTCTCTTAATTCCAAAGATTGAAAAAAAGTTTGACTTTTCAATCTTTCATAGATTGCCGTGAGGGAACGAACTTTTATTAAGATTGACATTCAATCTTTTTTTTTGGATTGAAAAGTTTCAATCTAAAAAAGATTGAAAATATCAAGCTATTATATTGATATTGAAAATTTTCCAATCCAGAATTTAGATTGAACTATTCAATCTATTGGATTGAAAATTTCAATCGTTTTTCGATTGAAAAGTTTTCATTCTGTAGTAAAAGATTGATATTTTCAAACCTACTTATTGATATTTTCGTACACACGAATAAATGACTGGCAATCGGAAGTACAATATCATTAGGGACCGTTCATTATTCATGGTGGAGGGGCGGTTGGGTAAAATATAGGGGGGCGGTCATGTAACTTTCATATGTTGAAATAGGGGGGGGGGGTTATGTAACTTTTTATTCTTGAACAGGGGGGGTTGTGTAAATTTGTTTAAACTATAAAGATGGTGGTGATTGGAGTGATTTTAAAGGCTATTTTGGAGTGTAAATGCCATTTTTTTCTGCGCTTCGCGCATATTTTCTTAAAACCTATCGGGTATCGATAAAAACGTTTACTATGAGACGACTTCTGGACAGCAAATCGACGATATGGTGGAAAAACATCTATATAATCATCAACGGTCGAGACATTAGAGCAACAGGGTGTATAATGTTACAAAATCCAATTTCATGATTTAAAAATGTGATTTATTGCATGCTTTTCACCTCATCTCTGCTTTGCACCAATGCTCACAAAAGTAAAACGTTTCACTGGATTATACGTTTCTGCTCAGAATGTTCTAACTTGTTCTTTCTGGTTATAAAGACTCACAAAACCACCCAAAATGTATAAATATGAAATAAAAATCCAACTCGCTACGCTCACCGTTACTAATTTCACGCAATAAAAAAGGGGCATCATAAAATTATTGGCCGTTTAGATAGGGCACAAACAAAATTTGCCAACGTATCCATGAACAAAATTCCAAAGGTAAAGACGGCCCCTTAACATGCTTAAGCATGTTAAGTATGTGACAAGTTGATTTTTTTTGGGGGGGGGGGCGGTTGTGTAAAAAGCTACTGGTTAGCAGGGGGGGTCATGTAATTTTCAGTTTCAGCTGTAGGGGGGGGGGGGGGTTAGGTAATTTTAACATACGAGTTTCGAATTTGTCTCAACCTCACCCCCCCCCTCCACCATAAATAATGAACGGTCCCTTAGGCTTTTTATTAAAATTCTCCAATTTTTTTTAATTCATTACATTTTTTTTGTGAATTAATGTTGTAACTTGCCATTTAATTATGAACTAGTTTATGTTGCAGATCGAATCATTTGTTGAAACGTATACAATCCAAAGTTTTTCAAAACCAGTATGACCTACCTAACTGCGCATGTGTTGAATTCATCTTGTTCTAGATTGACACTTATGACTATATAGTCGAGATTGACGGTACGCTACAAACACACGTGTATGGCAGGCCCAATGTCCAGTAACTCGAAAAACCAAGTTTTTCGCCGAAAAACTTGGTTTATCGATTGAAAATCCAAGTTTTTCAAGTGAAAAACCAAGTTTTTCGAATTATTGGACATTAGGCGTCGAAAAACTTGGATTTTCAATTGATAAACCAAGTTTTTCGAATTATTGGACATTAGGCGTCGAAAAACTTGGTTTTTCAATTGATAAACCAAGTTTTTCGAATTATTTTACATTCCGCGTTGAAAAACCAAGTTTTTCGAATTATTGGACATTAGGCGTCGAAAAACTTGGATTTTCAATTGATAAACCAAGTTTTTCGAATTATTGGACATTAGGCGTCGAAAAACTTGGATTTTCAATTGATAAACCAAGTTTTTCGAATTATTGGACATTAGGCGTCGAAAAACTTGGATTTTCAATTGATAAACCAAGTTTTTCGAATTATTGGACATTAGGCGTCGAAAAACTTGGTTTTTCAATTGATAAACCAAGTTTTTCGAATTATTGGACATTAGGCGTCGAAAAACTTGGTTTTTCAATTGATAAACCAAGTTTTTCAAAATATTTTATATTCCGCGTTGAAAACCAAGTTTTTCGATCGAAAAACTTGGTTTTTCAAAATGATAAACCAAGTTTTTCGAATTAATGGACATTAGGCGTCGAAAAACTTGGTTTTTCAATTGATAATCCAAGTTTTTCGAGAAAAACTTGGATTTTCAATCGATAAACCAAGTTTTTCGGCGAAAAACTTGGTTTTTCGAGTTACTGGACATTGGGCCTGCCATACACGTGTAGAGTGCAGTAACTAATATGTATCAATCTTTTCCAGATTGACTCAAAGTTACTCATTGTCACGAGTTTTTATCATGTTTTCAATCTAAAATCAACTAATAGATTGAAAAAAAGTCAATCTGTAAAAAACGGACATTTTCAATCTTTTGATTTAAGAGAGCATACTTCATATATTCTTCATGCATTTTCCCTTTTATTTTTATTTTTTTAAATTTCTATGTATAATTTTAAAAGTCTTTTAATCTTCATTGTTGTTCATCATTTTCCTCCATCTCTTCATCACTCTCGTTATCTTCCACGAACAATCCTGCAAATTTGGCAGGGTTGCACAAAGTTGTTTCTTCCCCAGGAGCAAGGTTTTGAGCTTAACATTTCCCCACCTATACTTACAGGTTTGATAAAAATCAGATTGCAATATTGGATTAGAATTTTTGTTAGGGGAGCATGAAAAAAAAAGATTTGCGCGAAGATTTTTTTGTGGCATTTTATGTTAAAATGGTCAAATTTGCTATAATTTAGTACTCAAATTAGTATAATTTAGTAATCAAATCTGCGCGAAGCGCGAAAAAAATTACCTTTTTATGCTAATATGGTCAAATTCTAACTAAATAGAATTTTTTTGAGGGGGTGGAGGTACAGCCTATCTTTTGGGGAAATGCCCTCCCCTTGCCATCTGTAGCGTCGCCACTGTGGAAAAGCAATAAAACAATAAACATGTTAGTATACCTGCAACCACAGCTCATAACCCAAAGTTTGCATTTTTTTCTTCATCTTTTTTACCCTTTTCCCCAATACTTTTTCTTTTTCCACTTGGCATTATTTCCCCAATTTTGCTCATTATTTCCCGGGAGCGGTGCTCCCTGCTCCCGCACTTTGTGCAACCCTGAAATTTGGACTCGTGTTTTGCTATCACTCGATTCAGAGCCTTGTTGATATCCACGCCTTTCTCAATTTTCTCTTCAAGATCATTCTAACACTTCATGACACGTTTTGTCGTCTTTTTGGAAGCGGGACTACGGCCTTCGCCTCCTCTGGGTAGGTAATGACATTTGGGAAACCGACATCTTACGTACGGTTTACATGCGACAATAAATCCCTTACGTTTTACGTATGTCACAATACATATAAACAGATCCTCTCTGTAGTGAATACCTATTTGCAACGAGTGTTTCCTGACCGTTGTCAATTAAAGCCTGTTTAACGCGTGTTTAAACTGGTTTTGTATCAAAAATACAGATATTCTTGGAATTGGGCTACTTTTTGGCATTGGCTGAGGGTTTTTTACGTGACATTTGTGATGTAGTTTAGCAACACTGCATATCTGATCAAATAACAGTTGTTTACACAGCTGCAGTCTATTCATGGACTCTAGGAACCAGCAATAATCATATCTTGATTGACTGTGCCTAAGCAAATGCTTTAAAATATTTTAATATTTCAAAACGCCTTTTATTTTTAGGAAAGTTTAAAGGCAAAATATGAAAAGAATGTGGCTTGAAGAAGAAAAAAACCCAATCAAATCTGTTTAACCAGAAAAAACCCAACAACTTATAGTTCCCTTTGGAAGTGATGATAATTAATCTTTTCTCATGGTATTCAATGCAAGGAAATTAATTTTTCATTTCCCAACCACCACCAGGTAAAGGTTAATCCTTATCATAACTTGATTTGTAAAATTGTATAAAATAGATTTCCCAACAAAATCTGTAACTCAGTTTGTGAAATAATGTCCAGATTGTATTTACACACAGAGGTACATGTAGTGGTAACGTTTTGTGTGCTTGTTTGGTTCACATTAACTCATGTAAAAAACCCACTTAAAATCCACTTCATATCTCCATTTAAATGATTAATCTATTGAATTTCCAATTTCAACCTATTATTAGACATTTTTTATAAAAGTGCAATATCTGATTTAATACAGGGTGTCCCACAAGTTTTGAAACCCTTTTAGAGTTTTATATATATCTCCGGTTATATAATTTGTATAGTATAAAACAAAAAACATATTTGAATAGAGAGGACTTGTAGAATTATGTTGGTACCAAAATTACAATTATAGCTATTTGTGTTTCCAAAGTACATAGATGAATGTTTTCAGATAGGTAAAACTGCACGTTCATATAAACGCATGCAATATTGAGTTTAATAAAGTGAGTGGAGCGAGAGAGGGAACGAGGCAGTGAAGAGAAAAAAGAGTGTCCACGATGATTCTTTATAAATTTCAGATTGAAATAATCCTGAATATTAACATTATTAATGTAGAGAGCAAAATGTAATAAGTGAAAACCTTTTCGAAAAAACCCATTGCACATGAATGGAATGCGAGGAACATACAGCATGTGATTATAGCAACATACACCATGAATCCTGGAAGTTGAGCAAATGTATGATATTTTGAGTGACCAAACCTTTAAGCGAGTGTTTTATAAGGGGCCTAAAAAGGGTCAAGTTGGGTATCACAATCAAGTTTTCTCAATCCAAATGTTTTCATTTTGATACTGCTAATTATTTTAAAAGAGAGACACACAGCTTTGGGATACCCTGTACATACATGTACTTTTTAACTAGCCATTTTAAAAGTTAATTACGCTATGGATCCAAGAAATTGTTGCCATGAGAATTATCCATTAACTTGACTATACTATTAAAAGTAAGTAATTACGGTATATTTATAAAGATATTTGCCTGTATCAGAAGCGGACAGATGACCATGGCAATACATTTTGAAGGCTAATTGGCATTCATGTATCCTTTTAAGCCCAGCAATATATACATACATATTGTCCATGGTACCTGGGAAAATTAATTAAAACATTATAACAGATGGTTTTATCCTGCACTTTTTATGCATACTCTGCCGATCTAAAATTGCTGAATAAATCCTGGGAAAGTGAGTGCTTTTGAAATGTTCATCAATTTGTTTGTTTTTTCGGGATGATTTTGAATTATTAAATTTATAAGTCAAGGTCATAAGCTCCGCACAAGCTGTGAAAGTACAAACAATTTCTATGGAAACATTTCTATACAAATTGAAGGTTGCAGTTTCATAACGTTAAAAATCCAACTTTCATCTCAAATTAATGTTTATATAATTTAGACAAAAGTTTCATTATGGAAATCAGTGAATAGACTCATCTAGATTGGTAGACTTAATTAAAGGATTTAGTCATGGTATAGTCTGGGGTTTTTTCATGGTTCGTACACTAGGTACATGAATTACTTAAATTGCATTGATGTCACCAGACTCAAGCAAATTGCCAGGGGCCAGGCTTAAAAAAAGTGTTATATATTATTCTAGAAATATCTTTATTAATTCTTAAAATTAATATATTATCCTCTATCAATATCAATGAACAATTCCACAAAAACAGCAATGATTTTCATACTCAATTCATGACTGTACAAGTAATTCAGCAAATTTCACCAATGGAAATTTTCTTCTGTGTGAAGAAAACTGCACAAGCTTGAAATTCACTTAACCATGTCATTTCCTTCTGCTCAGGAATGTCAGTGCAACATGTAGGCCTGAAGGAAAAAGATAGAAACACTGAAAGTGTGTGGATTAGGGCTAAAAACCCGGGGGAGGGGGGACTAATATTGGAAAAGGGTATAGGTATGTGCCGCGCTGAAGACCACCTTTTTCACCCTCTGCTGCTAACTCTTATGACCCTCTTTTTGAGCCTGCATTAGTTCTTATGACCCCACTTTTATTGAAAATTCAAAAATCACGACATTTTGCGTTCCAAAGCCCAAATTCTTCGAAAATTTTGCGTTCTAAAACCGAACAAAATCCAAAATTTGCCTAAGAGCTAATCAAAATTGAACTATAGGCCAGTTCTCAAGACCTACTTTTTTTGAAAAATCAGTTCCTAAGTTTCAGTTCTGTAGCCCCCCTTTTTAAGACCCTGGGCGGCACACCCCTACCCAAAATAAAATTGAGTGCCCCCCCCCCCCGGCTTAAAAGTCCAACAAAATGGGCTGAAAATCAATAATAATTTTCTGTGCAATAACCAACTTGTAGTGACATGTTACATTTGCACAGTGTTTGTGTGAAGAAACTGCCCAAGCTGGAAATTCATTGCTCATGAATAGTAGGCCTGAAGCAAAAAGATAGAACGCCTGAAAAAGTGTATGAATTTGGGCTAAAAAGCCCTTTAACGGGTTGAAAATAAATATCAAAAGTGTCGAAACTTGGACCAACAGAAAGACTGAAATCTGGCAACCTGAAACCTTACATCCTTGCACTTTAGTATGTGAAAACATTTGAATGCAAAAAAAAGAAATCCACTAACAAATTATTCAATAACCTAGCAACACTTGAAATCAAGTTTCCAATCAACGAGTATTTAATACCTTTGCCTTTTTTTATGGTCCTGATGACCTCTGTCCATATAGAAAATATTCATGCTGTCTAAATTATTAAAACCACATGAAAGACATTTCAAAAACTGCTTTACTACCATTTTGGATCTTCTTTTCTTTGCAACTAAGCCTGTACATTGAATTGATAACAAATGTCAGGAATTTGCATAAAATGTACGCAACATTTATAATTCAAAATTGAGATAATGGCCAATGCCCAAAATTGGCCCATAGTTCATACACTACAACTTATGAATATTTAGTTTTGGACAGCGTGTACTTTTTAAGCTCCTCCATACTGTGTCAAATGCATTTAGGAAGTCCAAGAAAGCCATCTACCTTTTTACCTTGAAAAATAAAGTGGCAAGTAGGCATGATGATGGTGAGCCTATGGCTTTCTTAGACTTCCGAAAGGCATTTGGCACAGTGTGGAGGAGCTTAAAAAGTACACCCAATTATAGTACATGCCCCGAGTCGATAATAACTTAATTCAATTATAATTCATACACTCTTAGTATTGTCGAACCAATCAGAAAGCAAAAAACTAAGATATGCGGAGTGCATTAAAAGTGTCTAATGCACTCAATGTGTGCGCCGTTCAATGCTCGCACCGCATGTTTTGTTTTGATTCATTTTTCAGGAATCGCAGTTTCGCCGATTTTCACTGCAGGTGTTAGCAAACGTGTTAACATGTTTTTATTTGTTATTACATCGATCAAAATTATTCTTAAATTGTGAATTTTGATTTGTATAGTGTCGTGTATGAATTAGGTCAATACATGCCTATGTTTTGTAGCTCGAAAAATTCCCCTGCGGGTCGTGCCGTTATTCACACATCAACATCAGCGCGCATGCATTGATTTGTCTAATTTCACTCAAAACAACACATATGCATTTATTGACGTATAATCATCTCAGGTACACGCTGTCCAAAACCTACACTTTCATATTAAAGTAGCTTTTGCAACATTTATGACACCATTGAGTTAACAACCTATAGATGGGGTGACATCATTGTTTATAAACACAAGCAACAGTCGAAGGGACTGGACTGTCCATACATGCTTGAGGGAACAGCATATGACCACAACACTGTCCACTATGCCTTATTGCCCTTTACAATGCTTTGGCGCAAGTTTTAAAAGCATGGGTCCTAAACAAAACAGGATGCGTCCGCATACTGCCGGGCAAAGAACAATGGCAACTGCCAGGGTAAATGTTTTGTATGCCGTCACCTGTATTCCGTCACCTGTCACCCCATCTACAGCCAGTGGGGCACCAGCCTCATAATTTGGGAGGGGGGAAAGACTTTTTTAGGGGGCATGAAAAAACCCGATGCGCACATTTTTTGTGCCATTTTACGCTTAAATGGTCAAATTTGGTCTAAAACTAACTCTAATTTGGTATGAAAATGCGCTTGCACGCAAAATTTAGCTGTTTTATGCTAAAATTGTCAACATTTGGTCTAATTTAACCTAATTTAGTAAGAATATGTGCGCACAGCGCGGAAAATGCCTTTTTATGCTTAAATTGTCTATTTTTTTCTTATTTTAACTAAATTGATTTTTTTTTTGGGGGGGGGGGGGGGGCAAGATTTTTTTCTTGGGGGAGAAAATGCCCCCCATGGTGCCGCCACTGTCTACAGCACCGTAAACATCCTAATAAAAATTCCATTAAAATGGAAAGGTGGCGGTCAAAAGGAAATTGCGATATAAGGCAAAAATAGCAACATTTGTAAATACGGCTTTTAGTTGCTAAAATTATGTGGCAGAAGAAGCAAGCGCATAGATGATAATTGTGCAAGATTCTTGCATGGCATTACTATAAAGCAATATAAATTACAGCCATTGTTTAGTGATAAACACGGTTTTGGCAGCACAAATAAAAATAATAAACAAAATACTGAATCAAATAAACAAAGCAAATAGATAAATAAATAAAAATGATTAAATAAATAAATGAATAATTATGCAAATAAGTAATATTATAAATAAATTAATAAATAAATAAATAAATAGGTTTATAAGCCAATAAATAAATTTTACATTCAATTTAAGTTTTAAATATAATGTCATATAATATGTATTCAATTTATTTGATCAATACATAAATAAATGTAGAAATAAATAAATGAGTAAATAAAAAATAAAAAAAACCATTTAAATAAATAGTTGAATAATTTTGTTAATAAATAATAATATAAATCGAAAATTGAATTTTAAATCGAAAATAAATGAATAAATAAACTAATGAATCAATACATGAATACACGCATATTAAAAATTAAAATATTAAAAATTACTTTTAAAATAAAGAAATTAAAACAAATAAACATGAGAAAACATTAATAAATAAAAAATGATTAAATAAATAGATGAATAATTATGTAAATAATTAATAATATAAAAGGTAAATAAGTAAATATAGAAATATAGAAATGAATAAATTTTACATTCAATTTAAGTTTTAAATATGTCATATATATTCAATTAATTTGATTAGAATTATATTCAATATGGCCAATATTCTTTAGTAAAACTATGGTTGAAGTAGAATTTATTTGTTTATTATATAAAAATTCCATTGAAATGGAATGGAGCGATCCAAGAGAAAGAATCATGTTTTGTAACCATTTTCTGAAGCATCTGTTGCATACCAAAATACCAGGGATATGGTGTATGTATCATTCAAACCCAAAAAAACCCAGATCAAAACACAGCAGTCTAAAAATAGTACAGGAAACCAATAAAGTTGATCTGTGTGCATGGAGGGGAGGGGGGGGGGGGGGGGGGGGGGGTACCATCTGAAGAACAATCTAGGTATATATGACATCCACAAGTACCACAACTCATTAAACAACCCCACAACAATTGGGAGATTTCTCCTTAGTCAAACAAGATAAGCTATTATGTCTCTCTGTTGGGAGTCTAATAACTTCTCTCTGATTGAATCATCAAGGCTAAACAAATATAGCTTTGACTCCATCACAGACTGCAGGACTGTTAAAATAAACTGCATAGGTACATGTAATTTACAAAGACTACAAAATAATTTAGACAATTTTCCATATACTAAAAACAAAATGGCAGCCTCCATGTATAGGGTAAAGTCGCCTATTTCCGGTCAGCGCCTATTTGCGGTCACTTGGCAAAAATTGTGTAATTGCATCGGTCGTCGCCATTTTGAAAGCAATACCAGCATCAACTATGCGGGGGCTTTTTAGCTGTCAGTTTATAACGACGAGGTCATTTTCATTACACGATTTGGGCGAAGTGACCGAAAATAGGCGCTGACCGAAAGACCTAAATGTGCAATTCTATGCAATTCTATGCTAAAAGGTTGACGGGCTTTGGCCCGCCACCCAAAAAGCACTTTGACACAGATCATATCAAATCACTATTGTATTTAATTGGAGGGCCATACAGTGACACGCTGTTATCATAAATACTGTAATTATACTCTAAAAGTGGAAATAATTGTGTTTCACACATTTTAACAATTTTGCTTGTTTTTATTTTCGCGATTTTGAGCTTATGTACATAGACCTACATACAAAATGAATATATACACACTTTTACAGTAGTCAGTTTATTTTTTGTCCACAATCTGATCATGCACTGTTTTTGTTCCATAATGTGCACCAGTTCCAAAACCATGATGTGTAATCACTGAAGAAGTAACGATGCAACAATTGACTTATGGACATGTTGAAAAGGTCAAATTCAATTATTGAGAACCAATTTGTTGTAAGTACAATCTTTATGATGTATTTATCATGAAAAATTCCAAAGAGAATACCAAGAAACCATTACTTGAATCTGAATTTACAGTATAAATGAACTCTTAATAGACTTCACACATAATTACGGTCAAAGTGTGCAGAATCCACTGAGAGGAAAACAAATAATGGACAAATATTACACTTAAGATTTTCCGCTAAAGGTCATTTTTCACAATGTCTTGTCTTCTGATTGCGTAAACACACAATGAAAGTCACCAGACCCCATCTCGAATGCTCAAGCAGGAGCACAATTTGTGCATAGATCCAACTAAGTAGGTCTACACAATCAGAGCACATGTGTACAGCCGCAGACAATGGTGTGGTTAAGGAGCTATTTGAATGCTTTAAAATGACACTGTTGTGGTTATAAGATTGGATACTGCTTTCTGATTTTATATGAAGAAAGATTATTGTAAAATTGTGTTTTTTGTTTTTCCATGCCTAATTTCATAAATATCTCAAAATGCATTTTACCGACAACTGCACACTTTTGCCGTGACGGTACTGTCACAGTATCACATAGTAATACCATATTTATGGTAATACACAATAAAAGCTATCACTATGCTAATAATATATGTTAAAGGAATGATGGCTTCCCAAAAAAGAAACCCTGTTGTACGGGCAACGAAGCTCTCAGATCGGGTCGGTCAGTTGGGTTTTCCCCCCTTATTTTTCCTTAAAAATAACCGTAACAATTCCAAAAAAAAAGTGTAAAATTTTTAAACAATCTGTAAACATTTTGCCTTTTTTTACAAGCAAACTTGTATTCATTTGCATGAGAACATTTTTTTCACCGATTTCTAAAACAATGGGTCGGTCGGGCACGTACAACAGGGTTTCTTTTTTTCGTCCCCTAAATAATTATTACTCATTTCCTTGTAATATTGAAGTATTTTTTATAATGTTTCTTCACTTTTGATACAAGGTAAATGCCCCCTGTCAAAAACTAATGATATTCATTGCCTTTAATAATATCATTATACAGATAGGTTAAAAGTGGATTCTAGCAAATATAGAAATAAATACAACATTCTATTAAAAGGGAAAATAGAGTGAATTGTTTGTATAAAGTACATCTTAAAATAATTCAGTCAATTCCAAATTGGCTAGAAATGGTGTGTTTTTTATGTCTCCGCATGCAAAAGTAATCCAAGCATTCAGGTGTTATGTGAGTGTTATGCGCGCCATGCTATTCTGTATTAATTTGCTGCTGTTAGGAGGCTAGCCAATTTGGAATTGATTGGACTATTATAGTACATATAAAAGAAAATCCCAATCAATTACTATGTTTAATAATGATTTTATTTGTTCTGCACTAGCACAACTCTGGCTATGAGTATTGTCAAACAACGTGTTAAGGGCAAGTATAGTGACCAGGCATTTAAGTAGCCAATTATTCAGGGGCAATAAATATAATTGTTTCATGTTAAATTCTTATTTATAACTCTCTGCAGTAATGCAACCAGGATTTTTGGTTGAGTGGCTGGGGAGGATGAGGAAGGGAGCTGTGTGCAGGGCTGATAATTGACAACCTGCTGACAACAGGTGCCTTGAGAAAATGTGAATTCATCTCGGAGTTCCTTTAGTATACCCTACTACTGCATGTCTTCAATGGGGACTTTTAAAGAACGATCCATACACTTACACAATGAGGAATACAAATGGTAGGGTATTCTAAAGCTTACCCTACATCTCAATTCAACTATTTTTTGTTGTCTTTTCTTTTTTGCCATCTGAAATATTTCTTTCAATTTGTTTTATCAAGGGTATACCCCCTCTCCTGCCTTCCCACAGGATTTGCCTATAGCTTTCACTTAAAGCTTGGGAGTCCATTACAAAGTTATTTCACTGCTATCTGAGGAGTCCCCCTTTTGGGTTCTTTTGAGTAAGGCCAAAAAAAAAAATGGTTATATTGGCGTAACCCGCCCGACCCTAAAAATACGCCCGACCCTACACTTTTTTCTTTTTTTTCAGTGAAAAAAAAAAAAAAAAACCAACCGACCGACCCTAAAAAATAAAAAAATGAAAAAAATAAATGTTTTTTCTCGAACGAAGTACGACGGTACTTCTAACAAACAATAGGGAATGTTTAAACTCGGTTAACATTGTTCAAAAACAGCTGCTAAAAAAAAAAAAAAAAAAAAAAAAAAAAAAAAAATCCCTACCTACCTACCCTATTTTTGTTCAGCCCGTTACGCCAATATAAAAAAAAAAATTTTTTGGCCTAAGCTATCACAAATAAGTCTAGTGAAAACTTCTATTGTATGAGTTATACAGATTTATTCCATAATACATATAGACTATGGGCTACCCTATGTTTTGGAGGATTAAAATCGCTACTTCGGCTACCGACAGCCTAGCTGGTCTAGTGGTTATGACATTCACTTTATGACCGAAAGGTCCTGGGCTCAAATCCCAGAATCGCCAGATTTGTATGCAAAACCTTTGCTTTCAATTCACTTTTCTCAAAATGGTACAAAGTCGGAATACTTACGACTAGGTTAATTCGTGATAGCTTACTCATAGGTAACACCCTCTTTTGACAACCATAAATTACATTAAACAATCTTTAGTTTTAACATAAGCAACATAAATGAGTTAAAAGGTGTATGTTCCGATCACTTTTTTTGGGCTATGATTTTTTTTAACATCATGATATTTTGATATCAGAAGAATCCCCATATTTTTCTCATTATGTCTGTAAAATCCTAGGGGCCAGAAAGGTTCCATTTAGAAATAATAGGCTAAAATGTGGTGAATTACTGCCAAAGGTGGTTAACCACCAGCCAGTTTGTGTACTACTCAATGGGCAAAATTATCGTGACCTTGTGCTTCTAAAATAATTAGAACCGTTGGAGTTATGCAACTCAAACTTTGGAATGTGACAATTTTAAGGATGACCTTTCATGTAAAATAGAAAACATGAAGCTAAAAATTGGGCCAGCAATCAGAACATCTACCTTTAAAGGAGGTTAAAAAGACTATACAAAATATAAATTCTAATCTAAACAATAAATAGTGCATATTATAATGTGCTTAAATACAAAATACAAGTAATAAAAATAGTATTATATATTTACAAATTCAGCTGAAAGTTTGAGTTTGAATTGAGTTGCTGAACATAAATATTGATAAAATACAAACAATTTGATCTATATAGCTCAATTATATTTGATCAATATTTGGAGATTTTTTGACAGATTTGAAAAATAGAGAGATCTGTAACTTTACACAATACATTTTTAGTGAGATCATATTATAACTCAAAGGCCTAATCTAAAATACAGAAGTGAATATCTAATTTGATTTATACTAATCGTGATCCTGCCCCGTGCCCCTTCCAAAAAGAAAAATCCCTGTTTGTGCATGTGAGATTGAGGTACAATGACTTCATTTAACATATCCCTAGACGATCTTTTATGCTTCCTGCTACCTGTATATACCTCATCAACTTCACTCTTTTTCCACAGACTTGTCATCAAGTGTTTGATACACTGGCTATTAAAAGGAATAAATACAATAACCAAAGACCTTATTAAAGAACTTAATCATAAATAAGTATAATATAACATCGATGCTTTGGTCAGAACAAAAAATACCCATATCAAGCAAACAACTATGTTATTCACAACTAGCTATTCACAAACATAAAGGATGTTAAAGGAATAGGCCAACACAAGATCCTCTATATGGTACTTCAAATGCTTAAGTAAATCTACTACAAATGATAAAGGCGTTATTTCTCATTTCTAACCATAAGTGATCCTTCATGTTATGGGTACATTTTGTTGGCCAGGCTTATTTTGAGACAAGAGCAAAATAGCTCCTAAAATATAAAGAAAATAAAAGAAAGACATATATCTTTTTGAACATATTTCAAAAGTATTCATCAATTTTCAAAAAACATGGTATCATTGTAAAGCTTGCTAAATATTCTGTCAGATTTAGTTCAAATCTCATGTTTTTCAAAAGTAGGCAAGATGTACCTTTTGACATGGCTTGTCACATATGGCTAAAAGCCTGAGAGTTGTATAGACAAATTAATGGATTCACATCGGATATCCTCCTGGCCACAGTCAGACTAACGCAGATGCCCACACACTCAGCTTACTGCGTATGCCTGATAACCAAAGAGCGGCGTGAGAGTTTGAGCTCACATGATGCGCACCATGTCCATTTCACAATTTTGGGGGTAAGGTTAGGTACAGGGTGTCCCAAAAATTTGGATACCCTCTTTTAAAGCTTTGTATCTCTCTTAACATAATTTGCAGTACCAAACTGAAAACATATGATAGAGAGAACTTGTGGAACTATTTTGATACAAAACATAATCCTTTTTCTGAGGCCCCTTAATATAAAACACACGCTGAAAGGTTTGGTTATAACTCACAATACCATACAATTGTTTAACTTGCAGGACGCAAGGTGTACGTTGCTGTAATCATGTGCTGCATGTTCCTCACATTCCATTCATGTGAATGTTTGCAAAATGGCTTTCACTCATTACATTTGGTGCACAACATTAATAATATTCATGTAATAAGGATCATTTCAATTTTGAATTAAAAAAATCAATGTGGAATACCTTTTTTTCTCTTCACTACCTCTCTCCATCTCTCGCTCCGTCCACTTCATTATTAAGCTAATTATACTTTGCATTTGAATGAGAGTGTACTTTTACAGTTCGGACAACTTTAGTCTGTACATTGACAGCACAAATAGCGGAGTAATTCTGTTATACCCTTCACAGAGGTATTCATAGTGCATGATTTTTAAGAACGACGCATACTACCGATACCGATGTTGGTGTGTAGGGTATAACAGAATTATGCCCAAATGGCTCAGGCTGTAAATGTAAGTTTGGTATCAAAATAAATCTGCAAGTCTTCTCTATCCATACATGTTTTTAGTTTTATACTGTGAATTACTTGAGATATAAAGCTTTAAAAATGTATCGAAACTTTTGGGACACTCTGTATTTTTATGCGAGGTCAATCTCATGTTTGTATACGTATACATAAAAGGAACAACAAATAAATGGAACATAATTGATGCAAGCAATTAATCATCCAGTTCAAAATGCCTGAATGCAACAACAGGTACATAATGATCTGCAATGCAGCATGAACAGAATCCCACTCTTGAATGTTTTATTAATTGCATGTACCGTATTATCCCTATTAAGCGCCCAGGGCGCTTAGCAAAGTCATTTTGGGTGGGCGCTTATTAAGTGACCTTTTTTTAAAGTCATTTATCCTTTCTTTTTTAGTTCAATTTTTTTGGAGTAATGTACACTTTCCATTCCCTGCGTGCACACTGAGGACAAAAATTTTTTTTGTTTTTTTGAGCTACAGTGAATAAAAAGATGGGCGCTTATTAGACGTTAATTTGTGGTAGTCATGTGGAAAAAGAGGGGTGGGGGCTTATTAGTGCATGGTCGCTTAATAGGGATAATACGGTACTGTAACTTGTAAGTCTGCGGTCCTCAAATGGAGGATGATGTATATTTATAATCCTACTTATTGCATCACAATGACATTTTAATGGTGTTTAATGCACGATCAATGAGGAATGTCAGCCTGGGTACTGACGACTTGAATACACGCTGATGCCACCTCCCAACGTAATAAGGTGTCACAAAGTATAGTTGCTTTGAAAACAGTATAAATCACAAAATAGTTTATTTCATATATCATCATTTTGAGAAATAAATTACTGGCCTTAGGCCACAAAAGAAAAAGAAAGATGACTTGCCCTTTCAGGGTCAGAGTCTGGGTCGGACGGTCAGATTTTTTAAATTTTTAATTTCAACAGGGAGATACTACAAAAACACGTTTTATTGATTTTTTTTATTGATTTTTTTCCATTCTTTTTATTGATTTTTGATTATTTTTAAGCAAGCAGATACTACTCAAAAACACGTTTTCATCTTTCTTTATTGTTATGTGCTTCTTTCAAATTAAAAAAAACCCAAAAAACTTTAAAATTTAAATAAAAATAAAAATAGCGACCCTAGATTTCCGAAAATTCGGGTCGGTCGGAAAGGGCAAGTCAACTTTTTTTTTTTTTTTCCTTATATTTATAAGAGAGCTGTATCTAATAACCATGGTCAATGACCCTACTATTAATTATATTGCTAGTTCTTGAGTTGCTGAAATTAGCTCTTGTATCTACATACCTGTATTAATAAACTATGTGTCCACTCAAGGACAAATGTATTCTGTTGATTACATCATTATATTGTTGCGTAGCAGATATTTGAGGCATTCTTACCTGCACAGAGTGTCCCATACAAAATGGTGCATGTGTTCAAACATCATTACTTTCATCAAACATTCAGATTTGGTATTAATCTTAATATAAGGCTATATTAAAAACATCTTTTGTCTCAAAGCTCTTCAGTTTTCCAAAACATAATGAGGAATGCGTTTTTTTCTAAGGTTTTTTTAAAATTTTTAAATATAAAATATTTAAATCCTTGTAAAAGTGACCTTTTGTATTTAAAACGATGTGATCAATGAAAATCTGAAAAATCTGTGACATTTTGGGATTTTTTTGAAGAAAAAAAAAAATCAAAAAAAAAATCAATCAATCAATAAACATCAATAAACTAACTTAATTTAGCCTAAGTATGTAGATAATTTAGTTGACTTTCAAATGCCGTTGATTTGATTGCAATTGCTCTTTCCAATCCAACGATATGCTTGACCAATCACGGGTACTAAAAAACTGGTTGTGCCACTTTTCAAGACTTTTAAAGAAAAAAGATGCTTGTGGAAAAAGTCATTTTGTTCATTTAATAATGAGTATTCACTAATTAATATGAGCTTCAAGATGACTAAATTACCTTTCAAATATCGTTTGTTTGGTCTCATTTGCTTTATCCTACCAAGAACTACGCTTGATTAAAGTTGCCCAAAAATGTCAAATTTATGCTATTTTTGTTATTAAATCATAACAGCAATTTTACACATGGATGATTTAAAAAAACTAGCATAACTTTGATCTTGTTCTCTCATGGTCAAACAAGCATATCTGTGGATAGACTCAAGCAAATTTGACAAAACAATCAGCATATGAAAGGTTATTTAGTTATCTTGAAGCTTGTACAGACATCAAATCCAAATATGAAATTATTAATGATGACGATGACACATCCCACAAAAAAACATCTTTTTCTAAAAGTGGCACAAGCCCGATTTTTGGTGCTCGTTGATGATCAAACATATCTGTACTAGATTCTAGATTGAGAAAAGTAAATATAATAACAATCAAATAAACGGCATTTGAAAGCCAACTAAATCATCTTTCAGATTATATAAACATTGCAGCCAAATACCGAGTAATCAATGATGGCAAAGTCATGGAACACATGAACCCTTTTTTTAGCTTTTTGTCAGCCCTCATAACATAATCAAATGGAAATGTTACCAGTGCCCATTAATTCTATTTATATAGAAAATTTGATAACAAGCACTTTCTACATCCACTAACTACTTGATATTAACATTGCAATCATAATACTAATAGCAACAGAGTGGAATGGAAGGCTAAGAAAAAGGTTGTTTCTCTATCTTTAGGCAACAAAAAACCCCCAAAACCCTGTTCTACGGACCCGATCAACCCTATCCCCCCCCCCCCCCCCAGAAAATTGTTGAAAATTCTCATCATGTTTGAGAAATACAAAAAAACACCAAAACGACCAACCAACCTTACCTGAGAGGTGCTGTTTGCCCGTAGACAGGTTTAAAACAAATCCTTTTAGATCCATTTCAACTGCATTTTGAAATTCTTAAAAATGCCAATTTCTATTTTCAAAACAATATTTCAAAAAAACGAATTAAAAAGAATTCTCATTTTTAGATGTTGGAAACTCATTTATTTTTTTACAAACTAATGATTGTCTTTGAAATTGCACTTTGTCCATGTTATTTACCTTTTATGATTTTTGGCTAATTTCACAGTTAATGGAATAATTAAAAATGCATTACACATTTTGCTTTTTAGACTTACTACTGTAGCAGGAACAAACCATTAACTTTTTTATACAATTACCCACTGCTCATTACTTATATTTATAGAAAATTGGAGAAAAATAAAACCAATTTCTACATCAACATCAACTTCATACCATTGCTCCATCAAATTTTCATTGAGGACTATGTGCTTTTCAATTAGCAACATCTAATTTTCTCTCCGATAACAGACAAGAACGCATCAAAACATTTCCACTTGACTGACTAGCAATTCCATTATCATTTTTAGTTGATATAAGCATACAATGGTAATTGTCCAGCGGTAATGGCATATCTGGCAATAGTAATGAAATTGTAGTTGAGACGTTGAGTACATCACTCGTCAAAGGAGTTATTTTGAGCTCCATGTAGCTTATTAAAGGTTATGTCTGTATGGTGAATACAGGTTCAGCAGTTTTGTACAATGACATTGAAACCATTTTATTTTATTTCGATAAAAAGGTTGGCAGGCGCGTGTCCAGGGGGGGGGGGGGGGGGGGGGGGTGCTTCTGGTGCTCAAGCCCTGCGGGTCCCCATAGCTTAGAATATGTAATAGGTAAAAGTAAGAAAAATATCACAAAAGCCTCTCAAATTTATCATGAGGCGGCAAAGACTATAATCAAAACAATAATTTGTCGATCACAGCGCCAAGATCCGAGCGCTCGCGATATTACAAAGGTTGAGCGTGTTTAATTGCATGCAGTGCATTCCAAAACAGTCGCGCTGTCGGTGCGTGTGAACTGTACGAATGACGCGGTAACACACAATACGCACTAGGCGCATGGGACGCAAGAAATCAATACGCTGTGATCGACAAATTATTGTTTTGATTATAGCTTCACACCAGGGCACTGTTGGAAAATATTGCACAACCCCCCCTCCCCCACCCCCTCTCAAAATGTCCAGGAGGCGGCAAGCTATGGTAAGACCCCCGGGTCAACTCCATCCTGCACACGTTTATGGGTTGGTGACCCGATCATTTTATAGCTTTTTCACATCAAAATCTCAATTTTGATGTCAGATGAAAGTCCATATTTTTCTCATAATCCCTGCAAAATTTTAGACCAGAGAGATGTTAGTTTAGATATAATAAGCAATAAGTAGTGAATTATCTCAATACTCGGTTAACAGTTTGTGCACTGTTCTGTGGGCAAATTCTACGGGATTCTTTTTGCATCTATCATGAGAACCAACGAAGTAAATTCAACTCAAATTTGGAATTCAAGATTGTTTTATGATGTTTGTAGGCCTACCTTCATGTTGTATAGAAATCAGGTTATAGTCTTTAATAACCCATCTTTCCCCTATATTTTCTTTTTCAATGAATAAACACATATTTGTAAATTGCTCTAATCAAAACCAGATGGATGCAGAGAAAGAGTTTAAAAAAATATTCCAAAATATTGATAGAACAGGTGTTTTTTTGTCGCCTTACTGGCAATCTCATTCTTATTCTTACAATGAAGTCATTTCTCAACATAACTGGATGCACCAAGATTTCATCGTCCTACTGGCATTGTTAGTCTTCATTGATAAAACATTTCTCTCTATCTGCAATTCAGATGTTATTTCAGATTTAGTGTACCATGGTTCCCTGGTATGGTTCAATAATATGGAATGAAAGTGACAACCATATCATGCCCTCTATCCTGTCATACATGACTCGCAAACTCCTTAACTCATTGTAAACTCCAATTCGTACCTGAAATACACTATTTCTTTTCATGTCATTATTCGAGTACATGACAGGTTTGGTTTTGATAGCAGGATGCAACAGAACATGTTATAATCTATATTCTACATAGTTGACTGCTTGTCATCCTGCTAGTGCTAGTCTGCATCAAAACACTAATTTCAATGAGTGTCAATGACAAGATATGGCAAAACGTTGCATGTCAGTGTGTGATGATTGTTTCAGTTTCATCGTCTCCTTTCGGTCAGAATTGATGATACCTTCAATATTCTGTGTTCGACACGTTGCTTGGCGTATCACAGTTTTTTCCATCATCACCACTTTTTCAATCTCCCAAAGCCCAATAATGAAACAATACATCTCTTCCTCAAATTCTACCAATCACTATGCTCAGTAAGTGCTCACGATATCAAATAGTATGTTTTCCACCTCTTACTCGTCCTCCACCTTTTCCCTTGGCAGGCTTACCACCACCTTGAGTTTTTTTCCCACCGCCGAACAGCATATGGCCTCTTTTAACTTTGTTTCCTCCGCCAGAATTACCACCCTGTGGATATGGACTCGGTTCTAAACAGTTGCCCATAATGCACCAACTGAAACAGCCTGTATGGGAATGGAATTAGAAATAAATAAAAAACATAGTTAAAAAATGAATATATATCTAAGTGTTGAAGATTTAACGACAACCAGTTAATTATGGTGGAATTAAAATCTGATGATTGATGATAAGTTAAATTTTTCTTTTCGGATGCCCCCATCATGTGAAAATACAAATCTCTTCCAAATTCTAAAAATCAAGTATACTTTAACATTCATTCCACAGAATGTAACTGTGCGCTATCATTTATTGATGGATGACAGGGTTACATTGCCTTTGTCACTTACAAAGAAGGTTTATATCAAAGGGGCTATCAAGCATATCCAAATGGCTTTCAAAACACCCAAAACAACCTGAAATGCATGAACAGTAAATTATGAGACTAATTAGTCTCAGGTAAATGTACATACCCTGAACATGAAATTCCAGTATATAATGCTATGCACAAAATGTTGATTTTGTCTGTGTCAAATCAAATATGTTGAGTATGATTCAGCTTCAATTCTAGGATCTACGCTATTTATGACTACAATCAATTATATTGAGTATTGACAATAGATAAGAATATTTTATATGGTGCAACAAACTTGATTAATATCAGTTTTACCTTTACATTAATTACAATAAATACACATTGGCTTCAGGTTTCACACCACTAAATAACGTCTGGCCCTACCCCCTTTGAGGCAAAAGTCCAAAACCGGCCCGTTTCTATGCCGAAACAGGAGACCTATTGTAAATTACAGTTTAAAATTAGGGTATTTACTACAAGTTATGGCGAAATTAATATAGTGTGAATTTTGACAGACACATCAGCGTTCTTCAGGTCCAAAAAAATTGATGCAATGATGATTTTTTAATATTTTAACAGAGACATTTGTGTTCAGGTCATTTCCGGTATCTGACGCAATAATCTTAATCAACAATTGCGTGTGACCAGGAAAACTCAACTCGTACTTTTTGAAAAGGCTCTAGCTCAAAATTATGCCGGTTACCCCCCATATATGAGTTGTTGAGTTAGTAGTCATGGCTTTCATCTTCAAGTTGAAACCAAATTTCAAGTTACCAGTTTCTTATAACGTCGAGAAATATCCATTTTAAAAGTGTGCATTTCACGTGTAACCCTATGGGAGATGTATTTAGTGGTGTGCAACCTTATGATATAGGGTAAAGTCGCCAGTTTTCGGTCATCGCCTATTTTCGGTCACTTTCGCCTAAATCATGTAATTCCAATGAAAATGACCTCGTCACTATAAACTGACGGCTATGCTATTTATGACTACAATCTATTGAATTGAGTATTGACAATAGATAAGAATATTTTATGATATGGTGCAACAAACTTGATTAATATCAGTTTTACATTTACATATAATGCATATATGGGCTAAAAACAACAATTCAAGTTGGCTTATGAATATAAATGCAATGATCAGAAATATGAGTTGTGGATGACAGATGTATGGAAATAGAACATCTACCTCTCACCAGCAAATAGATTGGCATTTTATTAATGTTTTCTGAAATCAGAGACTATGTACGCATTGACTTAGTGTACTGGTTCGAATATGAGTTGGTGATGAAAGATATTTGGAAATAGAACAGTCTATCGCTCACCGGCAAAGACATTTTTGATGTGTATTTACTTCTGTTCATGAGGAACAAGGGAGATATTTTCCCCATGAAAACATACAACGTTCCATTGCTTAAGGGGTTCTATTACCTGTCAATTGACTTGGCTTGAAGAATATAATGTTAAAGCTGAATGCAAACTGCTTATCCACAAAAATAGCCTGTGTAAGTAAATGTAATAAATATAAGAGGACCTGATGTTTCGATTCTAACAGAATCTTTATCGAAGCTAAATTTTGTTTGCCCCCTCAGACTCCCCTGGTAAAAGGTCCACATTTAAAAAAAAGGTCCACTTTTGACAAAATCCGCTCCCCAACAAAAATCTGGTTATGGGTCTGATCAAGTAAAATTTGAGTAAACCAATGAAAACTGTTTGTTTAAAATCTTAACATTGTTTGTATGAAATTAAACATTGTCTATGTTATCAAATCAAGCATTATATATAGAACATGGCGCACGTGATGGAAATTTAGTACTGGCGCAGACCATAAGGTGCGTCCTGGCACAAACAATGTTTTGTTTAAAGGGTAGGGTAAAAGCAGTCTGTCGTTCTGCCGTGCAAAACGTACAGTAAAAGATAACAGGGCACGATGAGACAAGAACAAAAGGTTAATAATACAGCCAGCCAGGATACAAGGAGTCAAGGACCCCTTTAAAGGGAAGTAAAGTGTCAACCTTTTTGGCGCCAAATTTATCAAGCACTGTAACTTTTAAATTATAAATGTGGTGTACATAAAAGTATATATTTTTTGTAAATGAAATGAGTCAGAGAATCCTTTTTTTGGTATCAAATCTCACTGATTTTTATATTTTTGCCCAAAAATCACTTTTTTGGTGCCAACATTTTTCAGACAACTTAAAAAAAATATATTTTTGGTAATTCTTTTTTCTTTTCTTTTTTAAATCAAAATTTTCACCAAAATCATCTAAAGTCAATATCTAGGATTGGGGTGTTTTTTTTGGCTTAAAAATCTTTAGTTTTGAAAAGATTGGCCCAAAAGTGGCAACAAATTGTTTTTGATCTAAAAAATCACATTTTTGGCACTTTTTGGTCAATATTTTCAAAACTAAAAAATGTTAAGCCAAAAAACCCCACCCGATCCTAGATAATTGACATAAGATGATGTTGGTGAAATGTTGGCATTCAATTGAACAAGAATTTCTTTTAAAAAGCATGAATGCTGTCATGACAAGTATTTCTTTTAAAAGGATGAAAGCTGTCCTGACAAGTAATTGTTTTACAAGGATGAAAGCTGTCCTGACAAGTGATTGTTTTAAAAGGATACTAGCTGCCCTGACAAAATGTACACACTGACCAAGCCACCTTACCCATAGGCTTTGTGGGTCTATAAATGCCCTTAACACACACACTAAGCTCATGATCTACTCAAATTTATGAATTGAAGAAACTCTAAAGAGATATTGTCACTTTCTCTCTCCACCCACCCCCACACAAAAATGAATAAGAGTTAAATAAATAGACTAAACACATTCTCTACAAACAATTATTGGTAGAGATTATCCTGTTTTAATTCTATACCAGATGAAAAGCATCTTCACTGAAAGATTATTTGGTATAAATTGGCTTTTAGTGCTATGTTAATTTTGCTATCTTCAGTAGATAGCAGGTATCCACACACACACAAATAATTATCCAGGGCCTACCTGGATTAACAAGGATACAGTGGACACCTATAATATTAAGACAGGGGTTCTCAACCTGGGGGTCGTTTGGGGTTTTCCAGGGGGTCATGAAGGGGTCATAAATATAGCTTTTCGTGGAACCATTTCGATATTTTGCTCTAGAAAGGCTTAAAATCTCAAATGAAACTATCAAATATGCCAAATTTCCTGCTCGCTACGCTCGCATCATATAAACAAGCAGTTTCAGTGTCAATAAATCGGGTTGTTTTTTTCTTCATTTTTTTTTGGGGGGGGGGGGTCATGGTACTGACCAAGAATGTCAAAAGGGGTCGTGGGTCAAAAAGGTTGAGAACCACTGTATTAAGAGTATCTGGGTAGGCTTTATTAAGAACACATCTCGGTGGGTAGGTCCTATAGGCCAAGAAAAAAATTGTTTGTTTGTCCACGTCCGACCGACCGTGTACCTTGGTGCCGACCGTATTATTTTCTATTATTTTTTAAAACAACTTTTTGAGCAATTTAAATGGCCAAACGGACCCTTTTATTCCTGATTTCGTACGCTATCGTAAATCTTTATAAACACCATCCCCCAATGCACAGTCCCTTGTAACATGATATTTATTGCATGAACTTGGCACCCGCGGGGGCTATTAAAAGGACTAAATGAAAATTTAATCGTGCATGCAATTGATGTCATTTGTATACTAAAAACGCAATGTGAGAAAATATGAAAACTCTAGTTACGGTTCATATTTGCTCCCAAAATGTTGCTCAACGGCATGAATATTAATTTCAACATAGTATAAAACAATTTTGGGGTTGTTAGTTCGGGGAAAAAAATAGGTTTAGTAATACTTTCATGTATATATTTCTAACAGAACTTCAACACTACATTGTTTCACTTTCTGCACATTTTCAATCATAGGAAATGGCGGCGACTGACAACATGTTCACGGTATCTGCGCATTGCAAACTCAGTACAAAAATACTCTTCTACCGAGGTTGCAGTGTTGCAACCAGTACTACAATATTGCAACTTTATACAGACAATCTGTCCGAGCAGGATATCAATTCTAACAAACTCATGAAAAAGAGTTCAATATTATCAAAGTGATGTGTTTTGTGTTTGGACGACTTTAATTCACAGTATTCATGCCGAATTTATATTCCCAAATACAATATCCGTATTTAAATAAACAATTTTTTTATTTTTAAATCCGACCTACCGACCCTACCTTTTTCGGACCCTCTATGGACAAACAAACAATTGTTTTTGTGGCCATATTGCGGCGACCATACACGACTCAAAATATGGTACAGCCTATACATTATGAGAGCAACGTATACAGGCTGTACCAAAATGATTAGTACCCATCGATGCCCAAAGTTAATCAATTATTTTTCAACATCAAAACCAATGGGATTAGGTCTGTTGGTTTTTCACCATCTTTGACATTACCCTTTCAGTAGAATTTTAGATTGTGAAAATGGGATTATCAAACTCAAGATACACTCCATTGTAAGACATGGTGATTTTCCCCTTTAGACAAAGTGCAAAAAAATGTGTGTGTTTAACACAGCTTACTTGAAAGAAACAAATAATGTTCTCTTAATCTCTTGTATACTAATAATTAATATAATATTTTCTTCCTTTCTATTTGAACTGTTATTTGTTATGGTTGTTCAAATCATTAATAATTCTCCATTTTAATTAAATTTGAAGTGTATAAAAGAATTATTTTATTTGACAAGTGTTTAGGGACTTTTAAATAGCTAATGAAGTAGTATAGGGGAAAGCGGCTTAGATTTTCATATTGGAGGATGAATCTGGTGAGGTCAGAAAGTAATAGACTATTTCATTTTTACCTATTCTGTAAGAAACTCCACCTCAATATGAAAAAGAAGTCTAAGTTACTGCTAATTTATCCATGACCCCATCTTTACCTATTTAAATGTCCCTCAAGTTTAACCTCGATACTAGCTCATTTAGAAACAAAGCGTGTGATCACTCATGTGTGACAATCAATTTTTACTCTTCAAATTGAATCAAAATGAAGAATATTAACGATTTGAATAACCACAACAAACAACAGTTCAAAATAGAAAGGAACAATGGCAGACAGGAGATTGAGAGATTATTTTTTGTCTCTTTCAAACAAGTTTAACACATGCACATTTTTTTGCACTTTGCCAAAAAGGTGAAATCACCATATCTTGCACAATGTTGTGTAACCTCAGTTAAATAAGTCTGATATGTATGATCTAAAATTTGAATGAAAAGGTACAGTATGCCAAAGATGATGAAAAAACAACAGACCTAAATCGCATTGATTTTGATGTTGGAAAAAAGAATGAACATTGGGTATCGATGGGTACTAATCATTTTGTATAGCAAAACAGCTACAAACTATATTTTAGAACTTTGTGTAGGGCACGCTTGAACATCTTAAACGCGATGACCATACAGCACTGAAGGTATTATTTTTAGAATCATGGCACCGATAATAGCATTAAGGGCACCTGGGGTACCTGGAGTACCTGGAGTATCAAGGACATCTCTTGCTATTTTACAATAGCCTAATATAATCTTACGCTTTGATGACTAACCGCCCCTGTATATCTTCGGCAACCGCGATTCCCTTACTTGATAATCTGGATATAGTAGTAAGGGCATGGGGTATCTGGATATAACGACACATGCGGTACCTGGATTGTGGGGTATCTGGATTATTAAGGACACCTGTGGTAACTGGATTAGGGTAGGGCCTAGGCCTATGGGGTGCCTGGATATGACAGGGCAATGGGCACCTGATTATCAGGTCACATAGGATAGGCCTAACATCTGGACTATTAAGGGTACCTGGATTAAAACCATAACACTCCTACACACTACAAAACCTGAAGCAGCTACAATCTTGTACCATGCGATTGTTTTTTTACGCTGACCCATATAGCTCAGTTGGTAGAGTCTCTGACTTGCACACACACTGCCCGGGTATGATCCCTGGCGCATGCGGAAACTGATTCCCCCCCCCCCCCAAAAAAAACACCCCAAAACAAACAAACAAATAATAATAAATAAAAAAAATTGACCTGTTTTTCTCATCTGACAAAAACACCCCTGTGGCATTAAGGTTTAAACACAAATTTTCTCATGTTCCCTTACCCCTATCAGGCTATCAAATTGCAAGGAAAACTTAAGGGGGCACTGATAGATACATATGGGAGTGCGCCCTCAATTTTTCTGGAAATCAGTTTTTTCGCACCTACGTAACTAATACTTAGGCATACTAACTACCATCTGAAACCGTTTACCCTACTTCGCTGTCTATCATGTAAAATTTCAAGGTTTGGTAATGAGAAGATCACATCGAAATTATCAGCATCACTCACCACATAAATTGCTTCAACCAAATCTACCATCATCATTCAACTGTTTTCCCATACATCATTACATTTCAGGGTTCCTACATACCTTATCTATTGAAACAATTCATCTTTTTTCCAAAATTCATTTTTCTCGGCAATCTCTCAATGCCCCTTTAAGTTTTTTGAAGCTGACCTGCATAATAGAGAGTCTGACTTGCACGGGCATGCAGACTCCAAAAACTGATGTTCCAATACAAATTGACCTGTTTTTCTCCCCTGATAGTTTAATTCACAAAATCGCCCCAGGGACTTTAGGGTTCAAACACAAAAGGTACCTGGATTATTAAAGGCACATGATTACCTGATAATTAAGGGCACCTGGGGCACATGGTGAGCCTGGTTTATTAAGGACGCTTTAGTTACTCACCTCCCCCTATAATCTTCTAGCGGGGCCCTACATGTGCGGGTGCCCGCTAGCTGCTAGTTGTTATCAAGTTTAACACTGCAGGTGTCAAATTCAACTTAGTCAGTATCAATTCTACAGTTTATCAAATTTCAAATTCAACAGTTTATCAATTATCAAATTCAACTTTGTCAGTTTCTAATTTAACATTGTCAATATCAAATCAAATGTTGTCTAACAACTCTGCTGTTTGTCCCATGATGTGTTAAATTAGAGATGCTCTAACAACTTTTGAGAACGAAAGTCAAAACAGTGGTGATTTTGGCAGATTCAGTTTTGAGACCGCCCCATATTCACAAGTGAGTGATTTAGCACTGAAACAAATTATTGTTATAAAATGTGGTATCACTGGAAAGATGAACACATAAGCTTTCCATTGATAAGCAACACAATATGAACATATCATAAATATATATAGGCAATTGAAAAAACTTCTGCACTTTTTTGAGAGGTATTATCAAGTTCAATAAAATAAAATTCAACAATCACTAACAATGATAGATTTAAGTCAGCTGACATGTAAACAATCAATCTATAAATTTGTGTACTAATAAAATTCATTGGTTGTGTCTCTATTGGGTCATTCCATGCCAAATCAACCAATGGGTTGGTTGGTCACCCTCTCAGATTTGGCTGAAAATCATTTCTATAGTACATCTATAATAGGTATAATGAACACGTGCAAAAAAATAGCGCTCAATTCAAAGCGGTTTTGAAAATATGGCCTGTTGAAATTTGACACCAACCTGCATTTTTGTCAACCCGAGTTGCATTTTATATATATTGAATTTTGGATCAAGCACATCTCGAATCTGGTAAAAGATATTTAGCTGTAAATTGCTACCTAGAGTGATTGCTACCCAAATAAACAGAATATGATGTCAGAAACAGTGTATCTCATCAACGTGAGGTCCAAGGGACTCCGAACATGCCTTCATATTTCGGATTTTTGAATATATTTTATTTTTAGACCCCCCTCAAACACAGAACTAGTTATCACAGACTGTTCAAATTGCTTGCTGATGTTCTATAGCCATTCAACTTAACTCCCAAACATATGTAGGCCATTTCAGACCTTTAATTACATGATGGCTGGGACCCAAAGATGGGTCCGCAGACAAAAATCATGAAAATAGCCCCCCTACCTGGTGACCTTTGACCCCGTAGTACAATACTGACAAATTTGAAACATTACACATTAGTACACTGACACCAGATCTACATATGTACAAAACCTTAACTTGGTACCTCTGCTGCAACATGGTTAGATCAGATTCTGAAAGTAGAGTATTTAGAGTGGAGCACAAACACATAATACATTGTATAGTATACAGTAGTAATGCAAGAATTCCTTTAAAAAAGCAAGTGGCGTGTTGATATAAGTCGCACAATATCAGAACATCATTGCAGTAGAGGTACCAAGTTAAGGTTTTGTACATATGTAGATCTGGTGTCAGCGTACTAATGCATGAAGTTTCAAATTTGTCGGTATTGGACTACAGGGTCAAAGGTCACCAGGTAGGGGCTATTTTCATGATTTTTGTCTGTGTACCCATCTTTGGGTCACAGCCATCATGTAACTAAAGGTCTGAATGGCCTACACTTGCTTGTGAGTTAAGGTGCATGGCTATACAACATCCACAAGTGATTTGAACATTCTGTGATAACTGGTTCTGTGTTTGAGGGGGTCTGAAAATAAAATATATTCAAATTTCCGAAATATGAAGGCATGTTCGAAGTCCCACAGGACCTCGCATTGATGAGATACACTGTTTCTGACATCATATTCTGTTTATTTGGGTAGCAATCACCCTAGGTAGCAATTTACAGCTAAATTTATATCTTTTACCAAATTTAAGATGGCATGATCCTAAATTTCAATATATTTAACAATGCAAATCAGGATGTCAAAAAGGGGCTTTGGTGTCAAATTTCGATGGGCCATATTTTGAAACCGCTTTGATTTGAGCGCTATTTTTTTGCATGTGTTCATTATACTTAAAGATGTATTCTAGAAATGATTTTCAGCCAAATCCAAGAGGGTGACTGACCAGCCAAGATTTTTGGCAAATTGGTTGATTTGGCATGGAATGACCCTATTCTGTGTCACCTTAAGTTAAGAGCAGACGAAATCTTAAGATTTCAAAGCTGACTCCTTGGCTTGTTCAGGTGGGTGTGGGACTGCCCTACAGACAACCCTGGTTCGATTCCTGGCGCCGCAAAGTCGGTTTCAACCAGTTTTCCTCCCCTGATAGTTTATTCTCAAAATCACACTGCCGGGGTTAGGGTTAACAATAATTTGTAATAGAAAAGAGAGAAAATTCATCCAAAAAGTGAAATTTTGTAGGTGGAAATTGTTCCAGGTTGCATGCATTGGAAACTGTCACATTAATTGTTAGGGTTAACAATAATGTGTAATAGAAAAGAGAAAATTCATTCAAAAAGTGAAATTTTGTAGGTGGAAATTGTTCCAGGTTGCATGCATTGGAAACTATCACATGCACTGGTTGATCAGCCATATTGGATATTTCATACTTATTGTTGTTTGGTACAACCATAAATCTATTTTGGATGTCAAAATATGAAGAAAGATTATCTAGACATTCATGTTCCAAGTGTGCTTTGTTAGTTTTGTACAGGTCATCCACAATTTTCACCATTTTAAAGTTACGTACAATGTGTACATAAACAGGGAGGGAGGAAGGTAAATATTAGCTATGGCGTAAGATGTATTTAACCTTTGATGGCGATTTTGAGAAATAAACAAACAAATTAAACAAAAACAACACAAAACAAAACACATCAACAAGTGAACAAACAAACACCCCAACAGACACCAAAAACAAACAAACAAACAAACAAACAAACAAAAATGTAAAATAAGAAGAGTCTTTAAAAAGACAACCAACCATCATCATATCACTCAAATGAGGTTGATTATACTAATTATTTAATTAATTCAATTAATGGCCAGTTGGTCACTTTAATTAGGCCCCCCCCCCAAAAAAAAAAGTTGACGTGCCCTTTCAGGGCCAGAGTCTGGGTCGGACTTTTTTATTTTAAATTTTTTTAAATTTTTAACAGGGAGATATTACACAAAAACACGTTTTAAAGAGATTTTTTTTTGTTTACATTTTTTTTTAAACAAGCAGATACTACTCAAAAACCAATTTCATTTTTCTTTATTGTTAATATATGCTTCTTTCTATTTTGTTAAATTTTGTTAATTTTTTTTTTTTTTTACTTTGAAAAAGAATTTAAAAAAAAAATAGCGACCCTAGATTTCCGAAAATTTGGGTCGGTCGGAAAGTCAACTTTTTTTTGTGCCTTATAATCATAACTTCCTAGAATTTGGATAAATGGAAATGTATCGTATATACAGTTACACAAATACACAGTAAAATGTACATGTCCTCCCCTATAGCACTTGATAAGGCCAACATTTGTTGTTGTTATGTTGTCCTCCACAGCTTTCAGAGAGGAGGGGCGGGCGGATTTTTTAATTTTTTAATTTTCTTTTACCACCGGAAGCTCAAAGTTCAGCCAACAAGAAGTTGAAATCACTCTGAGAGTCGCACATATATGTTATAAACACTTAATTTAATATTCAATGCCATTTAAACTGTTATAAAAAAAATGTGAAAAAAATCTGGAGAAAAAAAAAAATCTGAAAGAAAAAAAAATCTGATTTTTTTAAAAAAAAAAAAATCAAAAAAAATCGGAGCAGCCCTAAATCTGGAGCGGGCGATCGAGGACAACATAACATTTTTTTTTTGGCCTAAGGTTTAGTAATTGGCTTTTTACACCTTAATTAACACTTCATAAAATAGCTAATAATTTATACTTCAAAGTAAGTTTTAAAAGAGAAAGTCCAATCATGGAACTTCAGGAAGAAGTATGAACCCCCATGGTCAATATCTGTTCCAATGTGACTATATTATATTAGGCCAATTTTTTTTAGCAACAAATGCTACCGTATGTGAAATGTGGTATATTTCCCCCTTTTTTAAACATGAGACGGGCTCTGCGTAATGTATATTTTAACATACCGTACGCGTACCTTAGTAGAAACAAATCACAATTTGTTGAACTGTATTTAATTTCTATTTGTGTGGTAAATTCACTCTTGTAAGCAAGAAAATGAAGCTGATATGGTACTTCACAATGTGAAATTAAAATTTGAAAGCATCATTTTCAAAAGTTCAAGCACTTACAAACACAACCAAAATTAAATAATAGTCCTACATGTACTTACTTGATTTAGCCTTGCCCTTGGATAGCCATGTTATAGTTTAATCAGTTTCAAATTAGTGAGAGATATATTTGGTTTTGATCTCTCTGTGCGCAAAAGTAATCCAAGCGTATGCCCACAATTATGGCCACACACATGCGGTTGGTCGCACACACGTGTCACGCATACGATGCACATGTGCACAGGGCCAGTGCGCTAGTTGCCTTCATGCGCTCCCGTGTCCTTCTTCATTCACTGCTGTATGGCAGCTTCGCCAATTTGGAACTGATGAAACAATTATTGTAGCTATTTATGATACGCTGCCGAGTGATACGGTTCTAATTACTACCTTGTCCTAGAGAGGGTCAACCTAAACCTGGTCTTCCACTTCCAGCCAGTTAGTATTTAATCAAAGAAATCAAGTAATGTCCAACCGTGAATGAAAGGTTAAAAGCTACCCAAGTACAGATGATCCAGCAAGCCTATTTGGTGGTCTCCCATTCCATTCAACACACATACATTGATTATGATTATTGATACTGTCTACACCACATTCAACCAAACATAAACATGCTAAACTCATGAATGAAGTCACTTACCGGCAACTGCAACAAGCAAGCTGGAATCGGATCTAGGGCCGAGTGTAGCGGCTAAGTGATTCAAGGCTTGAGATAACAATTAATTCTTTCGATTATGACATGCAAATTCAGAATATGGCAGACTAGAGGCACAAGAAAAGTTAAGTTTACAAACTTTCCACTGAGTGTCTGCCTGGTGTGTTTACGTTTTTGTCAGCCGTCTGCTCCTAAATGGTTCCTGTAGAATGATAGTCTCCTTTATTGTCGGCATGCATTTAGATTATGATAGGAAAAGTTATTAGGGATCATCGTACGGAAATACGGAAGTGTCTAAAAAAATGAGGGCAGTATATATATCACCAAAGCCGATGACCAGGAAGTATCCGACGCGACTTTTCTAATCGAAATATTTGATTGAACGCTTGATTTTCAATGTCCGGCGATATAATTGTAATTATATGGCTTTTCGGACCCATTGCCCTTTGTTACGCGTTTTGGGGTCACGCATGTAAAGCAATATTATGTGATTCATTTGTTAACAGGCATATTTTCTCTCTCTTATATATGAAGTTTGACTATGACTTTCCTGGACTCATTTTTGTGACTGTGACTCAACATAGGCCTATTTGTTTCGATTTTCATCAGAAAGCATTCTGATTCCGTGGGTGTTCACTTGTTGTGTGCACTAAGCGGTCGTACCGGAAAAACGGCGTTAACGCGATGCCAAACCATGGAAATTACGAACGAGTACCACTCAAAAAATAAACTGTCCATATCAGGACAACTTATTTCAAAATCTGATTTTGATTGAATGATCGGGCGCGATGAGCTCCAAAAACTTTTATTTTGTTTTGTTTACACATAGGTCAGTAGCATAGTCTTTAAGGCATATTCAGTGATATGTTGGAGGCTGCGCCCTCAATTTTGATAAAACTGGGATCATACATTACAATTGTATAACTTACACTATCAAGAAAATCAGCCCTCTTATAGTTGGACAATAAAACGGGTCGATTCAAATATTCTTTCCTAAGGGGGCTATCATTTTCTTCGGCAGGGGGGGGGGGTCACAAATATGTCAACGGCCGTTGTTAATAAATGTATAACCCCCCTATCCGATACAAACTAATTTTATGACCCCCCCCCCCCCCCTGGCCTATCGAAGTTAGATTTTTTAATGACTAAAATAGCAAATAATGAAAAATAAACAGGAAATGTGTTGTAAATATGTACATTTATAAGGGATATGCTTAGATGAATGCGCGCAAAGCGCGAAAAAAATTGCCATTTTGAAATTTTAGAATCTGAATTGCTACACAAAACTATAACCCCCCCCCCTATTTTAGATTTTACAAAATTATGACCCCCCCACCATATTTGTGACCCCCCCCCCCCCTCCCGAAGAAAATGACAGCCCCCTAATGTAGGGCTAGCTATGAAAGAATTTCCGACACTATTAAAGGTTTTGACCGGTCACGGTCTGCTGGCATACGTACCCTTTTAAGGACACTTCCAAATTCCTATTTCTATCATGAACTTGATTTACTATAAAGAAGCGTGAATTAACCAATGACCTTGAGAACTATTTTTAAGACCATATAATAAATACACATCAAGACCATTAGTTCTAAATGAAGTTAAATGTTTCCATCTCCATAGCTAGGAAAATAATTAAATCTGATATGAATTACATTTATAAACATCAATACTTGCTCGATCGTTTTTATGTATTCTGAATGTATAATTACACCGAGGTCGGTCGGGGGAGATACAGCGCGGTTACGGGGGACACCGCAATACGCAACATAACTTACCGTCCGTGATTCACTTTTGGGCACATCAACATCATTATTAATAATATGTACACGTGTTCAGAAATGTTTAATATTCTCGAAAAAAGTCTGACATTTGGTCTCAGTATATCAGCATGATATCAGGGACTACAACATCTAACATCTTTGTTCTCATCAGGTTCTATTGCTCACCGACAATGGTTATATATATAGTAACGATGTACGGAGATAGCCGCGACCACCTTTGCTCCATGAGCAGATGAGCAGAGTAGCCACACTCTTCGAACTACACATCACTCCGATGTATTCAAATCACCATAACACGTGTTCTTCTGGACGATGGTTCACACGATTTTCCATATAGTATAAGCTGTTCTATATTATTCTGTTAGGTGTCAGCCATCATAAAGGTATCATCTCCGTGATGTCGAAAGGTGGGAACCGCATTTATCTTTTTTAAATACACTTTTTGGTTAGTGGACTTTGCAGCCTTAATTCAAATGATATGGACATTTTCCAGTTTCAAGAGGATTGGTAAAATTATTTCAATTCATAGCCTTCGGTTTAGTTTTGTATGCATTATGTCATCCGTTTATAACACGTTCCATCACTTTCATCAATACATTTGAATGAATTATCAGGTCATCGAACTGAGCCGTTCACACGCCGACGCTCAAAACTTGGCTCACTTAAATGTTATTGCTTGCAAAACACACATATCTAATATCACCAACCACCAACCATGGGTGCTACATTGAGTAACATTGGTGCGGCGTTTGGGTTTCATCCTTCCACCAAGAAACGCCGCGGTCATCATGGCTATAATAGCCAAGTGAGAAGCAACGGGCTAGCATCTCGTAGACAACATCAGTTTCGGACACATTCGATATTCTCTCCGCGAACTCCTCAAAACAAACGGACAGTTTCTACTGCTAAGGCAGCCGGTCGCTCTTCACGTCGAAGTCCTCGAGTAGCACCGGCAAGCAGACGAACCCAGTGTCTAAGCAGAAGACGTTAACTTTTAAACATGAACAAATTCAACGTCAACGGAATTCAGATTATACTCGGGAAAATATCGGAACAGTTTTAACATTGCGGCCGGCAAATAAATTTAACGACAGATGATTGTAACAAAAAGTTGATCGGAACATGTGGAATCTCTCCATTTCAAGAAGACTTCTCTCCCAAAGGTTAAATAACTTAAAAACACTATACGAATTTTAAGGAGATATTCAGTTGAGATGTGCCGTTAACATAATTCTGAATATGCTGCTTATACGACATGCGTCTTATAGTCGGGAAATTACGGTATACATAAATGGCATTCGTACAACAAGATGCATGATGTACAATGATGATTGACAGAAGGTAATGGATAAGTTGATCGAAATGTTGCTTGTCTCAATTTCAAAAAGGCATTTCGTCCAAAATCTAAATAGGCTACCTCAAAGACACAGTGAATGTAAATGTACTTTAAAACACGTTAAATTACTATTTAGTTAAAATTGCACCCAAAGAAGATTTCTTGAGCAACACCAGCATGCTTCACTCTACTAGTACTACTCGCATGAACACCACTGGTTTCTGTCACCATGTGTCTATCTACTGGTTTCCATTGACATTACATTGCAATGAAAGGCTTACACGTTGTTGAACAAAGGTCTGTAACACTTTCCACGCAGCAGACGATAGTTCCAAAATTTAAAAAAATGTTTCAAAAATGTCAAAATTATTGAATTTCATCATTATTTTGGAATCATATGAGAATTGCATTACAATAAATACAAACATATTGGTTCAGTAATTGTTGAGATAGACATTTAAAAGTTGGGAAAGGTTTCTGAAGAAAGAAAAAAATTGTTTTGAATAATGGTACAACTAATAATAGCCGCGTGAAAAGTATTCAGAACATCCTGCTGCATACTTGATGCGACTTCATTTCAGTCCTCTCTTGGTTTTTTGAACTGAATTACACACTGTTAAGTATAGCATGTTGGCATGCTTAAGCACTGGACTGCACAGGGAAACTTCTTTGGATTCTTAATTCCGAAAAAGAGGTTTTAAAGAAAAGTTCCAAACTGATATTTGAAAAGGATGCAAGGTGAGAAGACGAGCTTATTCAACTATTTCACGACACATAGGCCATATACATATATTGTTGACTTCTTGGTAATATTTGACCAATACTGCTCAAATCTGACTGAGATATAGCTCTAAAATATCCTATATTTCAGGCTGATAGGTGATATTTTAATACTGCGGGTATTATTCAAAACCAAAAGCGTTGCGTTTTTTATGATGTCATAGAAGAAAAATCCATTAAAAAACCTGTGCTCTCACGTTCACTTCGTCACTGAGATGACCTAACTAAGTGTCCTCATCTATATATCATGTCTATAGGCCTATATGAAATGCATTACCGTTTATTAATGGAATACATCAGTCAAAGTGAAATCGAGAAACACTATAGATGTTTTCTGATTTATTGGCGAGGAGTATGACTAAATCTGTAAATGTCATTTTGGTTATTGATATACCCCTCGTAACAGGAAAGCAGGAATACAACGGAAAACAAGAAATAGTACTAAAGCAGGTGTTTATTGGTTATAAATGACATGTCAATTATTGTACAACAACGCGGAGAGATATCAATCAATGGTGCGATATCATTGTCTTGTCATTCTGTATTCCGGAATTTTACAAAACTCAATTTTTCTAAAATATGAATAATACACAAAATATGATGGAGCGTAGTCCGCGCATGGTATAATACATACATGACAATTTTGAAAGGATGTCGATAGAAATTCTAAGATAATTGTGCGTAATCACTGGTATGTATGGAACTTTTAAGTTAAAACTAGCAAAAGGAAGATCAAGCGTTGTGAATCTAATCTAAAGGTTGCCGGTTCGAATCCGGGCAGAAGCGCATGGGGTTTTTCAACGGTTTTGTGCACTGGCTTTCTGTGGGGAAAGATCAGTAAAGAAATAAGTCAAATTAGTCTCAAGATCAAGGTGTGGTATGTTTTTGGAGGAGTAGGCTCGTTTCATTTATTGTCAGTTTGTGAAATTTTACCGTACAAGAACGGTTGGTGATTACATTTACGGAACAGTTTTATATCGCAATAGTTTTCTCTTCATAGTTGACGACGAAGGTTATTCGCCTATCTGTAATGTAATGTTAGCTTGACTTAATAAAATGATATAATATATATAAATAATAAAATATAAATATAAATAGTCTCCATTATACTCCATGTGTCTATGCAATATGTACATCATTTCTACCAGAACAATTTTTTTACCGTAATCTAGAATTGTCTGTAAAAGCTTGCAATCTATTTTTTAAGGTGTCACCTGGGATCGACCAACATATAAAGCAGATAGTGTATTATCGGCCATACAAGTACCATATGAAGAAACGGTCATTTGGGGGCATAATAGGCTAATTTGCATACTACATTGGATAATTTGCATACTTAATTAGCTAATTTGCATTATTAATTGGCTAGTTTGCATAATTGATTGGCTAGTTTGCATAATGAATTAACAACTTTTAAATCGTCTTTGAAAACTCATCTTTTTAACCAGGATATTTAGTTATTTTTGTGTGTGCAATATTCATGTACTGTATTTGCATTATTCTTGATTAGTGTATTGCTGTATACTGTATAACATTTTATATTATAGCCATCATTTGATGGCTACTCCTGTGTTTTTCTATGTGCATTCATATTTTGTATATGCTATTGTTATTTTGTTAAGCGCTTTGTGATCCTTTCGATGTAAGGCGCTATATAAATGCCTGTTATTATTATTATTATTACAATGAATGCCAAATCTTCAAAAAATGTAACTCCCCAACGGAATATCGCATCCCAGAAAATTCAGTATTAGGTTGAAATATCAATGTAATATTGCCAAGATCTATTAGTGATTGGCATTATTTTCATGTCCTACAAAGCCGAACTGCTTCAGTTGGACATCACCTAGTGATGAAATTCTGAAAAAAATATTCAGTTTCAGACTGTTGTATCAGACAGGTTGTTTGTTTCAAGACCAACATAAAATACATTTTGAAGAATATTTCTACAAATTCTCTAGTCTGATATACAGGGTGTAGTTTTGGAGCTACATTTTTTTAATCTGAATTTTCGCAAAAACTTGAAATCGTAACAATTGTGCGTTAAGGAAATGTAAGCAATAACAAATATGCGTATTTCTCATTTTGGTTACCGCAAATTTTAACCATTTAATATTTATATATACTAATTTTATGAAAAACATAATTCATATTTTTTTCATCAAATTTTAGGGATTTAAAGGTAGATGTTCCGATTGCTGGTCCGATTTTCAACTTGATGTTTTCTATTTTACATGAAAGGTCATCCTTAAAATTGGCACACTCCAAAGTTTGAGTTGCATATCTTCAATGGTTCTATTTTTAGAAGCACAAGGTCACAAAACATTTGCCCATTGAGTCCTACACAAACTGGTTGGTGGTTAACCACCTTTGGCAGTAATTCACCACATTTTCGCCTATAATTTCAAAATGGAACATGTCTGGCCCCTAAGATTTGACAGACATAATGAGACAAATATGGGGATTCTTCTGATATCAAAATATATTGATGTGAAAAAAAAATCATAGCCCCCAAAAAGTGATCTGAACATACACCTTTAATCTCTGATATCACCTGAATTAGGCTTCGCTCGCAGCAATCACGCAACATCAGGTCTATTGCATGCCCGATTTAAGTGATCACGCAACATCCGGTATATAATCGTCGCTGTTCTGACATAACGACACATCACAACAGAATTAAGTAAAGTGATGTGTCGTATGTCAGAACAGCGACGTAATGTGTGCCCCATCTAAGTGATCACGCAACATCAGGTCTAATGCATGTCCTAGACAGTGATCACGCAAGCTGTCCATGCAGTCTCTGTCAGCCGGTTTACGAATATCACGTCAACTGACGTCTTAATTTTTGTTTGGATTGTTAGTCTGATTTCTACACATTTGAAATGTTTGAGTTGTTAACTGTCACTTAGGTAATTCATTGTTCTACCTCCTCCCGCATACATTACTTCGCTGTAATGAAGCCTGATACTCCAAATTTCCTATGATCAGGATTGTAACTTTGAATCTCAGTCATTCATTCTTTACTCGGTGGGAAGTTTGTTAAAATTTTACAGGAAGATCTGTATTTTTAACAGACTTTAAATAATGATCATCTAAAGACTGATATATCTTTTGATGATGAAACCCTGGTATAACAAAAAATTACCTACCAAAAACATTAAATCTTGCAAAATGGAGTATAGGGTAAATGTTAAACCATCACACCAAATATCTCTGTGGTTTCGACAATACTTAACAATTAGTATTAAACTAATTATTTACTATGAAAAAAGATGTGGTGTGAGACCTTTCAGGTGGAAAATGTTCAATGACTGTCTTATTTAATAGCGAAATTATGCGGAAGGCGGAGGTAGAACTTATCAAATGACACCTCATATGTTCACATCATGCAATTTCTTATAACTCATCAAAGACGGTTACCGGCTTTGCACTCATGCTCATTCGTTATGCTGAAGTTATGTGTTCTTGTGAATGGGAGTTGATTGCAGGTAGTTTCAACTTCCCACTCCGAGAACTTATGTCTTTCACCGAAAACCTTCTCGGTCTGTCCAATTCGTTTCCCGTAAAAAACCCAGAACCAGTTGAGTTAGTGTCGTCATCCTCATTAACACTGGCATGATTGCTGCCCGGTTTCATGAACACCGGTAATGTTAGGTTTCCATGAGTTCTTTTTGATGGCTTTGAAATTACACTTGACTTCGGTGGACACGCGACTAAATCTGGTGCTCTTCCCTCATCAGTGTGATCAGTAGCAAGGACTGATCTACTTTCATCGTGTTCATCGTCTGCTTCAGGAATGCTATTGTTGGAGATACTTGGCAATCTGGTATTGAAAGTACGTTTCTTCGCAATACCTTTAGATCGAATACCAGACACACCTGGACCTCTTTTCCTGCTGGATCTTCCTTTATGACGTCTGAGCATGTCAGGAACACCATCATCGTGCTGCTGCTTTCTGAAATGTCCACCAAACGCATCCGGTTTATTCTGACTCTCCGCTTGCTTTTGAAGAGAACGTTTATGCTTCTCTATGGTAACCAACGAGCTACGAAACAGTCTAGCCTGACGTTCAAGTACAGACGCAGAATAGGCTTTCTCGCTGTCAATACGTTTCATAACCTCTGTAAAGCGTGTTTTCTCCACGTCATTGAGGACAGATGTTCTACTAGCGTTGCGTCTGGTCTGTCTCACGATTCCAGTGAATTTGGTGAAGGTGGACGATTCGGATTGGACGGCTTGGGCACTTGAACTTACACCGCTTAGCGCGCAGGCTTTCAGGGGATCCAGATATGTTCCTGTAAAATAATCAAACAAGGGATAACAATGGAAACAGGTGGTTTATCTGAAGAGTTGTTCACATGTTCCGATTTTCAACTTGAAGTTTTCTATTCTACATGAAAGGTCATCCTTAAAAAAGTCGTGTTCCAAAGTTTGAGTTGCATAGCTCTAATGGTTCTTATTTTAGACGCACAAGATGCTGTGAACTGTACCCATTGACAGATTGGTACACAAACTATATCGGTGGTTACCACCATTCGCGGTAATTCGACGTTATTTCATTGATTTCTCCGTAATTATACCGATTTAGGCCGTCAAATTTCAGTATGATGATGAGAAAAATACGAGCTTTCATATGATATGAAAATCTCCGTATGTTTGAAATAATTCTGTGTTACGAAAATGTGATCGGGTCATCTACCTTTAATACACTCGTGTTGATAACTATGGTGAATAGAGACCTTGGCGCCGTGTTTTGAATTAGCTTCCAACAAAAAAGTGTTTGCAACACGGTTCGAGCCCACAACCTCCTCATTCAATACACTCCTGGTGAATTTTAGCAAAGAATTACTTGAATAAAATTTGGTGTTACCTCCAAGATATCCCAAATACGAAAGGTAGGCTCTAATGGGTCAATGGCGGACTATTTTGTTCTTGTTATATGAATGCATAAAATGACAAAATATCGGTTTCCTTTACGGTTTGGTAAAAGTAAAACACGGCAAGGTCATCATCAGGTCTACTTACTTGTTGATGATATCGAAATTCTTAATATTTAAAGATTCCTATAAACATTATGAATTATTAAACACTTTAGGATATGACCCACTATACTATATAAAGTTCTTTAAGTGTTCAACTCGTTCAATGAAATATCGACAAAATTTGTCTCATTATACCAATATTTGGAATTGCACAAAAATGTCTCATCAATTTTTCATAAAATAATTGATTTGTGTATACAATATAGGCTACCGGGAGATGCGGGAGAAGTTATAGGAATACAGTTGATTAAAATCTTATAAAGATCACGGTATAATTAAACACTTTTGATGTTTTACATCGTGAAAGAATTGTCTTCGGCGTCAATCAAAAACAAGTATTAAAACAATTAGTATCTCATCGGATTTTGATAACGCCGTTATTGTAAGCAGAAAAACATCGGTCACTATCGTGTCAATAACGATGACAATGCAGATACATAGTTAGCCTTTCAAACTTAGGTTAGACTAAAAACGTTCAGTAAAAAATGTTCAAAAGATACTAAACATGCTAGGGTTTGTATGAACCTTTAACATCTTTATATATTTGGTTATCTATTAAGACAAAGATATTCAATTGGATTTAGAATATCTTTTATTAAGCATTGGACATTTTGATCAAATAATATTCTAAATGATTGCTTTTTGTTAGTGGCCGAAAAAGGTATAGAAATATCGAAGGTTATACACGTTCCAGTGGATCCGAGCCTGTCTGTCACTCGTAGTTACCACCAGTAAACACCCAAATCTGTGTCAACTTTGAATGATGTGTTTTGTTCTATTTTGATCATTGAGTATAATTGAATCTCATTCAACATATCGTTTTCACACTTATTTATATATCACTCCTTACAGGAATGTTTACTCTCGTGGATTACATATGGATTCGTATTGAATTCCGTATTTGATAGGTGTGACTAGACGTATTTGCTCGGTATAAATGAAAGCTAATATTGGCTCCTTCAGTTTATTTGATCTGAAAAAGGATATTATCTTTTGCAGATTAACATCTGTAAATGCGTCATATCCTGACGTGACAAAAAGAAAAAGAAAAAGAAGAAAAAAAAGCAAGAAAAAAAAAGCATGACAGAGCAAATCATGATACCATATTAAGTTCAACGGATTTGTAATTTTTCTTTACCCAAAGTTATTCTTCACCCCATGTCCTTTCCTATGCTTAACACTTTCCACGCGGCAGGCGGCTGCAGACGACATTCCAAAATGTCACGAAATGTTTAAAAATATTCCAAATTATTGAATTTCATCACCATATTTGGAATCACCTTGAGAAATGCATTAAAATAAGTACAAACATTCCTAGTATTGGGTCAGTAACCCTTGAGATAGACTTTGAAATTTGGCAAAGGTTTCTGAAAAATCTGTTTTGTGTATGGTTTATAAAGTAATGGCCGCGTGGAAAGTGTTAAATACATTATATGATAAATTGTGAAAAGGATGTGTAATTACAACCTAACCTAGCGATATCTAAAATATATAAAGATTTATGCACTATTTCTTTTTTAAAATAAATCAAATATAAAATATATATATCAGTGCAACCATGCCAACCGGTTTACATTTTATCATCGTCAACTCATACATAATAACCATATAATATTTATAATTTATCAATAAAATACAAAATAAATTTACCTCGGGGTTTTGAAGTCATGTTGTTGAATTCAGATGTAACACCTGCCTCAACGATATTCATCTTTGTTGGGTAGCCATTGCATTGCAATTGCAACGTAGCTTGATGGTCATGATTGCAAAAAACTGTAGGATTGATTCATGATCCGGAATAACATGATTGAGTCTGTTGTCATGTAATGTTCTAGTTTGGTTCCATTCTCAGCACCTGGATTGAAACATCAGACAAACAGTAAAAACAAAAACTGTTGATAATTGTATGTTCCAAATGGACATAAATGGAATGGAATTCCAAATGAGCGGCCCATAAAATCCTCAAATTCGTTGAGTCAGGAAAGTTGAGTCAGGAACTTTACTGGTTGAGTATAAGCATGATAAGTAGTCTATAGTTTGATAGAGACCAAGTAACACACTTTTGGCAGGGTTAACTTCGTCCGGGAATTCGTACCTTATGTCCTCGAATCCTGTTGTTTGCCACCGTTTTGTAAACTTGTAATATCGATGTTAACATATGACTGACTATTTGAGACAAGTCCACGTATTTATTGAAGATCTGTTTGAAGATGTCAGTTGGAAAAGATCGAGTGGTAGTCTCCACAATATCAAAATATTAAATTAATGTCATACATGTCAAACGTTTGACCGTACAAAAATGTAGATCCATTTGATTTCACCGTAGGCAATAGAAACGAAACGCTGCGTTGGTCTCCAGTTCAGAGTGCCAAATGAAATGACGGTGTGTAGTATAATAATACATTGCATTACAAGCACATGCATGGGTGACTGGTACAGGGAGTTATCATATAGTATTGCAATTCCAATAAAAGAGTGAAGAGTGAAAATGTCATCAATTATTCTATTCATTTGAACCAAGGCCTAAATGACGCGTATCTAATCTATTGAATTTCATCTCAATTAAATCGATCAGGCTATATAAGCCTCAAAGACAAAGTTGTTGATTATATAGGTGACTTTGATTTTATAGATGTAACTTGTAAGAGTCATAATAATTTATATCATAACGTTATCATCGACATATTAAAGACAGATATTTTCATTGCATATATGCAATGAAAATATCTGTCTTATGTCGATGATAACGTTATGATATAAATTATTATGACTCTTACAAGTTACATCTATAAAATCAACTTCACCTATATATATAATCAACAACTTTGTCTTTGAGGCTTATATCTATCCCATTGAAGTGATTTCTCTCTCATACGAAGGCGATTTCTCATCACTCATCAGATGGTAAAATTAACCCATAAACAGTGGCGTAGCTCAGGGGGGGGGGGGGGGGGGGGGCAGGGGGGGCAGATGCCCCCCCTGAAAAAAAAAATTGTGCCCCCGCCCCTCTCTTTGGATATAGTGCTTATATGTGGGGTAACCATTTAAAAATGTGTTTTTTAAAAATAAATGAACATTTTTGTGGAAAAACTGCTTATAACCCTGAGGATTGGGTAATATTTGTTGACTACAGTGCTTTTTGGACTGCGAAATTTTTTGAGCGTGCGAAATTTTTTGACTTCACCCCCCCCCTCCCCCCCCCCCCCCCCCCCCCCCCCCACTTACGTGAAATTCACGAGTTGACCGACTTGGAAAATTTTGGGGGCAACCTTTTACGAAAATTTTAGAAATCTTGCCCCCCCTGAAAAAAAACCTAGCTACGCCACTGCCCATAAACATGATAAATAACAGCAATTAGGCCTAGAGATCATTGGAAAATCATGTATTAGAAAATTCATAACTAGTTCCATATTTCCCAGTTCGAGTCTAATGTGCATAAAACATGCTTAATCCATGCTTTAAACATTTGCCCAATAGTGGTTTTATGGACGATTTAAGTGCGCATTCCGGTCAGGATAGTCATAATCACTTACCTCAGTGGAGCTGCTACGACGAAAGTATCATCATAATGGAACAAAGTTCATAATTCTTAGTAAAGAGTAGGCCCAATCCGGTTGCATGGTCGGATTCACCGCTCAAAGTTCATTTAGATTTTGAGAGTGATCATTAATTGTTGAACTCACGCACCGTGACGTGGGCCGATGTCATCTGATGAAAAAATCAACAGTTACAAAATTCGTGTGTGGTTAAAAATGCTATAGGTTATAGGGTCATCTCTATCTACTGGATTGTTATTTCTAACGCCTGCGCGTCTGATTATGAGTAGCCTAGGCTGCCTTGGAATTTTCAAACGTTTACACTAGGGAACAGGAACACTCAGGTACACGCAGTCATTTGTTGTCCCTAAATTTGTGAGAAAATTGAGATGTTATGTTTATTTTTTTGTTCAATACAAAGTTTTAGTTTCTCACATCAAAGAGGTCAAAGCCCAATGACGCCGAGCCATTGCCAAAAACAAACACCACTCCCAAAAAACAACAACCCCAAGACAAAGAAGCAAACCAGCCAAAACAATTTAAGCAAAAAACAACAACTTTAAAATATAATTATGCCGGATACACCTGCATGATACACGTTTATTAAGCATGTAGATCATTTATTTACTATCTGATATGAGCATTCCGAATTCCGAATTTTAATTTTAATTTCCTCCGATTTTGTGCTGTAGGACTATGCCGTAGCCTATTTCTTTGTATACACATGAAGTTTAAAGTTGATTTAAATTATCGTTTTAATGATAAATTAGGACTAACTATGGTCTCCTCCTTGTTCCTCCTACATCATACAACTGTTGTATCATCATCAAGGTATCTGCAATTATCTTGAATGATTTATCGGTTGTTTTAGAGAATATATCAGTAGTAGTAATCATCAAGGTATCTGCAATTATCTTGAATGATCTATCGGTTGTTTCAAAGAATATATCAGTAGTAATCATCAACATGATCAAGGTATCGGCAATTATCTTGAATGGCTTATCGTTTGTTACATAGAATATATCAGTAGTACTCATCAAGGTATCTGCAATTATCTTGATTGATTTATCAGTTATTTCAGAGAACATATCAGTAGTAGTAATCATCAAGGTATCTGCAATGATCATGAATGAATAATCGGTTGTTTCATAGAATATATAAGTAGTACTCATCTAGGTATCTGCAATTATCTTGATTGATTTATCAGTTATTTCAGAGAATATATCAGTAGTAGTAATCATCAAGGTATCTGCAATTATCATGAATGAATAATCGGTTGTTTCAGAGAATATGTCAGTAGTAATCATCAAGTATCTGCAATTATCTTGAATGATCTATCGGTTGTTTCAAAGAATATATCAGTAGTAATCATCAAGGTATCGGCAATTATCTTGAATGGCTTATCGTTTGTTTCATAGAATATATCAGTAGTACTCATCAAGGTATCTGCAGTTATCTTGATTGATTTATCAGTTATTTCAGAGAACAAATCAGTAGTAGTAATCATCAAGGTATCTGCAATTATCATGAATGAATAATCGGTTGTTTCAGAGAATATATCAGTAGTAATCATCAAGTATCTGTAATTATCTTGAATGGCTTATCGGTTGTTTTAGAGAATTTATCAGTATATAGTAATCATCAAGGTTTTTGCAATTATCTTGAATGATTTATCGGTTGTTTTAGAGAATATATCAGTAGTAGTAATCATCAAGGTATCTGCAAATATCTTGAATGATCTATCGGTTGTTTCAAAGAATATATCAGTAGTAATCATCAAGGTATCAGCAATTATCTTGAATGGCTTATCGTTTGTTTCATAGAATATATCAGTAGTTAACTCATTAAGGTATCTGCAATTATCTTGATTGATTTATCAGTTATTTCAGAGAATATATCATCAGTAGTAGTAATCATCAAGGTATCTGCAATGATCATGAATGAATAATCGGTTGTTTCATAGAATATATCAGTAGTACTCATCAAGGCATCTGCAATTATCTTGATTGATTTATCAGTTATTTCAGAGAATATATCAGTAGTAGTAATCATCAAGGTATCTGCAATTATCATGAATGAATAATCGGTTGTTTCAGAGAATATATCAGTAGTAATCATCAAGTATCTGCAATTATCTTGAATGATCTATCGGTTGTTTCAAAGAATATATCAGTAGTAATCATCAAGGTATCGGCAATTATCTTGAATGGCTTATCGTTTGTTTCATAGAATATATCAGTAGTACTCATCAAGGTATCTGCAATTATCTTGATTGATTTATCAGTTATTTCAGAGAACATATCAGTAGTAGTAATCATCAAGGTATCTGCAATTATCATGGATGAATAATCGGTTGTTTCAGAGAATATATCAGTAGTAATCATCAAGTATCTGCAATTATCTTGAATGGCTTATCGGTTGTTTTAGAGAATTTATCAGTATATAGTAATCATCAAGGTTTCTGCAATTATCTTGAATGATTTATCGGTTGTTTAGAGAATATATCAGTAGTAGTAATCATTAAGGTATCTGCAATTATCTTGAATGATTTATCGGTTGTTTAGAGAATATATCAGTAGTAGTAATTATTAAGGTATCTGCAATTATCTCAAATGATTTATCGGTTGTTTTAGAGAATGTATCAGAGGTATTAATCATCAAGGTATCTGCAAATATCTTGAATGATTTATCGGTTGTTTTAGAGAATATGTCAGTAGTAGTAGTCATTAAGGTATCTGCAAATATCTTGAATTATTTATCGGTTGTTTTAGAGAATATGTCAGTAGTAGTAGTCATTAAGGTATCTGCAAATATCTTGAATTATTTATCGGTTGTTTCAAAGAATATATCAGTATAGTAGAAATCAAGCTATGTGCAATTAACTTGAATGATTTATCGGTTATTTCAGAGAATATATCAGTAGTTGTAATCATAAAAATGTCTGCAATTACCTTGAATGATTCATAGTGTTTTAAAGAATATCAGTAGTAGTAAAAGTAATCATCAAGGGGTGTGCAACTATCTAAAATGATTTATCGATTGTTAAGAGAATATATCAGTAGTCATAATCATCAAGGTATCTGCAATTATCTTAAATTATTTGTCGGTTGTTTTTGTGAATACATCATTTTTAACATCGTGGTAAATTATCAAATGTAGTCTTTAGTTAGTAATTATTTATAATAATCCTTTGTATCCAATGCCATAATAAACACTCCAAAATTCATATTTTTATATTCTAGGCCATCATTCAAATTTGGATGATCCAATCAACTTGGGATTTTAAAGGTAGGCCTAAATTATTATGTGATCTTTTTCAGGGAACGCCCTCAATCCTCGAAAATAAATTGAAATTAGATTTTCTTGCAGATTTACATTTCGGATCATAAATCGCACATACATTACATACATATGAGATTTTATAAAGCGCTATTTCATTTAGATCACGGCGCTGGCAGCAAACAAACAAAACAAAAAGGTACAATCCACAAACAAATCAAAATGTACCAATAAAAACTAGTACTACATGTATACAGAAAGAACAATTAAGTAGGAAACAGATGAGTCTTCAGTTGTTTTTTGAAAACTTGTAAGGATTCACAGAGTCTGATGTTGTTGGGTAGATCATTCCATAGTTTAGGACCAGCAACAGTGAAAGATTTATCTGCGGCAGAGTTGTTTGTACGTTGAACAACTAGGAGAGATCGATCAGACCCAGATCGAAGACCAGGTCGACCAGGTTCATAATGAGCAATGCACTGATTCAGATAGATAGGTCCAGTATCATTAATACATTTATATATATGAACACACAGTTTGTAGATAATACGCTGTCGCAACGGGAGCCAATGAAGTTCTTTGAGCAACGGAGATGCCGAGTCTCTTTTTCTGCCTCCACAGACAAGGCGCGCTGCCCAGTTTTGTAATGATTGTAATTTGTTGAGATCAGATTCATTTGAACCAAAAAGTAGCGAATTTCCGTAATCAAGTCTAGAAAGTATGAGTGCACGAGCTACGTGGTGGCATGAATTGTAGTCAAGAAAACGGCGAATTCTAGACATGTTGCGGAGATGGAAGCTTATATTACGACGGAGATTGGTAATATGGACTGACATAGACATGTTAGAGTCAAAGAGAACGCCTAGATTACGCACACTTGTTGTCGGTTTTATGGAACTATCGCCAATGTTGAGTTCAACAGTAGGCATGACACGTGTGGAATGAGGGGACCCAAGAACCAGGAACTCAGTTTTGTCCTCGTTTAATTTCAAAAAGTTCTTGGTCATCCATGATTTTATCTCCGTAATACAAGAAGCAATTGACGAAAGTGCATTGTTGATAGATGTCTGATCTTTGGGATTGAAAGTGGTGTAAATTTGCGTATCATCCGCATAAATATGATACGAGAGACTGTGTTTTTCAATGATTTGTCCAAGTTGAAGAGTATAAATAGTGAACATTTTTGGTCCCACAACCGATCCTTGTGGTACACCACAATTTAAAGGTTTCGACTTGGAGAGTACATCATTAATAAAAATGCGGCTCGTTCTTCCATCCAAGTAGCTTTTAAACCAGTTGAGAGCTGTCTCATTAATTCCAATACATTGATTTAGTCTTTGAAGCAATATTTGTTGATCCACTGTATCAAAAGCGGCGCTCAAATCTAGTAACACCAAAAAAAACCTTTTTGTTTGCTAATTGCATACATAATGTCATCCTTAACTTTTAACAAAGCTGTCTCGGTGCAATGAGCAGCTTTATATGCAGATTGGAAAGGTTCATTCATTTGGTGCAGGTCCATATGATCAGCAAGACGAGATGTGACAACTTTTTCTATAATTTTGGAGAGGAAAGGTAAATTCGACACCGGACGATAGTTTTTGAGAATATCATGATCCAAGGAAGCTTTTTTGAGAATAGGTGTTATTATCGCGTGTTTCAGCGAGTCAGGAAAACAACCAGTAGATAACGATGTGTTGACAATATGAGTAATGACAGGTAGAAAAGTGTCAATGTTAGACTTGATTAACCATGTTGGCACTGGGTCTAGGCTGCATGATTTGGCTGGAGTTTTACTGATAAGTTTTCTTATTTCGTCTTGCGAAGCCAAATTGAATTCACTGAGTTTATGCGGAGTAGATTTAGAAGAGACACCATTGTATGGATGTTGTTGTTTCATGAGTTTAGTATGTATGGCTGTAATCTTATTAGAAAAGAAATCTGCAAACTCATTAGCCAGTACCTGTGCAGATTCATGAGTAGGCAAACACTTGCTACTCTTATTAAGAAGTGTACCAACTGTCTTGAACACACTTTTGGTATCAGCAGCGTGTAGTTTGTCAGCATAGTGTCCTCTTTTTGCACTTTCAATAAGACTATTGACAAGTTTACGCTGATCAATATAAAGAATGCGATGAACTTCCAGACCACTTTTGCGCCACATCTTCTCATATCTTCTGCGTATCCTACGTGCTTCATGGATACCAGTGTTGTACCAAGGTTGACGAAGCCTAACTTGACGTATACATTTTCTGACTGCGGTGCACGATTATCAAGAGTACGACATAATACATCATTATAACATGTTACAAGCATATCCAAATTACTCTCAGCAAGCACATTTTCAAACTGTTTTGACAGATCAGTACAAAGTGACATATAATCAATTGATTTGAAATCACGAATCTCAGCAACAGAGCTGGAATACTCAGCTTTACACATATTCAAGGTACAACACAAACAACATAGTGATCAGATTCAGTGCCGAGCTCAGTTTTTTGGACCCAACATGATTTGATAAAAGAGTCATCCTCATGGCAGATAACTAAGTCCAAGGTATGACCACTTCGGTGAGTAGGCCCCGATACAAATTGTTGACATTCCAAGTTACAGGGCGATACGATTCTTAATTCTTGAAAATCATGGTTTTAGAGTGAAAATAAGTGTTGGAGTCTGCGCCGACAACTTATTTTTACTCTAAATTCACTCTAAAACCATGATTTTGAGGTAATTAGGAATCGTATCGCTCTGTAACTTGGAATATATTCATGATTATGATCCGAAATGTAAATCTGCAAGAAAATCTACTTTCTAAAAAGAAATCATGAATAGTGGGCGCGCCCTGGAAAAGATCACACCTTTAACAGAAGACTCACAGAGAGAATAGCACTTTTAAAGACAGGAGGTTTTAAAGACATTCCTGATCGGCATCTTATTTCCATACTGTTTTCGGCTCTCCCATTTCAATGTTTTAAAATATTTTTTGAATGACTTCAGACATGTGTGGCTGAACATTACCAAAAATTGTACAAGAGGATTGTTCCAAGTTCTCTTCTTTCTACGTACGTACGTATGTCGTGTTGATTTTGGGGCAAAACTACATTTTGATGGTAGTTTTGGCAGACCTACGGATTCTTCAATACAGTGAAAATAAATGTATTGCACAAACATGAAATTAGACATTACAACAATTAATCGGTAAAAATAGATTTTGATATACTAGCACTATTATTATAGGTCTATGCTAGTTTTCTTGGAATACTAATTTTAAAGTCTCCTTTTTGGGAAAAAAAGTTTTTTCTCAGAAATATATATCATGCCATAAAGTGAAACGTGTTCATACTTGAGACATCTTCAATGGTATGCATTCCCTGTAGCGCAATTGTCCAAGGTAAAATGGAAATTAACCTAGTGACAATTTATTACAAAAAGTTGATTTTTAATATTGATGTACTGCATCCATCCTCTTGCAACGCTTGACTGCCTTCTTTAGAAAGCCCAAATGTATGCCTGAAAAGTTGCATTCCACCACTAAAAATTGCTGCACTTGTGTGTAGTGTTGACCTGTTGCACGTATGGGTGACTCCTATCAAATGGAATTACCTGTCTGTATGGGTAACTCCATCATCAAATGTGGTGACCTGCACAGGTAACTCCATATATCAAATTGGGTTACAAGGCTACAATACTGAATTAAATGTATATGCCAACACTATGGTTCATCTAATCATCTCGTTTAGTTGTGTGAGATCTGTTTATAATTTTGCTATCTATAACTACGGCTCATATCATGCACAAAAATGGATGAACGGCAAGCGTTGCTGAACTTGCTGAGTTTTCTGAACTTGCTATACTGAAGATAGCAATCATGATATCGTTGCCCCCTTATACATGTTTTAGATACTGTCGTGTTATGTCTAAGGTAACAACACCAGGCTATTGGATTTCAAATGGAATCGGCCCGGGGGGGGGGGGGGGGGGGCACTCAACTATTTTTTGGGTAGGGGTGTGCCGCCCAGGGTCTCAAAAAAAAAAGGGGGGGGGCTACAGAACTGAACTGAGTGGATTTTATGACGAAAAATAAGGTCTTAGGAACTGATTTTTTTCAAAAAAGTAGGTATTGAGAACTTGCCTAGTACAACAAATCATACTTAGTGATATTTGTCATCAGTTGGTATTATTCATCATAGGGTAGTACAACAAATCATACTTAGTGATATTTGTCATCAGTTGGTATTATTAAAAAAAAAACCGAAAAAAACCCCAACGTATGGGTTTCCTGTACTAGAACTTGCCTATAGTTCAATTTCCCGGGAATGGTCGAATCCGTGAACTCTAAAACGGACCATTATCATCTTAAACTTTAAAAGTCATCCGAACTTAGAATTATGTATCGGCTTGAACGCAAAAGTATTCGTGAAAAAAATGTTAGTGAGCTATGTCAAATATTTAATTAGTCACGAAGTTCATTTTGCGTTTTGCCTCTCTACATCATTGGTCCTTTTTCAACTTGCCACAAATATCCATAATTATTTGGGCTATTTTTTTTGTTACGCGACGCGACGTCGACTTCTGGCAACACCGATTATTAGATATCCCATCATGCACCATCAGAAGTAGGGCGCTGAATTTTGTAAACATTGACAGACGGAGGCTAGGGATCCGAGGCAGAATATAACCGTGATAAAATGGCATCTGCTCCTAAAATAAAGCGTAAAAAGAAAGTTGATCTCTGTCCTAACCCATTATTTGTCCAGTGGCTGACAGAATGGCGTGATGAAGCAGCTGATAAGGGCATCAAAACTCAATATGCGTATGGAAAGGTGAGTGTAAATGTTGCCGAATTCTGCTCTTCCCAAGTGGGTTTGTCCGATATCTTGTCTTGTAGAAAATACACCTCTACGCCCCAGAGTTGGGGCCAAACGAGCAGGATTTGGTGATGCTCAATGCGTTGTTGTTAGTTGTTGAGGTAGTGCTTGGTGATAGCTTGATGGAATATCTTGGTCATTATTTTTACAAATTACATTGTCATTTGGTCAGCTCATCATGTCAAACACTAAAAGTATATATAGTTTTACTAGTATTAGTAGTAGTATTTTTTCTGTCAGTCAAGTGTCATGATGATATGGGTCAACTCGATGTCTGGTCAAGTCGACTGTTACATACTCGCCGGTTGACCAACTCGATGTACGAATCGAGATGAACCAGCTCGAGCTCGACGGTTCGCCAGCCGCCAACTCGACTCTCCTAATCCTAGTCTATACCAACTCGACGGATGGTTGAATGCTTGCGACGTGAGGACTGATGTAGGGGCGTGGGGTGAGAGCAGGGATTTTAGCAGGGAATCCCGGTTAAAATATTCATCCACATGCATGGATGGATGGTCGAATGCTCCCGGCGTGTACACATAGGACTGGTACACGCGATTTCTACCATACGATCGATCGTGACGGAACCCCCGCGTTGTGTGGTGGCATATAAACCCAATTTTCAGTGGTATGCACTTACCGTCCAGGCTACATTTGACGTCTTAGAAAATGTCACTTGGGCTTAGCAAATACGTCAGAGTTACAAATATAATTAAAACATGAAAATCGGTGGATTACATCGTCGTCAAATTGTATTTGAAGAAAATGGTGTGGTCGGAAAAACACATGATTCGGCGACATTGTTTTGAGAACGTCACGAGGTCAGCCGGGTCAGAATGAATATGCAAAACAAGAGCCTCCCATATATGGGCATATGGGCGTGGATTACGCAAGATGTGACTCGTAAATCGAGGGCGACGCTATGATACGAGAGTCCTTATATAAGTTATAAGGCATGATGGGACGCGCGATGTGACCCGCAAATCGAGGCTGTTTGCACACGTGTACGATATTTTGCATTCGCTTGAATATGCCGTATGGTTCATGAATTTGTCGCCATTAAATAATTTAATAAATCACTTTTATAAAGTTCTTGTATGTATTTATATGAATTCTATTTCATCTCTTGCATTGTTTTATATGTTTTTGTTGTATTTCTTCAACCTTGATGAGGTCTAATGAGATAAATTTAAAAAAAAACACCTATAAATACTGCTTTGACTATCTGCTTTCCGACAAATCAGTGCGTGGAATTCCGGGACTTTGACAGTACTTTGACAGTTGTTGAAGAGACACAGGTGGTACACACAAAGGAAGTCGATATCGTAATCCGTTTAGACGACATGTATTCACGAATTTTCATTTTCGCACCTCAGATAATGCGCTGTTTTTCTGCTTCCGTTTTTCGGTTTTAAAAATAAGGTAGGTAGAAATGCTCTGTAGGAAAACGTATTACTGATAATCTTATTTGCAAACGTTTTACCTTTGCGGTGTTCAAGAAATATTTTTATGTGAACTATTCGCTGCTGTGACACAGTTTTATCGTCTTTGAATCCAGGGGCTATTTCATTTGGTTGAATCATAGATCCAACCAAATGTAGTTAGTTGTATAGGACTGGTGTAAGGGTGTGCAAAAATGGGTGAATGAGTATGGGGTGACAGGCCCTGGTGACAGCGGGGAATCCTGGGTAAAATAACCGCCACCGTGCATGGATAGACATGATCATAACATTTTGAAAATAAAAGTATCTCTTTGAAAATGGAATGCATGGAAACATACTTGATGGTTCAACCATGTCTGCAGGCTGAATAATCACAAAGTTATTACCAAAAGTAGTTTGCCTCATATTGCTCAAAACTGGTCAAGTCATGCAAATTTTAAACCATTTTAGGATAAAAAAGATTTACTTTCATGATGTCCAGTTGCTTGTGTGTGGTTATTTAGACATCAGTGAATACATCCCAGCCAGTCGTACTACTTCGCTGGATTTAGGTAAACGTGGAGTTTTCCACATATTTTTGCTTCAAAATGATCAAACAAAGGGCACCCTCAATGATATGAACATCCCTAGCATGGATGGTTGTTGAATGCTCGCAACGTGTATGGCTGATGTAGCAAAAACGGGTGAATGGTTGATTTTTTTTTTAAAGTCCTGGCTTGCAAGGATTTTTCATCAATTTAATTACCTCCTTTTTAAAAGTTGATTTGGGCCAGCAAATGGGGGATGATGAACAGTAGTCAACATTGGGGAGCAGTATATCAGATTTTAATGATCTTTGATTCCATATAAATCATGAACATTTTCTGGGGATTTTGTAAAATACCCCTTTCACATTCACTTTACTGAGGCGTAGTTCATAAAATACCCCTATTTTCATGATTTCACGGTCCACGCCGCTGACACTAAATATACCCCTTTTCTGCGATACAATGATCATGGTTGGTTACCAACTTCTTCTGTGTTGGGGGGGGGGGGGGGGGGTTACTACCGCATGAGGGAGCGAGGGGGGCTCTTTTTTGCTCCACATGGATTTCTTTAAAAAAATGCAGGGAGGGGTTATCATCAATATTTGCACCAAATCAGTGCCAATTGTGATAACCCAATTGGGACATGATTGGTGGATGATTTTAATTATATTCATATATGCGCGATAAATTCTCAAGTGGCTTGCACCTGGATGAACTTGGGGAAAGTTTGAAGTGAACTAGTAAACACATTGCGAAACAGATTTGTTGTTGATTAAGACGATAAAATATCAAAGGGACAATTCTTGCTTCTCACACATGCGACAGACACTTAAATTGCACTCAAAAGCGGCAAAGCATTCTGACGATGACCTTAGCTGCCTTGTACATATTTTTTTATTGGCGACTGATTCATATTGCTGTCTTAGCTCATGGTCTTATAAAATAAGCAACCCGTTCCATTTTGGATGCCTTCTGCTTCTTTGTGATTAAGGTAATTAATTGGCAATAAAAATATACAAGTTTAAATTTTATTCAGAATATTATTATTATTTTGTGAAAGTTTCTTTTTTTTGTAGCTCAGTTACATTACATAATAACATACGAAATAACATACTTGTGACCTTTGTTTTTCCTCAGGCGTTGAAGGCATTAAAAAAGTACCCAATGCCATTAGCCACAGGAAAGTCTGCTAAGATTCTTGATTTCTTTGGTGACAAAATCTGTAGGATGTTGGATAAGAAACTAGAGAAATACATTGAAGAAAATGGTAAGTGTTTGTGACATCATGAGTCATGGCATGCACCTTTGTTCTATTTTTTCATCGTCGCTGTTCTGTCAAAACCTTGTTTATCTCCATCTGGCCCATGTTTAGCCTTTGGGCAGTCTACTGTCTGCTCTAAGCATGTGCAAGGGCCAAAACATGTTTATCAAAACCTTGTAAGTGTTCTTGTCCCTGAACATTTCTAATACATAACACTTAACGGTAACTGTTGGGCAATTTTACTTTATTCATGTTGAAGGGCCAGAAAAACATACAAGGTTTTAACAGAACAGCAATATCACCTGTACCCTGGGACTGACGAGCTGAGACAATTATACCTAAAGAAATAAGAATTCATACCTGCTATGGGCAGCATTTCTTTATCCATATCAACTGCATACATTTCATAGCACCATTATTGACCAGATCAATGAATTGCCGTGTCAGGTATTTGGTTCGATATGGTTAATCTGTTAACAATAGACCACGGGTTTGTTTCTTATCTCTTCAGGTATATTTTGTCTCAGCTGACTGGTAACATTTTTAAACATGAAGTATATGATCCGTATTTAAAAAAGCAGAACATCTGTCAGATGGGTGACCTCCTTGTTACAAATTAATCTTCTCTGCTGGAATTCAATCATTTCCAAATGAAACTCCCTGAAGATTGATATTTTATGTATTTTTTTAACATCAGGTCATCCTCCAGATCCAATGGCACCTCCAGATGATGAGCCTCTACCACCAGACAACCATGATCCTTTTGCAGACTTCCCAGATGATGACATAGACATGATGGCTTTCCCTACAATCCCACCACCTCCCCCTCCACAAGTAGTGCCAGAAGTACCAGAAAAACCAGTAAGTTGTAAACTTCTATATTCAGCTGCAAAGAAGTTAAAAGGGGTTCTGAGAGATGTGTCGAAGGCTGCGCCCTCAATTAGTATAATGCCAGGATTCCTATATTTTCACAATTGTATTACATACACAAACTTACAGCTTTAAGGATTAAGAAAAATCAGCCGTATTTGTGCAATAAAATGTTGTTTCAAAACAGCGTTACGCTATTTTTCTTATCGATTCAAATTACATACGATATTACATAAAAGGCGTTTTAAAAATTAAAATCAATAAAAAATATAGCGATGATATTTCAATATATTTCAACATTGTTTTAATCAAGTTTTGCTGCTCTTTGTGAGTCGAAATAACAATAATGGCCAATTATAATGATTATCTTTAACTTCAATATTAATATTGAAGTAAATTTTGTATAAAAAAAAATCTTAAACATCTCTTAGTACCCCTTTAAGCTTTTTTTTGCTGTTTTGAACACATACTTGGTGTAAACAGCATGATTTTGACCCTACTAACTTGTGCATCTGATTGGCCCGGTTGTATCCGATTGCGTCATGAATGTTACTGCCTACACACTCATTATTTAGTGCATGATCATTCGGCTAGTGCGGAACTTCTCTGCCAGCGGCTATATTACTTTCACTCCCACACCCCATATTAAGATAATCCTGCTCGTGAATGCGTATGATAAGTAAAGACCTGCAGGGTTTTTCTCTAATTCTCTGTTTTTCCTGTACAAGACCAGACTAATTTTCAAGGAGCAAACCTTGTTTAAGTCATATTTTTGGGTGTGGTCATGTCAGGTATGCTACATCATGTTGGGTTTGGGGTTTGATATATTGGTTGATTCATTACAGTAAATTGACATCTTTATTTAATAATAGTTTGGAGTTAAAATAGGCTTCATACGTAATTGTAATCAGAATACCAATGACACAGATCTTTAGGCAATCTCTGTGATTCAAATCATAGTAACTCTGACTGCTCAAGCTGGGAAGCCCAGTAACTATGATGTGGGCACAGTAGGATACTAGCTGTGGCTATTTGTGTCTTCAGGGTTCGCGGCGTATGGTAAATTGCAATAATTGCCTTTGAAAAGTCATCCCAACACATTTCTCCCCTTCAACAAAAAAACACAAAAAAACCACCGCATTTCGCATCTTGGTTTCCAGACCACCTACCGGAAACAAACTTGGTGTGTTTTTTTGCCTAATGTAGTCAATTTTGTATTGTCCCCATGTGTTTATTTTGTTGGTCCTACATTGATCTTGATGCAGTTGGTATTTTAGAGATATAGTTATTTAACACTGGTCAAGAGCAAATATTTTCAAATCAGTTTGGGTTGGGCTAAAAGTATGGAGGTCTCCGTAATGTAAAATCTTTATCTTCAGGTGTATCTGTCATACATGCATTTTTAACTTTCGTTTGTATTTTCTTGTTTAACAGAAGCGTAAAGCTGCTAAAAGGACACCGCGGGAGTATGTGCCAGTGTATAGGTCTGGGCCATATGCAATAATGCTAACTCTATTACAAAATCACATAGTAAGTATACATCAAGGAGTATGAGCGTGTTTCTACAGAGAGTCATTAGACGGTTTGAGGCTGCTATTGGCTCTGTAGAAACATGTCATCGCCGCCTTTTGACACTGTTAGACGTCTAATTGTCTGACGGCAAATTATCCTCAAAAAAGCAGGATAGCGGCGGGAGATTAGACGCCAAAAAGACGGCAAGAGCTCTGTAGAAACAGCCCGCCAAGACATTAGACGGCTAATGGATCGCTAACCGGAAATTGCCTCGACCAAATGATTAATTTGTTGAACCGATAGCAACGAGCTGTTTGTTTGATTAGCCCTCTTTTACATCATCTGTAGAAACAGCGCGTTCAATTACCCTCCGCCTTTTTAGCCGGCTAAATCTCAGCCGGCAAATAACTCTAACTAAGATCCCCATATGCTCCATTTTGGTTGCTAAATCTAAAAATATTATTTGTATGAACATGACAAAATAAAAATATTGGTAAGTGAATATAGAAAATAATTTGTTTTTATTCCGTATGTGTATCTATTTATAGAAACCAGGCAGTAGGGGATATATGTCAAAAACAGAACTACAGAGGGAGGCACAACCATTAAGTGAAAAGTCATTTACCCTGGTAGGTATCATCTATTTCATTAAATTCTCATTTTCAATGAATAGTCGAGATTATGAATTCAATATCTTGATTGTCTCCAGATGAATAATCCATAGTTTTCATACTTAATGCAGCAAAAGGTCAGACACAAGTTGCATTTGTAAATGATTACCAATATGCAATTTAGTAAAATTTATTGAATGATCACCATTTTGAAATGGTTTATTTTTTTCAGCCTGAACCAGGTTCACATTACACAGCATGGTCCTCAATGGGCAATCTCATCACAAAAGGGTATATCTCAAAGGAAGGAAACCCAGCTAAGTATGTTAACATTTAGTATAGTTTTATCAGTTCCAAATTGGCGAAGCCTCCTCATAGCAACAAACGCACTGTGGATCATATGCGTTATGTGTGCTTGCGGCCATAACCGCGATGCAAAAAAAAAGCTTTCGCAGTAGCCTTCTTTTGATCAGGAATTCTAATTTGCCATAATGGGCCTATAAGACATTTCCTCCTTGCCATAGTCAACACGTGGACATACTCTGATCAGCTCATTGCACATGCTTGAAAACTCACACAATTCTGGGAACCAATCATGAGCGGTAGGCCGAGCTATCTAGATGCACACCACAAATATCCGTTTGACCATTTTGAGAGGCAGGTTGACCTATGCAAGGTCAACCTGTCACATAACCTATTTTTAAACTAATTACAAGTTCGCAAAGCCAATATAGATATCTTGTATAACAACTTTGTCATGACTATTTACACACACAGGTATATCATCACAGATGCAGGGTGTGAATTGGCTCATAAGCTGGAGGTTGTAGCAGAACAGTATGAACTAAACCAGTCCACATCACCACCACCTGTGAATGGTAGGGCTCCTGTCATTGGTGGATCATCTGGATCTGATAGTGATTCATACAGGCCCCACCAATCACCTCCAAGGTATGATATTGATTATATCGTCTACCAACCTTTGATATGTTAAGATATTGATGTATTTTGTATTGTTTAAGAAAGCATGTTTACTTTATACTATGTTTATGCACTGCTGTGTTTCTATGCAAGAACTCTATACAGCATGTCATTACATATATTTTGAGATTTGTATTAGGTTCTGCATAATATTTCGAGATGTCAGTGCATGGTACAAGAATTAATCATGAAATTATAATTAATTATCAGACCTTGTTAATATATTTCATAATTGATATTGCAATCACAATCTGGTATCTTCCGCCTAAGTACTGCTAAGGAGAATGGTTCTCAGTCATCCTTTCCCATCTGTGAGGAAGATAGCCCTTAACGGTTATGATCGGATGATTCTGACTATATGAGAGTCTTTGCTGGATGGTTCTGACACCAAAGTAGTAAAAAGAATTATCTACCCTCGTCCACTTGTGAGGCATTAAGCTTTCTTGTGTAGTGGCTAGGGTCATATTGTTTTTTTCTTGCTGACTTATTTCATGGATGCAGGGTCTGTGATCACTCTGCCAGATAAATTAGAAGTAAACTTCTGCAGATTGTGTTTGTAATGTCGCATGTCTAAGCAAGTCGACAAATCATGCAAGTCATCTGTAATCAGTTGATTTATAATCTCAAGATTTTATACACATGACTGTGAATGTAAAGAATGTGTTATATAACTATGTTTTGATATCCACCTAACTTGATTTCAGATTACCCACAATGCCTAGTACATCCGTGCCACACAGCACCACTAATCCTCCACACACTGTATCCAGAGCACCAGAAGGCTTGGAGTATTGGTACATAGATGATAGGGGACATGAGGTGCACTCCAAGGATGCTGCTGCCGTACTTATTGATGGTAAGGTTTTTGTATACGATTAATAGGTGTAAAAAAACACACCCTGTTCTACAGGCCCGACAGAACCTCTTTTTTTTTAAAAAGATCATTTTGTTTACACAATATTTGAAATTTGAAATTATTTTTTGGGGAAATTTTAAAAACAAAATTCACAAGATTTTTGAAGGAAAAAAAACCCCAAAACAAAACGCTTGACCAACTGACCCTACCTGAGAGGTCCGTTTTGCCCGTAGAACAGTGTTTTTTCTGATCACCATATATCCGACAAATTATGTAAAACTTGATAGAACTTTACAGCCAGGAAACAAGATTTAGCCTGTTAAGGGTGGCCAAGAGAGGCAAGTTGATATTTTGCTTCTGTTTGAAATTTACTAAGAGGAGAGAAGAGGTGAGCTTGAAGTAGGCTGTAAGCTGGCATCAGACTGTTGACAAAATCTTTGAATTTGTATTGAAAGGTCAAAAACATGCCTCATTGTGTGCTTGTTTAAATATATTCTGTGTTCAGTGTCATATTTTATTAGACCAATATATGCTATTTTTTTTATTTCTTCCATATTTACAAATTGTAAGGAACTATTTTTCCACTTTCTCCCATACTTCAAACAATAAGCTGTACCTGTCTTGCCTAAATAATAGAAGCTTTAAAAATAATCAACTAAACCTGCATTATGCGACGGAAAACAGGGGTGTACTTTCGCGACATCCTGCGAGAATCCAAATGGATTCTCGCAGAGGAATTTTGCGAGAATCCATGGTTTCTCGCAAATGGATTCTTGCGAGAATCCTTTTTACTGAATTTAAATTCCGCATTTTAAACATTTATTGTACTATTGTTAAGAACAATCATCATTTTAATTTCAACTTGAACAGTTTAGAGTCAAATACCAGTCATCTAAGGTCCTGTTTTGAACTTTGAAAAAAAAAAAAAAATGGCGAGAATCCACCTGGATTCACGCGGAAGTGATTTTACGCGAATCTTAACGCGAATCGATTCGCGGATTCGCGCCGAAAGTACAGCCCTGGAAAAACACACCCTGTTCTACGGGCAAACGGATCTCTCAGGCAGGGTTGGCCTTTTTTTCCCCAAAAAATGTTCAATATAAAAGTCATTTTCTAAATTTATAAAAAAATTGCATTCAAACATTTTCAAAACAATTGTAAAATAAACTGACTTAAACCAACTCAAATTAAAAAAAGATTAGTCGGGCCCGTAAACAGGTTTTTTCTTAGTCCTTATATAATCTTTATGTAACAGGCATCTCTTTCTTATTCTGTTTAATAGATGTGCTGTCCATAGGTTTCCTCATCAAATGTGATCGTTCCTCGTTACTGCGATCTGCTTTGAGATACAAGATAGACCATACTAGGCCACCTGCTGGGATCGGACAGGTCTATGCACACATTCATAATGATGATGCAGAAGAGTTTTGTCTTGTACCTACAAAACCTCAAGGTATGTGATGTTTGTAAGGTTTGTGTGTTTATATGTCATCGTTATTCTGTCAAAACCTTGTATGTTTTATAGCCCTTCAACATGTATGAAGTAAGACTGCCAAACAGTTATGCATATAGGAAGCGTTGTTTTATACATGTTCAGATGCAAGAGCACATACAAGGTTTTAATAGGTATGTTTTTGGCCCTTGAACGTGTTTAGAGCAAACTGCCCTAAGGTTACAAATAGGGGGGGGGGGGGGGTATCCCTTTATACATGCTGAAGGGTCGGATGGAGAGATAAGGTTTTGACAGAACAGAGACGATATATGATATACAAGCCCATAATTCTTGAGAATGCATCATGATATCGCACACCTAACTCCAACGCAACACCATTTTAAATCTTAGAGATCAAAGAAGAATGTCAGCCATGGGGCAGAAAGTGCTGCGTCTATCACTAACACTATGTACTGACGTCGTCACCTCCCAACTTTATCTGACACAGTATCTGCTGCCATTACTATTCAGGTTTATGCGTACCTACACACTGAATATGATGATTGTAAGATTGATATCTTTCTTAATAACAGGGCAGATTATAAGGTCATAGACTCTTTTGAAAAGAGCAGGGGATCATCCTGGTCTGTTGCTATACACACTGCCTTCTTTTGGTTCAAAAGGCTTTAAAAAAAAAATTATGAGCTGGTTGGGCCCGTAGAACAGAGGATTTGTTTGTCACCTAAGATGCACATTGTACAAACACTATGCCACATGCCACTGAGCATTACATAATAAACTGTATACATTGTGCATTAGGGCGGGGCGTAAATAGGGAAGGTATTTTGTTCAAATCGGCCATGGTCAAAATGTATTCCACTTGACCCCACATGATCAAATATGCACTTTAAAAAAAAATCGGAGGGGGTCTTCAGACCCCACCACTACCCTTTATCCCCCTATAGGGGAATACATGGTAAAGTTGCCAAATTGGTGAAGCAAAATTAGGTTTCGACGTAGAACAAATTGGTACACATTTTTTTTTATAGCTTAATGCATTTCTATAAGGTACCCATAATGACATAATAAAAGTCTGAAAATATCAGAGTGTTAGAAATATGATAATTTGCATAAACTTAAAATGGCCGATAATTTGAGCATTTTCATTGTTTTGGACTTATTTCTTATCTTAGATAGTTGTTACGGCACTTTAAATAGCTTCGGCATATATTTTATGAATGTATAACGTCTCAAAGGACATACAGAGACATATCTGCCCTAATATGTGTATCTTAAATATTGCATAAATAAAAAATGGCCGCCAAAATTCTCAAATTAGCGGCCATTTTAAGTTTATGCAAATTAGGCATATTTCTAACACTCTGTCATTTTTCGGACTTTTAGTATGTCATTATGGGGACCTAATAGAAATGCATTGTGCTGAAAAAATTATGTTTCAATTTGTTTTAGGTCGAAAAATAATTTTGCTACACCAATATGGCAATTTTACCATGTATTCCCCTATAGGGGGATTAAGGGTAGGGGTGGGGTCTGTAGACCCCCTCCGAATTTTTTATAAAGTGCATATTTAATCATGTGGGGTCAAGTGGAATACATTTTGACCATGGCCGATTTGAACAAAATACCTTCCCTATTTACGCCCCGCCCTATTGTGCATTTCCACAGGATACAATAGCAAAACAAAGCCTACCAGTACATCAACTAGTTACAACAGTAACAGACAGCCTTCCCATACAGTGTCTACCTCCCCGAGCAGTACTGCCTCATCCAGACTACCATCTATGAACACGGAATCACAAGGCAGCACAGCATCTTCATCTTCCTCCAAACCATACCACCATGCATCCACTAACTCTTACAATCCTGGCTACTCAAACTCAAACTCAAACAGACATACTGATGAGGATTCTCAGCATTCAATGGCCTCAGTGGCTAGTACAGCTAGTACTAGTTCAAGAACTAATTCTGAGGGGAGTCGAGTGAAGAGGGAACCACCTAAGCCTATATATGAGATGAAGCCAGGGACTTTTGAGATTGTGCTGTGTGTGGACAACTGTGAAACTGCTGGAGGGTAGGTAGATGTGTTATGTTGCTTTATTTGGTGGAACTTATCATCATAAGGCAAAACATGGTTTATTGCAGGAAAATGTGGCAATAAATTGGTAAACACTATTTGATAAGCCAAGAGCTCTGCTAAATTTCTAGTTTAAGTGTGTTTTTGGCCCAATTTCCCCCTTGCAGCACCCAATTATTTCTGTATGATTCTGAGATGTAAAAAGAGTTAAAATGGGCTCGTCACATTAGTCAACATAGTGGTCCTGATATAAACTTCTCTTCTAAGCCTAGTATTGATTGAGATAATTGTGTTCCAGACTGTATGCAACATGTATGTATGGCCTATGGCGAAAACAAGTACAAAAAATACAACAACTATCTTCTAATTGTAGCTTAGTAGAAGCTGTAAATTCTGCCAATTGAGTCTTACATATCCTTTTATAGCATTAGCATGATATTTTTTAAACATTTTAAATCCTAGAACTAACAAGCCATCACGCAAGGATCTACTCTTACCAGAACTACAAAAGAATGGCGTAAATCTCCACGTGCGCAAGCTCCAAGTAGGTGATTTCCTGTGGATCGCGAGGGAGAAGCGTGTACCAGTCCCAGGAATGCTTCCGATGCCGACGGGAAAAGAACTTGTACTTGATTATGTTGTGGAGAGGAAGCGAATGGATGATTTGTCGAGTAGTATCATGGATGGGAGATTTCATGAGCAGAAGGTAGGATAGGAGAAAGATGATATATGAAGAAATAGAACGAAGAAGAAATTTAAAGTAAACACCTAACAAAGAAATTGCCTACATTTTGTATATTCCGTTTTATGGTCGTAGTCTATTGTACATAAATGGAATGTGTTTTGTCTTTTCAATGATACCAAATATGTAGCAATCGCTTTTTCGGTGCTCAGCCACTTGCTTGAGAAAATTCAATAATTTTGTCATTTTTTAAAAACATTTTTGTGACATTTTAGAATGTCGTCTGTAGACGCCTGCTGAGTGGAAATTGTTAAGTTTAGCTCACAAAAATTTACTTCCATGCAACAACCACAGCAGATAATTGTTCTATATATTGTGGAACAGTGAGATGGAACTGAAGTATCACTTTCCTTGAATATTAGTTACTATACAGCCAGTACCTTTTGATTACTAATCTTCCTGATATGTTTTGCTTTGTATTTTAGTTCCGTTTAAAGAAATGTGGTCTTCATAAACCTATCTATCTTGTGGAGGATTTCGGCAACATAGATCATCTTAGTATCCCGGCGACCGCCTTAAAACAAGCTGCTATCAACACACAGGTGAGGGCTATTATAACGTCTCTGTTCTGTCAAATCCTCGTATGTTTTTCGGGCCCTTGTGCATGTATAAAGTAAAATTGCCTAATAGTTATTCATAGTGAGTGTTGCTTTAGACATGTTCAGGGGGCAAGAGTACTTTTGACATATGTATTTTTGGCCCTTGTAAATGTATAAAGCAGACCACCAAAAGGTTATACATATAAATGATTACCTTATACATGCTAAAAGGCCCAAGGTTTTGACAGAACAGCAAGGTTATACTCCATTTTAGTTCCTCAATACAGCAATGTCATATTATCAGGGATATCTGTTCAAAGTTCCTATATGCAATATCATCCATTTGTTAATATCTGGTGGCAGTTGAAGTACCAAAATTACCAAATCGGCCACATATATCTTAAAATATATTTACGTCCACAATTGCTCAAATTCATTCAAAGCCCTGCTGCTGGCATACCCAATCATTTGAAGAAGCAGGTGCTTAGGAGGGCGGATCAGTAAGTTCTGTCACCAAAGGCAGCCCTAGCTACACAAGGCAATACTGTCTTTATTGTGTAATGTCATCCTTTACATCACATGCTTAGCTCCCTCTTATGTAAATTTAGTGGGGATATATAGCCTGTATAGAATTTGCCAAGCCCATTTCTCCAGCTACTTATCTACCTGCGAAATGGAGCCTACAAAGACAGTATCGAATCTGGCTGCATCACGACAATGCAAATCCTCACAAATCTTGCCTTACCCAGACTTACCTTGATGAAAATGGTATCCTTTTGATGGAACATCCACCAGAATCACCCAACTTGGCTCCCTGCGACTTCTGGCTCTTTCCCAACAATAAAATCAAGGACTGCTGGGATGCCTTTTTTAAGGATCCAAGACCAAGCCAAAGCTAGTGATTTTCACATTAAGGCTGTATGTGTTGCCCTCAGCAACCGACCCTAAAATCTCAAAAATCAGGGTCATACTTTTTTTTAATTGTTAAATATTTAAATGTTACCCAAATTGTCAACATATTACTATTTTCTGCTAGAGATGAATAAGTTTGCTTCAATAAATAGTTTTTAAACTATTATCACACTAGAAACATAGTAAAATTGACATTTACCAATTTTGTCTTGACATGAACCATGACAGTCAATAATATTTTTCAGCAATCAAATAGGGAAAATTAACCGACTGTTTTGTTGTTGGCCTATAAGCAAGAGAAATTGATACTTAGTATGGGAATCGAAATTTAATTGAGTAAATGCAAGCAAACCATTTCTGTAACATTTGTGTTAGTTTGGGAAACTAATTTTGTTATAATATATTAACTCCTTGTTCTACCAAATGACACTGTATTTTCATTATCTTTTTAGGTGATAAATGGATTCTTTGTGAAGCATACAAGGGATCAGAAGGAATCGGTAGCCTATCTTACTATTATGACCAGATATTTGCAGAACTATTACTCAGTAAGTGATTTTTATAATCATAGTGGTTTAAGAAAAATGCAAGCACAATTGTATAATTTGATCAAGTTCAGCATCATGTCTACTCAACTTTAAAACCCCACCCCATATGGTTTAAATATTGTTAACATTTTAATATTTCCCTATAGCATAAGTCTGTGCTGAAATCAATTTTGAGGTCAGATCCGAAAAAGAATGTAAAAAGAACTCAATTTTTAAATACATATGTTGGTATCATGTGTACCAGATATGAGATGTTGCAAAGGTCTGATGAAGAATTTTAGAAATTTGACAATTTGGAATCCCCCAAAATGTGTGATTTAAATGCAATAATGACAACGTTTAGATCTGAAATTAATTTTAAATATCCCCTTAACACTTACCACGCGGTAATCTGCAGACGACATTCAAAAATTTCACAAAATGTTACAAAATTGTTAACATTATTGAATTGCATCACCATATTATTTGGAATCACCATGAGAAATACAATAAAGTAAGTACAAACATGCCTTGTATTGGTTCGGTAATCCTTGAGATAGATAAAGTTAGGAAAAGTTTCTGAAAATCTATTTTGTTTTATAATGAATCTCATAGCCGCGTGGAAAGTGTTAAGACTGTGTATTTTTAAAACCCAGTAGCATCTCGGGGATGAAGGTTGGAGAAATCATTTCATACTTGGTCCACACATCAGTTATGATGAACCATCTCATATTATGGTGATAAATCTTTCATCGCGAGTCCCAGTGTTTCTAGATCAAAACACCCTAAATTTGCTAATTTCGACCATTTTAGCCTATATTCAGAAACGGGTAGTTTTAGTTTAAACCCTCCAACCGCAAAACGATTTTGCACAAGACACTTACACTGCAGTATCATCTTAAGATACCTATAGAGTATATAACATGTGCATTACATTTTGTTTAGCTTCTGTAACTTTTGTTTTATAACGGGATCAAACTTGTGTTTTTCATGAAAAATAGCTCAAATTATGTGTCAAATTAAAAACGGGAATTATTTTACGTCAAGTAACCAATTTTAAAAATTCATATATTAATGCAATCTATACATGTTAGTCTTCAACATATAAAAAATCACCGTTGGCTTTTTATTCCTACAAGTCGCTGTGTGACGTCAAAGTTACGCGTGTATATCACTCTACATGAAATGTTGGAAAATGAATGACGCATAGTGTATCAACCATCTCCGTCATATGAGGGATGAAATGTCGTGTTTACGACGTGCATCTAAATAAATAATATATCCCATCTTGATAACAATCTTCAAATCCAAAATGGCCGCCATAATCACCAAAATACATAAAGAACGCGTGTATTAAATTCCATATACTAAATTATGCAGTTTCAATGCCTATGCTCGAAATGCCTGAAAGGAGACACACATTTGAGACATTCTTGAGGATTCTTTAGCTTCCACAATGGCCGCCGATATGTCAAATTGGACATTAAATGGCTGAAACAAAGCTTCTTTATTTGTCATACCTATCTTCTGTAAGACGAGGTTTAAAATTTAAAAAAAGATCATATAATATCGTTATTACAGTATAATATTTAGGCACCATATAACTAATCATGGGTATCTTGAAATAACTATGTTGACCACTAAATGCTGAATGTGGCCATGAAATGCTTGAAATGTGTTCGGTGACATGTTAATGACATACCGGTATAGTATCCATTGCTTTTAGTGTAAGCTGTCCATTGTCCATTGGAAAACAAAATTTTGGTTTATGATATGAGTGAATTGGGAGAGATATTGTGATTTAAGCGTGGCAAGTGATTATTGACCACAGAATAGTCAAACGTTTCTGCTTGCCATTAAAACGGGCATTAAAATCAGGACCCAAGCGTGTGTCCGTGCGGACCCACCGTGTATAAACAAACAAACAAAACAAAATGGCCAATACATTGCTAGCAGTTACATAATGTGTGTATGGTAAGGATCATTGAAGGCACATATTCACCATTTAAAATGTGACCAGCAACTGGTTGAATGTCTAAATAGTGAACGGTACCCCCAAAACGAATTTCTGCATAGGCCTACATTGCTATAAAGATACATTGGAAAATTAAATATGTCTAGCAAAAAATTGAGAAATAAAAATTAAGTATATCAATCGGTGATTCTAATTCAGCCACATGTGTCTGTATGGTACCATGATTTTTTAGGACTTACATACAACGACATGTAGGAATAAAAAGCTAATAATGATTATGTTTATTTTAAAGGTTAATATGTATAGAGAGCATTGATTTGTAGATTATTAAAATTGGTTAATTGACGTAAACTAATTCCTGTTCTTAATTTGATACATAATAACGATATCGTATACGTTTTGTTAAACCCTAGTCTTAAAGAAGATAGTTATAACAAATAAAGAATCATTGTTCCATACGTTTAATGTCCATTTTGACATGATCGGCGGCCATCATGGAAGGGAAAGAATCCTCAAGAACGTCTTAAATTAGTGTCTCCTTTCAGGCATTTCGATCATAGGCATTGAAACTGCATAATTTAGTGTATGGAATTCAATATGAGCATTCTATATGTATTTTGGCAATTATGGCGGCCATTTTGGAGGCCATCTTGGATTTGAAGACTGTTATTAAGATGGGATATATCAAATATTTAGATGCACGTCGTAAACACAACATTTCATCCCTCATATGACCGAGATGGTTGATATACTATGCGTCATTCATTTTCCAACAATTTATATAGAGTGATATACACACGTAACTTTGACGTCACACAGCGACTTGTAGGAATAAAAAGCCAACGGTGATTTTTTATATGTTGAAGATTAATATGTATAGATTGCATTAATATGTGAATTTTTAAAATTGGTTGCTTGACGTAAAATAATTCCCGTTTTTAATTTGACACATAATTTGAGCTATTTTTCATGAAAAACACAAGTTTGATCCCATTATAAAACAAAAGTTACAGAAGCTAAACTAAATGTAATGCGCATGTTATATACTCTATAGGTATCTTAAGATGATACTGCAGTGTAAGTGTCTTGTGCAAAATCGTTTTGCAGTTGGAGGGTTTAAACTAAAACTACCCGTTTCTGAATATAGGCTAAAATTGGCAAAATTGGCAAATTTAGGGTGTTTTGATCTAGAAACACTGGGACTCGCGATGAAAGATTTATCACCATAATATGAGATGGTTCATCATAACTGATGTGTGGACCAAATATGAAATGATTTCTCCAACCTTCATCCCCGAGATGCGGCTGGGTTTTAAAAATACACAGTCTTAAGGACCTTGAGATTTCACAGGTGACTGTTATACTCTGTTTTGAAGTACACAACTTTAGTGAGTTCTATTTGTGCCAGAAACACACGATGTGCAGTAAGACTAGTTTTTCATTTCTATTTTGAGTTGATTGATGTCAACTGTTTCAATGTTTTATGTTTGATATTATCGCTGATTAAACTTATGGTCACATTTATTAAGTTGGGACCCTATTGCGTCACATGCATTCCTTTGACAAAAATTACATGTGATAATGCTCTAAGCCTAATAACTCAAAAATTATAAATCCAAAGTGTGCAAAATTATACATTGTTAGAAAGCTGAGATATATAGAATTGTGAATATCTAGTGTTTGTTCCAGTATACAGAGTGACTTAGGAAATATATAGGGTGTAACAAAAGGAATATTATTATGAAATGTAATTTACTGTATGCTTCCTAGTTTAAACATAGGGCATTGAAATAAATATTGAACCCCAGATTTGAGAAGCCAACGGCATGGCCCTTCCGGTCATATATTATTTGTAGGGGTTAATTAATTGTCAAACGAAAATACAGGGTGATCAAAATGTGTCAATTTTCACATACAAAAACTATATATTCTGTCTGGACAGTATGACAAAAATGTATATAAATGTTGTTTGTTCAAAAGAAACACTTAAATGAAGTTTATGAACATACCTTTCTGGTAGAAAGGTAAAAATCATTCAAATTTTATTATACAGGGTGTCCAAAAATGAAGAAAACAAATTCGGCTGATTACTTATAACCTCATTTCTGTATTATGAATTGATTACAATGTTATGCCTGACATCAAATCACTGATATCTTGCTAACATAAACTGTTGATCTATAGAAATCAGCATTGTATATTGAACAATTTGAAAATGATATACTAGTAAGCTGACGGCGATGGACATGTTAATCCTAAACACTAAAAGGTGATATAACTGTGCGGATTTGGTGGATAAAATAAGCACTTCCTAGGTAATTAGTATCAATATAATCAGCAAAGAGTATCTAAAATATTAAGGAATATTCAACATCAGGTCCAACTTCATTAAAAGACTGCAGAGATATTGCCCTCCCCCAGTTACCATTTGAAATTGGTAATAATCTGCCGTTGATACATTTTCAGATGGTATTTGTTGAATGGAATTAATTAGTTAATATTAATTAATTGGGGATGTAATTAACACTAATTAAGGTTTGGTAATGACAATAATGATACTAATCACACAAAATAATAATTCAATGAACTAATATACACAAGGTTTAATCATTTATTTTGCACATCCCATTGGAAATACATAGCATGCATCCTCACATGCATGCATCGTCACCCGCCTCCACCCTGACTAATTGTAATTAACGAGTTATAGTAATTAATCTCAACTTGATTTATACATTTTTCTTATAGATACTATTAAAGCAATAACATATCTTCCAAATGAGACTAAACATACTCAATTGTGATGTATGGTTTGAAAAATATAAGCATTTGAATGGCAAATAAGCGAAAAAATGTTGCCCATCCCATTGGAATACATAGTGTGCATCCTCACCCGCGTGCATCCTCACCCGCTTCCACCCTGACTAATTGTAATTAACGAGTTATAGTAATTAATCTCGACTTGATTTATACATTTTTCTTATTGATACTATTAAAGCAATAAATTATCTTCCAAATGAGACTAAATATACTCAATTGTGATGTATGGTTTGAAAAATATAAGCATTTGAATGGCAAATGAGCGAAAAAATGTGACAAGTCCACCCTTTTTAGGGTCCCAACTTAAGATACGTGACCTTATATTAGAGCATTGGTTTGTGTTTTTCTTCAGAACAAGACTTTGAAGGCCTATCACAAGGATGACTTGGCGATATTGGGTAAAACCGACACAGATGTGACAAGTGACGTGCAGGATCTGCTGACATTTAGAGAATTCAATGACTGCTCCATGAAAAATAAGGCAAGTCATCTATCAATTTGTACCCATTATAAATTTGACTGCCAGGTTAGTTTCATTTTGAGAGAGAGAGAGAGCTGTATTTTTGCAAATTTTGCAAATATTTTTTTTTTCTAAACAAAATTAACAACTTACTAACGTTCATATAAGAATTCAATGATTGCTCTATGAACGATAAGGTAAGCCAAGGATCAATGTATTTTAACGCTTAACACACGGCTGGGGTCTGCAGATGAAAGTTCCAAAATTTCACAAAATGATTCAAAAATGTCAACATTATTGAATTTCATCACCATATTTGGAATCATCATGACAGCTACATTACAATAAGTACTAATATAAGGCAAAACTAATAACTGTGTGGTAAATGTTAACATACATGCCTATTTACTGTCTTTATGTATGGGGCATTGTTTCCCAATCTTAAGCTTAAGGCCCCATTCATTACCACCCTGCACTACAAAATTGGCTACTGATTAAGTGTGTTTTTCATTATTGCTTTAATTTCACAAATTTTGCTAATGGCATTTTTTCTTGAAATGAATATCTCATGAAATGTTATACAATGCACTGTGTCTATTGGAAGAGACATTCTAATTGTGAAATTAACAAACTGCTTTCTATCTTGTATGTGTCATTCAATCTGTGAGTGTGACAGTATCTGCATGAACCCTAGTATTCTTTATCTGTGTGTGGTACACACCAGCATACAATGCCACACTGTTTCAAATTGAGGGTAATTCTTGCTTTTTGCCAAGTCACTGTGACAATCATTTATAAAATTGATGAATCTTAACATTTCGCACAGATGTCAAAAGAGCATAATTGCTCATTTCTTCACTTTTCATGGACCTTACGCTTTCCATAATATGTCACAGTCCAAACTAAGGGAATTATACATTTTTTGCTATAAATTAAAAGGTACCGATATTTCAATGTTTAGGATGCCTTTATGACAAGTTGTGTAAATTGATCTCCAACCTCATACCATCACCATTGTCTGGCCTTTGGTTAGTCAATAAAACAAGCTGGCAACATTGAAGATAGAAAATGTCAAAAGATGAATCCAACGGACGTAGGCACAAAACACACCAAGGATCAGAAAACTGTTACAAGAGGATATCATGAAAATGTGAAATACAAAGAAAGCATATCTGTGTTTTGCTGGTATTTGTTTTTAGTGCACAGCAATTCCCATTGCTTGCCTTAGTAATTGTCACTGTTTTATCGCTTTATTATCCCTTGTTATTGCTTGTTTCTCCACACCAAGTTGGTATATCTTGCTTTTATCCTTAACTTTGACGATGTTTATGTTTAATTTTGTTCCAACAGGATACAACTGTATTTGAGACATTTGCCAAACAGCTTCTACAAATTGCTGGCCTATCTGCAGAGAAAGCAGTAGCAATAACAAATGTCTACAAGACATTAGCAGAGTAAGTCTGAAAATCAAATATTTTTTTCCCTTCAAGATCTGTATGCATCTATAACATTCAATGTATCTAGTGCACTTATTGCCTTATGGTCATGTTTTTTATACTGGGTACCCAAAAAAGGTGGATCTGTTACATTTGCACTACATATTATTACTTTGCATGCATATATTTTGGCTATTTTTTATCACACATACTCAAATTTGGTCTTATTTTGATGAGAAAGTATCTGGCCTTTATTTTAAAAAGAAAATATAAACTACCATGGTTCTGTTAATTACAATAGTTCGTTAAACCTAATTAGTCAGGGGTGGAGGAGTATGCGGAGGAGGAGGAGTGCATAGTTGAACAAGTATGGTGCAATATACATTGGGCAAACATAAAATGCACTGGTTTCACTCTTGGTACAATTCTATATTTAAAACATAACATTATTGAAGCATATTTGAATTAAAAATATAATTAGTTAATTAAGGAATCATTAATTAGCATTAAATAAGAAGCTCAACAAATTGTTGAGAAACATAAGTTGGTCACAGTTTGCGAATGTATGCAAACATTTGCCTGCACCATTAAAAGTATAGAAAGGTTGAGGTACCCTTTTGAATAAATAAATTTAACTATTTAATTAAAAATTAAAAGAAAATATCTAATTAACCTCATGTATTCTGTATTGTCTGGATGTTAATTAGCACATTTTGTTAAATGCGTTTGTGTGGTGTTATTACTTGTTTTTAACTGTGTTACCAAATAAGTAAAAAACTGCTGGTTTTCATCAAGCTTGTAAACTCAGGAGAATTATTAAATTCTTAGGAATGCAACTGATCTGACCTAGTATAGGATGACCAGCATAAGCAGTTTGCCAATCAACATTGGATCACCCTATATGTTGAATACAACTTAAAACGAAAACATTTTATTATTTAATCTTAAATCAGACTCTTGAAATTTGAATACTGGGTTCAAACATTATGGAAACTAACCTAATTTGTTCATTTGAATGTGCTTTGCACATCATGAAGGTGCAAGAAGGATGAACGCAGTTAATTGTATGCCACTAAACATGTGCCATTAGGAAAATTTGAGTCATCCTGTAGTTATAGGGCCCCTTTTTATTGAACATTATTTGAAACTCATACCACTTTAAACATTTGCCACTTCAAATTGGAATGTAAAATCATGTTTCAGATGCAAATTTAAATTCATTCAATTTAATGATTTGTGGATAATCATGTATACCTAAATTAATGTTTTAAACACCCTATATGTTTAAAATTAACAACTTTACATAAGAAAAGGGTGACTTTCAAAATCAATCAATGTTCATTTACATGTAATTGATGCATTATTATTTGAAATCTACTTGAATTTTGCTAAAATACTAGTCTTTGTATGTATGTAGTAATAGAAGCATTTTTCCGGAACTAAATAAACAAATTTTTAGACACCCTGTATGTAGAATTTCAGATTCATAATGAATTTTAATTTGCATATGTCTGGATGGGTATTTTGTTAAACTACTTTAAATCTGTATTGAACTTTTCTCTCATCACTTCAAATACATAGTGGAAGTAATTATTGAAACCCTTCTTTTTTAGAAGATTTAGCTTGTTACACCCTGTACAATTTTGGGCCACCCTGTATAATCCACTTCATTGTATGCTATTTGCATCCGTTACAGTATATGCTTTCAGAATATGTATACTTTTACCAACTTTAAATGTAAACTTTTTCAGATATAATGCATTAACTGAAAAAGGAACCTAATTTATGGAATAAGGGACATGTAACACAAATTGTACCCAGTATAAAAAACATGACCTTATGCGCACCAGCATCCTTCTGTATTTATTCAATGCTGTAAGGAGGCGTCACCAATTTGGAACTAATCAAACTATAGCTAATTGTGAGACAAACTTTTTCATTGATAACAATCTTTTGATTGACAAAATTGCTGAATGCAAAAATAACCGCCTTTGAAAAGTTGCGTACCAGTATATGCAAATGACAAGAGCTTCTTGTAAACTCTAAATTTAGCAGGCTGAAAGGAAGTGGCGTAGCCAGAGGGGGAGCGAAGGGACGATTACCCCACCAATATTTTGTGTCTGTCGGTTGAGATTGGCACTGTTGGTTCATTTTACAAGGGAATCATGTAATTATGAAGGTCAATTTAGTACAAAGATAGTAATGTTTAGTGCGATACGCACACATGTGCCCCAAAAAATTATTTCAGTTTTTTAGGAGCTTGTTTAGAGCCAAAATGTACCTTAATTATGGCAAAATAAGTGTAAAAGGGCAAATGTTCGCACGCTACGCACACATTTGTTTAGTTGGTAAAGTCTTGTCGGTTCACTTTATTTCTTGCCCTCCAATATCAAAAAACCTAGCTATGCCACTGCTGATGGCATGTTGGATAAATAATTTGATTGAGATGTTTGTGTATGTTATTTTGACAGTGATTACTCTAAATAATGATATGTTGTTATTTCTTTCAGTCTTCTGGGTGCCTATGGAACATGTGCACTGGAGAAAGACAGAGAAAGGTTGCTGGCTAACATCAAATTTGGTGCAACAAAAAGGTATATTATTTAAAAATCAACTGTTGTAAATAATTCACACTACTTCTTTTCCATTGGGGCATTTTTGTTGTTGTTGTTGTTGTTGGTTGATCAATGCGATCGTAAGAGTCAACACTGTATTTTCTAATTTAATACAGAAATGGACATATCCTATATAGTTTGAATCGGGCACATGTCTCTTAATCTTCAGTGAAGGAATTTTCAGTTGTGATATGTGTCAACCTTTAAATGAAATCATAAAAGTAATATATTTCGCAGCCAAAATTACGATGATGTTTGCATAATCTAAACCCCTCAAAAAAAATCAGAAAGTTTTGTAAAAATTGCCTATATTTCGTTATAATTATGTTCATAGTGTGCTGAACATCAATGAAAAGCTGATGTGTCAATTTTCCACTTTCCAATATTACCAAATGTATAGCAATCACTTGTTGCAGTGCTCAGCAACTTGCTTGCTTGAGAACATGGGAAGGTCTCAATGCCAAATTATTACTATTTTATGCTCAAAAGAAAAAAGAGCATCACTATCACTATCACTATCAATGTAACACTTCATTGAACAGACAACAGAGTTGTTTAGCGAACTTAACGATTGAAAACAAATTCCGAACTTTTTGTGAGGAGTTTTATATGGGAGATGGCAGTGGATCTTCCTCCCTGGAATGTCATAACTTATGTGCATTTTCTTTTCAGGAATCTTGGACCAGCTATGAGTAAGACGATACACAAGCTTTACCACACAGAAGGTTTGAAATAAGTTTACGTATGGCAGCGTAAACAGAACAGATGGGAGACTGATATAGGATGGATACGGCAATGGAAAGCAGAAATAACTATGGCCGGCATTTCTTGTCAGAACTCTATAGAGGTTTGGAAATGTCATCACAAAAACTTGACTGTCACCGTGATATATGTGACATTCAGTTGAATTTAATAAATTCTTTGTTGTAGCATGCAGTTGTTTCCAAATAACTTGATGCCTGAAGTTTTAATCAAAGTACTCTAGTATGGATAGTATTGATATAAGTTCATTTCTTATCATTACTTACAGAAGTAAAGGTTGTTGTCTCTCAACTTTATCTGAACTGGGTCAATGTATGATTGAAAATACACAAGTAAGCCTATGTGAGATGTTATATAATATGACTATGTGTGGTCTAGCCTATCCCTTTGACAAGTTTGAGATGATTTTAAAAGGAATCGGGATGAAAATATAAAAATGAACATTTCTCAAACAGCATATAATGAAGTTGTCTTAAGCAATTGTGATATAATTCTGTTCTATCTGCATCTAATTTTGAGAAAACTAGACAAAATACAAATAACACACTTCTGAAATATATCTGGATATTTGAAAATTGCCCTCCACTGATATGGTGCTCAGATTCAAATAACAGAATGATTATCACTATAGCAATAAGTTTTGATTCAAGTAGTTCCATTATGGAATTTGTAACAATTTCAAATAAGTTCAATGAACCAATAATCCTTTTCCACACTGTTGTTATTCTACCTCAAACAGCGTAATCATAAGAAAATCATATAACTAAGCCTTTTAAGTTGTTTACCCATCCAGACATTGAAATTTGTGCCTGCATATTTATCCTGGGTGAGCTACTGTTGTATAGTTGCCCAAATAGTGTTTCCTTTCCATCCCTCGCTCTTTGGCTACCATCACTGTAAATGTGTGTAATAACATGAGTATATTGGATAATTGAGATTTTCATTTTTCAAAACCAATAAATTTTACTTACGTTTGACAGTTTTGTGTGTTGTTTATGGTCTACACACTGACTTCCCACTGATCACCTTAACAGCGTCCTCAAACGAAAACACCATGGTTCAGACGGTTCAGAAGAGGTCATTCTGAGGAAGTGTGTAGACCATAACACACAATAACTGTCAAACATGAGTAAAATTTATTGGTTTTGAGATATGAAAATCTCAATTATTTGTTCCTGCAAACCTGATGAATTTATTCAAAGATATGAGTGTAATGGCATGTTGTTTTCCATATGGTCTAACATTGTTTTGTCTTATAAACTGTTGGATCCAATATCCTAACCCTAACCTTAACACTACCCCTAACCCTAATGTATAACCTAATGCTAATACTAACACTGACACTAACCCTCCCCTAACCTTGACACTGACCCTAACCCGAAAAATTGGTTTGAGATGAAATGACTGTAGACAACATGATAGACAAAGTGGGCTTATCACAGTGATCTCATGCATCATAATTGTTTCAGATGTAGGCTACCATTGAGGTAGGCTAGATTTCATTAGGGTTAACTATATTAGATAGCAAATATGCCATTTTCTTTGCTCTAGACCCATCTTGCATTGTTTGTAATTATATTGTCTATAATAGTAGTACCTACTAATATTTTTAATAAAGTTATATATTCATTGAGTGCTAAATGAATCTATGATAAAACCAATGTATAAAGTAGTACGTTTTATAATCGGCTGGTAAATATATTGAGTAAGAAACAACAGACACACATTGCGCTGTACAATAATAACAAATTTTATTATCATGTACTACATCTTGCATCCCATAACAACATTTGTACTGGTACAATCAAATTACCATAAATTAATAACGTAACAAAATGACCACAATTAATTATATTAAATTAAATATTTCTCAATCATTTTGCAAATACCAACATAAACTGTGGTGTCATATCGTCACTGTTCGGTCAAACCTTGTATGTTTTTCAGCCCTTCAGCATGTATTAAGTAAAACTGCCCAATGATTATGCATAGGAAATATTACTTTATACATGTTCTATGGCAAGATCACTTACAATAGATGTGTTTTTGGCCCTTGAACATGTTTAAAGTATAGTCTGCTCAAACATTATACATAGCAAGTATTACTTTATACATGCTGGAGGGCCAGATGGAGATACGAGGTTTTGACAGAACAGCAGTAAAAAAACACTCCATTTGTTTATACATGCCTTGCCAGGAGCCTAAGAATACTGGATAGTTTTGTGCACCAGTGCTTGTTTCTCATTTGCATAATGGATAATTAAGAATTATTACACAACATCTTTCATCTTCCATAACCATAATGTGACCAGCCACATTGAAATGGACATGTTGGAGGCCCGAGTCAAATCTGAGTTATTGGTATGACTTGAAAGAGCACATTTTGAAATGATACCATGTTTAAAGGTAATCAGACTTTGTAATCACAAGATATGATTTGAAGAAACATATTTTTTCTATTATTTTCTTTGTTTCACCGAATATATTGGCCTCTATTTCAAAACAGTGTTTGCCGACAACATGTCCTTTTTGACGTGACTGGTCACAGTTTAACCCTTTCCACACGGCTTTTAGTTTTACCATTCCAACTGTCAACGCCTATCTCAAGAATTAATTAACCAATACTAGGAATGTCTGTACTTATTTTTAATGGACTTCTCACTATGATTCCAAATATGGTAATGAAATCCAATCATTTTTGCATTTTTGAAACATTTTGTGACATTTTGGATTGTCGTCTGCAGACGCCTGCCACTTGGAAAGTGTTAAGTTACATTTCAAATTTTCATCCCATCTAAAGTATGAACGATGGTAATGCCTATTCCAATGAAAGAAGCCAATAGTCAGGTGTGTTAATTTTATAATCACGCAAATGCGTTAGAAACAGGCCCGATGAAAGGCTGCACATACTGGAATACTTTTCAACATCATGTTCATACTTCAGATAACGTATAGCTAACCAATATTATTTTCTAAAAGAGACCCAACTTAACTACAATAACGAAGGCTATAACCTATCCTAAAAGAAAGAAATCTTCTGAAATGAGGATCTACTCAAGAATATCTACTAAGGTTGAAAGAACTACAAAATGTAAAGGATTCGTCAAGGATTTTCAAATCCTACATAATGTACACTGCTTAAATGAGGTCCATTCAAATGCAAAAAGGACCTTAATCTAAGCAGTGTACATATGTTAGCTTTTGCAGATTAAGCATTTTGCACCAAGCCCCAATTAGTTTAGCAGTATAATTATCTGCCCTGAGGTATGAAAAACCATAAATATTAGGTGAAGCAAATAGAAAATACATAATAAGCATGAAGGGCCAGATGGCTTTCGTATACCTTTAGAGACTTGTTTGGCCTTGAATACAGTATTTGGGCATAGATTAAACTGCTCTTGACCCACCTGAAATACTTTAAAATCCTTTTTATTAGGATATGAGTATATCTATGAAAAAATATATGGATGGGGTTTTGGGTTATAGCCCTCATTTTTGACAAAGCCTTGTCAAGAAAAATCTTTAAAACATGTCAAATTGTACTGACATGGACTTCTTTCATCCATGTCACTATAAGGCTGAGTTCACATAGGAGTATACTATTCGGGTATACGGTGCACGTTTTGCAGGGCACGCGTATAGCTTAAATCGAAACAATGTAATTTCATACTACCGGATCACATAAGAGGGCACTATTCGGAAAGGCCGTATACCTGCGTATAGTGTAGTATAGTATAGTATAGCGTATACCGTCCTGTTTGGATATGGCAGCTGCAATTCATGTGTACAGGCGTTCCGAATTTCCCCTATCACGATTTATAAACAATTTATTGCGTAGAATAGGTTAAGTTAGAAACAATAGGACTCCTTTGCAATTTAATAGCACATGCCTTCATATGTACATGTTATACTATCAACCAAATGATATATGATATGTAGACCATACATTCTCTTTGTGATAGAACAACTCTCAAATGTGCAGGTTTCCTTAATAAAATATACACAAATATAAGTGTCAAAGTAATGAAAATAACATTGGATTTGGAATTGAAACTAATAATCCATTTTTGAAGTGTCCATTTGATCGGCGCCAAAAGACCGAGTAGGGCACGCGTGCTACCCTATGTGACTCGGCGTGCCCGTATAGCGTATAGCGAATAGCGAATACCGTATAGCGAATACCGTATACCGTATACCGTATACTTCTATGTGAACCCAGCCTAAGGGACATCAGTTTTAATCAATGATATGAATATAAAATGATGGTGGTCCTTCATCAATATATAAGCTCTCATCTGTATTCGCCAGCAAAGTGATTATATAAATCCTTGGTTATTGGATCACGCACCCTTTGAAATTATTGTAACACGCCATAGACTTTATGTGGCGATCATTTCAATCAAGGTTCTGGACTCAAAAGCGTGATCCAATTGACATAGTGATAACCGAATTACATATACCACTTTGCCGATGAATTGCATGCAGTTTAAAATGAAAAATATATTTTCACAAGTGCTTGGTATAAACATTCCAGCAACTTGCAATATCACTTACACTTTTAAAGATATCTTAGATATAGGTCTGAGATACCCCTAAATAGTTTTGGCAAAGAGGGTATTTTTAGTCATCTTGTAACCAATTGATGGAGATGAATATATTACATTGATGAAGGATATGGCCTAATACTTAACAGTGATAAGACATCCAAGTCATGTCTAATACCTTAGTTATCTTACTTGTTGGTTTAGTACAAGAAGGCCCCTTACTTTGCCTTATCCAATGCCTGCAAAATCTACCCTAATTGTTATAGATTACTAAAATATAATTACCAAGCAGCTATGGTAAACAGGGCTACTTGTTACTAAGCCCACACTAGCTGTCATTTGTTAACTTTCATCATAGGCTTAACACAGACTACCAAACATTTAACCCAAGGCAGCTATTGCATAATTCTGGCACTACTTCTCTCACCAATGAAATTGGCTATTCCATTTGAAAACCATACACCCTATATGGAAGACATTACTTTAATCGTCCCCACGGGGAGTAGGAATTTCAAATGAGTTTACGTGCATGGGTGACTCCATTTGAAATTCACACTCTCTGTGTGGAAGATTAAGGTATTTCCATAGGGGTGTATGGGTTTCTAATGGAATAGCCCAAATGCACTCAAAGTGGCTCTTCTGATCTTTACTGTTAATCCATGTTGTAAGTCAGCAAATCATATTCCAGGATTAAAAGTGTCCATATTCGATGTTATAGGTCTGGATTCTTAATGCCATCCTCAGATCTCCTTCTGGCTAGTACATATTCCAAATAGGTTAAGTAGCCATCACCGTTGAAGTCATCATCTTTCAATACTTGATCGATCATACCTAAAGAAAGATAGGTATATTGTATACAAGTCAATTTCCAATGTTTATGTACTAGGGGAGATGCGGGAGAGTTGAGCCATTTTTTATATTTTGTGTCACCATATGCGGAAGAAAAGTACAAACCTGTAAAAAATTAGTGTAAGATAAACTTTAGAGTGTTGTTTTCGTTGTGAAACAATAACAGTTGGGATAGCAGTTAAGGCTTATTTATACAAAAGGTTTGAAAAAAATTGGTAAAGTGGCTCAACTCTCCCTACAGTATGGGAGAGTTGAGCCACAATTACAGGAGAGTTGAGCCAGCATGATAAGACAATGGCTGGTGAAAAAAACAAAATCATATTTTTTCAACTTTTGATTTATTAATCCTTAAAGTAAATATGGTGCTCAATTGTTATTATCATGGCACAAAACAACATTTTCTCTCATTTATTATACATTTTTCACCTTTAGTCCAAAAATCAAAATGTTACTACATGTTTTCCCTATGCTCAACTCTCCCCATGACCAATGGCTCAACTCTCCTCATGGTGACCATTTTGTAAATAACCCAATCCTGTCTGGTGTAGAACTTTTGGTAGTTTACAATAGTTCTCTAAAATAATAGTCATATATACCCCCTTCAATAAACAAATTACCGCTATTATATTCTAAGTCTTGCTATGGAATAAAAGACAAAACATTTATTTTTCTATTTTTCACTCAAAAGTGAAAAAATGATTTTGTGTAGGTATCTTTGATACTGAGCACACATGACAGTAGAGTTTAACACTAACAATGTCGTATTGATGCTATATAACAATATATGCCAATATAAATTTGAGTAAGTTACTACTTTTCGAGTCATAGGGGGTGGTTCAACTCTCCCGGTGGCTCAACTCTCCCGCATCTCCCCTACATGAAATAATGTATCATGTGTATTTCAATCTGTACAAGTACAAAATTGATTTAAACATTACACCTTAATAGAAACCCATAACTTTTGAGACGGGCCCAGCTATAACACATGTAATGCTATATTCCTGCCGTTGTATTCTTCCAATGTTAAAGCTCTTGATTTTTAATGTCCATTTCAGTCCTTCTTCTTGCCAGGACATACTCCGTATATGTTAAGTAGCCGTCACTGTTAAAGTCATCCTCTTTTAACACTTGATCGATCATTTCTAAAGACATTGAAAAAATACAAACATTTTCAATTACAAATCCCGCATGCATTCCCAATCATTCTCGTTGACAAAAAAGTTGGTAATTTTTTTGTTGACTTTTCTGATTTTTCTGATTCTTACATTTTGCAAAATGTCATCAATGTACCCAGTTTTCACCTCAAGGGGTGGGGGGCAAGGGTTGACCACTTAAAAAGTGGCGTTTATACAAGATAACCAATTCTAAAGCAAATCATTAATAGCATAAAATGATGGTAATTGATTTGCTACAGTGCTAACCCAGAGAAGATGAGAGCTCTCATCCCTGGCTAAATTTGGGTGTGGGGGCAAGACCAGAATATTGGGTGGCTAGATGCGTGCAAAGCGCACAAACATTTTGGATTTTATTGTACAAATGGCCTGAAATTATCTTAAATATGTTCTGAATTAGTCATTTCAGACCAATTTAAAGCTAATTTTAAGTAATGATGTTTACATTAAAAGTCAATATTTTTTATTATTTGGGGGACAAAATTGTGTGGGGTTTGAGCTGACGGTGGGAAAGTGGGGTGGGGCCAATGGTCATGACTAGTGCCCCCCCCCCCCCCTTGCTGGTGCCGCCACTGGTGTACCCTTAACAGTATAGCTGCCAGATGTAACTATGTTTGCCCTCGGTGACCATGATTCTAAGTGCACCATAAAATAGATTATTGGTGCAGTTTTATGAAGAAAACATGTTTAGTATAAGGATCTTGAAAATTTGATATAACTTTCTAGGTTTTGAAATCTAAAAAATGTATTTCTAATTATGTTGGCAACATATCTAAAACTCTATTGCAATCATTATCTCGATGAGGAAGTATTACAATACCTGTGTAATATTCTAGTCCTTCTATTTGTAATTCATCTTCTGTTTTGCCCTCTTTATTTTCTGGTTCATATGGTAGAACGTGTGAAATAGCTGCCAAGATCTCTAAACCGTCCAATTTTGTGTTATTGTCAAAATCGTGTAATCTGTAGGGAGAAAGATAGTACATGTATAGACAGAATTAGTCCTGTAAACACTTTCCACGTGGCTATATTACTATAAGTTTTACCATATACAAAATAGATTTTTCAGAAACCTTTTCCCAATTTTCAAAGTCTATCTCAAGGATTACTGAACCAATACTAGGCATGTTTGTACTTTTCAATGCATTTTTCAATTATTTAGACATTTTTATTTTTTATTATTTTTTTTGGAATGTCATCTGGAGACGCCAACCGCATGGAAATTGTTAAAGGACCCTACTATACCATGTCGACAAGTGAAAGGCATCCTTCTCCGACCAAACCAAAATGTTCAGCATTTGTTTCAAAATGATTTCTTAAGCTTTCAAGCATTGACAAAAATCAGTGGCGTAGCTAGTACTAGGGATGATGGGGCCAGTTTTTCCCCTCCCCATATTTGAGTCTGTCCATTGTCGGTAGTCCATCGGTTCTTCCTGTTAATTTGGGAAGGTTCAGTAATGTGTAAATATAAAGAAAAGGCTTTTCAAAAAAGGTTACTGCAATTTTTCAAAGTGACCGAATTTTATTTGGGGCAACCATTTTGGTTGAAGTCTATTGGTTCACCCCCCCCCCCCAACTAGCTACATAAGTTCTATTTAAATTTGCTTTATAAGTTTATACAAACTCACATGTATAATTATGACTTTGTGAAAATAAGTATTAATTTGGGATCATATAAAGTTTTATACAAGGTGTACCATTATTTTTGTGTAAACCTTTTTGAAGTAGTTTAGTCCCAACGACTATTAATATCATACTTACTTGAAATAATGGAATTCTAGTTCTTCGTCGGTCATATCTTCTTCTTTATCGCCTTCACCCGTCATTTCTTCCAAATGTTCTTTCACATGTCTAAAAAGTATTTTGAAAATATAATAATATTATAAGTAAATATATACAGATGATCCTCTAATATATATATATTATATTCAAAACATAATTTGTTTATCTTATTGCTTAATATGGCAAACATACTACATGTGGAGAGGTTCAGCAGGATTTCAGGAAACATTCAGGATTGAAACTCTAGTTTATATGTGTCGCCCGTACCACGATGAACCTAAATCCTTGTCCAAGGTTCACGACAATGACATCTTCACCTCATTATGCCGTATATAATATTAATCCAACGTCCTGAGTTTGTCACCTAAACCATTTCCCTTACCTTATTGTTTTATATATGATATTATACTCTATATATACCCTAAAAGAATCTCTGGTGTAATTACGTTAAAAGTAACTTGCCATCCAATGATACCACAATGAGACAATATGGTCATGTTTTTTATACTGGGTACAATTTGTGTTACATGTCCCTTTTTCCATAAATTAGGTTCCTTTTTCAGTTAATGCATTATATCTGAAAAAGTTTACATTTTAAGTTGGTAAAAGTATACATATTCTGAAAGCATATACTGTAACGGATGCAAATAGCATACAATAAAGTTGATTATGCAGGGTGGCCCGAAATTGTACAGGGTGTAACAAGCAAAATCTTCTAAAAAAGAAGGGTTTCAATAATTACTTCCACTATGTATATGAAGTGATGAGAGAAAAGTTCAGTACAGATTTAAAGTAGTTTAATAAAATACCCATCCAGACATATGCAAATTAAATTTCATTATGAATCTGAAATTCTACATATAGTGTGTCTAAAAATGTGTTTATTTAGTTCCGGAAAAATGCTTCTATACATACAAACACTAGTATTTTAACAAAATTCAAGTAGATTTCAAATAAAAATGCATCAATTACATGTACATGAACATTGATTGATTTTAAAAGTCACCCTTTTCTTATGTAAAGGTGTTAATTCTAAACCTATAGGGTGTTTAAAACATTAATTTAGGTATACATGATTATCCGACAAATCATTAAATTGAATGAATTTAAATTTGCATCTGAAATATGATTTTACATTCCAATTTGAAGTGGCAAATGCTTAAAGTGCATGGTATGAGTTTCAAATAATGTTCAATAAAAAGGGGCCCTTTAACTTAAGAATTATCAACATGATTTTTAAAAATGAATACCTGATTGAGAAAATCGTGGGTTCGAATCCCGTTAATTACGTGCATTAACTGACGTCGTGTGCTTTCTATTTTATACTCACTCTTTGTTCCTGACTACTCCTGGGTCATGAAATTTCGATTTATCGGCATAGTCGCTATTTGGGGGACTCTGGTAATGGGCAAATACGACCATTAAACAAGTGGTAAGGAATACCAGAAGTAACACCAACATAGGTTGTAGTGATTTCATGATGAATGCGAATCTATTACCAGGGATTTAGCTGAAAGAGAATGATAAATAGTCTAAATAAGTCATGATAAAATTGCCATCAGAAATGAGAAAGAAAATTGTGTGTTGCAGAAGGTCTGCTTTAGATGCAGACGGGTTGCTTTTTTAGATGCAGACGGGTTGCTTTAGGTGCAGGAGGTCTATTTTAGATGCAGAAGGTCTGCTCTAGATAATAATAATAATAATAATAATAATTAGTATTTTTATAGCACCTTTCCAAAGTGATCAAAGCGCTGTAATTTCGCTGCTGGTGAATCATCACAATCAGGTCGCATCAACTAGGGTGCTGCCAATTTCTAGCGCAAACCTATCCGCACTTAGATTATAACATCCACCATTTTTCAATGCAGCTCCCCAAATACCATTGGGTCAAGGAAGTTTTTGATAACCGAAACAACTAATCACAGATTTTGAAAGCAGGAGGAAACCGGAGATCCCGGAGAAAACCTGCGAGAGCGTGTATGGATCGTGATAAACCAAATGCACATAAAGCCCGACCGAGCACAGATTTCGAACCCGGGATTCATTGGTGCAAAGCGAGGGTATCTACCGCTGCGCCAACACCCAACACGCTCTCCCTAGATGAATGCAGATGGTTTGTTTTAGATGCAAAAAGTCTGTTTTAGATGTAGAAGGTCAGTTTTAGATGCAGTGAGAAGGTCTGCTTTCGAAGCAGGTCTATAGTCTGCTTTGGATGTAGAAGGTCTGCTTTAGATGCATACAGATGGGTTGCTTTAGATGCAGAAAGTCTGTTTTAGATGTAGATGGTCTGTTTTAGATGCAGAAGGTCTGCTTTCGAAGCATGTCTATATAGAGTGCTTTAGATGCAGAAGGTCTGCTTTAGATGCATGCAGATGGTTTGCTTTAGATGCAGAAAGTCTGTTTTAGATGCAGGAGATCTGCTTTCGAAGCAAGTCTATAGTCTGCTTTAGATGCAGAAGGTCTGCTTTAGATGCATACAGATGGTTTGCTTTAGATGCAGAAAGTCTGTTTTAGATGTAGAACACAAGTGGTAGACTATGGACATGAAATACAGCGCCTCCAAGTGACAGCTTTCTAATCATCCATGACTGAATTTTCTAACCAGCAGTTAGGCCAATAATAAAATATTGATTGGTTGTCCTCGACATTCCTATCTTATTTTCCGTCAGTTCTAAAACCTCGCTGGCCTTATTCATATTCAAATTACCCGCTAATGCACATACCCTGAGACGATACCAAGGAGTATATATAATAGGAGGGGACACTTAGCTCATTTGCATATTTGCTCATTAATATGATTAACCCCGCGAACCCAGTCAAAGGTTGCAGATAATGCCCTCTGGAGAGTCAAGGGGACTTTCTTTTGTTCTCTAACGACAGCGTTGGGACAGCGCATGAAGTTTCTTGTACAGAGTTGGCGATGAGCGATTGAGAAGTATAACAAAAGCATACATAAACAGATCGTAACATGAATAATGCAATGCAACAGGTCACACAACGTTCAGTCGAGCGACCGTATAAACAGTATACAAGATGCCATTTATTGTGTTCGAAATGTCAACGCCTTTACCATTCTTTCCAAAATAAGGAGTATAATCACATTACAAACACATTTTGTGCGAGAGTAACATATAAATATGGTTTAAAATGTCAAAAATGGCACGATAAAAATCCGTTCGTTATAAATAAAAGAATCAATGGTTAAATAATAAAACTGACACAATTACACTCGTCGATCTCTGTGGCGTGCACACGTTGCCGTATCGTTTGCAATCGGCAATCACGGGTTCGAATCTCCGTGTATTCGTTGTTGTTTTCTAAAATAAAAAAAACTTGATTGTGGATGTATGTAACATCATTTTTATGTCAATTTTTATAATTTATAAAGGCCGCCAATGCTTTTATAGTTTTTTCTATTCTTTTTTAATCTATTTTTCTATCTATCATTTATCTCTGGATTTATTTAACTTTATAATCTAAACAAATTAAAATGCGTAAAACAATATACTATTGCTCGATAAATAAGTGATTGAAGTTGAGTTCACTTTGATAATGATAGCATACCAGTGTACCCAACCATTTCTCCTTTGCACACTTTGTTTAAAATACATTCAGAGATGTCATTTTTATAGCTTGTTATAGCTAGGCTAATATACAACTGTAAGCTATTTGGATACACAAAGCAAACACATTTCCAAAACAGGCCATAGCCAATCGTACAATGAGAAAGGAGACCGTTTATACCAATGTTAAATCTACCATGATTACCATTTTTTTAAACCTGTACAACCGATGAATTTCTAGAAAATCTTTGGTACAACTTTATTTCAAGAAAGTTAGTCCTTGTACCAAATGTAGCTAGCTTTAATAAACGAATTGGGAGACGCAATATTCATGTCGAAATATGTGGAAAGGCAATCAGACAACTATTGATAGACGCGATCAAGTCTTGTACCTTTGAAGGGTGATTACGGGCACGTGGATTCCCTCTATAATGAACCAAAATTTTAATTTCAGTGCCAAAGATCTTGAAAAAGGTTACAGGGGACATTCTCGCTTCGACGATGCTCCTATGCGTAGGTCAACTGAAAGCCCGGTCCGATGGTAGACTTCGAATCTCCAGAATCTCAGGAGATATGTACACATTTTCTCATAATACTTGATACTGCTTGTTTTGAAAATAAAGTTAGAAAAACTAACTCTTAAAATTTAGGTTTTTCTCTTGCTTACTTACCATACAAGTGTTTAAGAAACGAAAAACGAACGTAGTTGACTCATATTGTTTTTCTTGTTTGCAAATGAAGTTATAAAACGAATGTGTCAAACTTACATTTTTCTACTGTTTGTTTTTTGTATTAAGAAAAACGAATGTTTGAAACAAGATCAAATTAAGTTTTTCTATTGCCCTTTGGTTACAATTCTGGTTGAAGAATGAAAAACGAATACACTTGTTTATTTCGTTTTTCTTATATGAAAACGGATAAGAAAAACGAATATTTGTATTTATTTATTTTTCTTCTGATTTATTTTTACACTTTATTTAGAGAAAGAAAAACGAATGTGGTTGATCTTTTTAGTTTTCCTTAGTTGAAAATAGAGGAATAAAAACGAACGTTAAAAATTCTAGTTTTTCTCTTGTTTGTTTTTTCTACTGTGACAGTCAAACGGAAAATGATCCTATTTGGTTTTTTTGCTTATCGTGTTGAAAACGAAATAACGAAAAACGATTGTCCGGTTATATACACGGACCGTTATCATCAATGGCAATGCATTGTCGGCTGCTTTAGTCAAAATTAAATATTATATACCAAGGGATATACAACTGTCACTGGATATACCCACTTTGCCTATCCCGTCAACGCCTGAATCTTTTCCGTGAACTTTTCCTGATTGGGCTTTTCCACCCCCAAACTGGCCGGAGCCCGGGTGTTAGATCTACGGTTGATTAGCGCATTACAAGAAGTTGTGTCACTTGCCATGCAGCACATACTCATTAGGCATTTGTCCAAAATTTTTGTGGACAAATCCAAAGCGATCGGACGCATGCGTAGAAAAAAATGTTGTCCCCTTGACTCTCCAGAGGGCCTTTTTGATATTCAGACGATGGCGGACATAGGTTCGTGTGACGAATATTCTAGGTGAAATTCGATGTGGGAACGCTCGGACTGTAGGGAACGATGATATTTCTGACTTCAACAGCGCCTGGGCATCGTTCGGGGACCGTTTGATTATCACTCAGGTCGTGTCAGTATGAAATTAGGTAAAACACTCTGACATAAAATTGAAATCCACGGAGATTCAAAGATTACGGCCGTTCGTGTCCACTATGGTCTGGTACTTTTCATTTTCGACTTCACAAATGACGTATATTCATTGATATGATTATTCATTGTATATTCATGTACGTCGATGCTTTCGGCGATTCGAACAATACAGTGTCAGGCGCCTGACGATACCTGTATTGTGCAGGGCGCCGGATTGGACATACCGATTGAGCAGTGTGCAATGAAAGCATTCATGTGTAGTTTAGCGTGTGATTATGCTAAGTTGACGTGAGTTCAAACGCCAACTATTAGCCGTTGATAAAGCAGAGTGTCGATTGGGAAATGTGTTGAAATTTATTTGTTGTTGTATTAGTGTGTTTCGTTATTGACATCATTGTTCACCGGCCTATGGTGAGCGTGTGAACTCACTAAAACTGTTTTAGATATGACCAAATATAAGGACTGACCGTGGACAACTAAATTATTTATATTTTGGGACTTACGGGAGCATTGATATTAGACGATTTATAGAATCAATTTCAATAAGTAAGCTATCAAAATATTCCTTGATATATAAATCATTATTATGAACGGAAATCATTCTCTGGAATGCACAAATTACAGAGAAATCTTGAAATGAAAGTTGCAAACATTTTTTAATTTTTGTTGAATTTTTGAATTTTTTGCGACACATTAATTTTCACTCATCTGTATCGATCTGTTATGTTGCAGGGGAATGGCATTTGGCTCTCATCTCATCCATAATAGGAGTTTGACTAATATTCTTTACATCCATACCATTAAACAACAACTTTGATATGTCAATTTTCTAATATATTGACTCCCAATAGTTAGCTTTAAACAATTGACATCAGAGCAAGCGACCATTGATGTTTAGCTGTGGTTCGATTCCTATTGTTCAGCTGGTCGCTAGTGGGCGCTGCATTTGATGTCCGTTATATGCTTGCGGTAGCACTTGTGAGAAGGTATGTTTTAGATGCAGAAGGTCTGCTTTTGAAGCAGGTCTATAGTCTGCTTTAGATGTAGGTTTGCTTTATGCATGCAGATGGTATGCTTTAGATGCAGAAAGTCTGTTTTAGATGTAGAAGGTATGTTTTAGATGCAGAAGGCAATAGGCCTATAGTCTGCTTTAGATGCATGCAGATGGTTTGCTTTAGATGCAGAAAGTCTGTTTTAGATGCAGAAGGTCTGCTTTCGATGCAGGTCTATAGTCTGCTTTAGATGAAGGTCTGCTTTAGATGCATGCAGATGGTTTGCTTTAGGTGTTGAAAGTCTGTTTTAGATGTAGAAGGTCTGTTTTAGATGCAGAAGGTCTGCTTTCGAAGCAGGTCTATAGTCTGCTTTAGATGTAGAAGGTCTGCTTTAGATGCACGCAGATGGTTTGCTTTAGTTGCAGAAAGTCTGTTTTAGATGTAGAAGGTCTGTTTTAGATTCAGAAGGTCTGCTTTCGAAGCAGAAGCAGGCCTAGGCCTATAGTCTGCTTTAGATGCAGAAGGTCTGCTTTAGATGCATGCAGGTGGTTTGCTTTAGATGCAGAAAGTCTGGTTTAGATGGAGAAGGCCTGCTTTCGAAGCATGTCTATATATAGTCTGCTTTAGATGCAGAAAGTCTGTTTTAGATGCAGAAGGTCTGTTTTAGATGAAGAAGGTCTGCTTTCGAAGCAGGTCTATAGTCTGCTTTAGATGTAGGTTTGTTTTATGCATGCAGATGGTATGCTTTCGATGCAGAAAGTCTATTTTAGATGTAGAAGGTCTGTTTTAGATGCAGAGAGGTCTGCTTTCGAAGCAGGTCTATAGTCTGCGCTAGATGCAGAAGGTCTGCTTTAGATGCATTATCAGTGATGTTCAGGTACATTTTAGTTTTAAATTAAGACAAATATATAAAGTAAGACCAAATATGGATTCGATGCTGTCCTATTAATATCACGGTCCTCGTGCTATAAACTTCGAGACGCTCGTGTTTCGTTATTATTGAAAAATACATATTTGAGTATAGGCCTATCATCCGTGGTTTGGAATTATGATTTTAAAAAGTTCTAGCATCTGCAAATCTGTTGAAATATTGATTAGCAAGTTTGTTTTTATAAGGCCTGTCAGTCATGTTTGGATGCACCGTCGAATATACAGAATCATGATATGCTACTGAAAAATTGAGCTACATCATGACATTGCAAATCTCTGTCTTATTGAATTAATTTTAAAGAAAGAGATAGCCAAAGGAATTCTAGTTAATATTTAATCAATTATATATTTTACCAATGGCGCTATCCACTCTATCCATCACCCGACAGCGATTATTATAGATCTTGCAAGAACGTCATAGCCTAAGTGACCGTTTTGGTCATTTTGCAAAAGAAGCTTTTTGTTAAACTTAATATTGTTTTAACAAGCTTGATTTTGATTAAAAATGCACTACTCCGTCCAATTTCAAGAGACGTCATCCCCGTAAGACACTTTTGCCCAAGGGGGGGGGGGGGGGGGGGGGGGGGGGGGGGGGGGGGGGGGGGGGGGGGGGGGGGCGTTTTCACCTAAAATTTTCGTAAAAGGTTGCCCCAATTTTTTCCCAAGTCAGTCACCTCGTGAAATTCACGTAAGTGGTGGGGGGGGGGGGGGGGGGGAGAGGGGGGGGGGGGGGGGTAGGGGTAGGGGTAGAAGTAAAACAAAATCGCACATCAAAAAAATTCGCACGGACACAAAATTTCGCAGTCCAAAAAGCACTGTAGTCAATGTTTTATGAGTAGTTTTACTATCATTGATATTTGGAACTAAGAAAAACGCAATTTTTACCTTTAAAAAAAATAAAATGGCTTAAAATCTGATTTTAATTTCGCCGAAAATGTCAATTACGACGTTATTACAACTGCATACGACGAAATGGCCTCGGGGTATTATATCATCTAGATATTCTTTCAATAATACCATACGTTAAATGGTGCGTGCATGGCTTCACTAATCCCTTATTTCCGCACTGCTATCTACTGTAGACAGCAACACTGACTACGCCAGTTTTGACAACGTATATCGAGATCGTTTTACACTATAATTATAATGGACCGGGTTTCTTATTGAATTGTGTAGTGGCTGCTGCTATAACAGATTTTGATATAGGAATGAATATCAAAGTAAAAAACCATATCCCAGACCATATCGACATAATGCCTTTTTATATGAACGTAAATGCATTTAACACAACATGAGAAATCGCCATGTGGTTGGTGTTTACATATTTCATTAACACGTCGAAGTCAAGATTACAGAATATTAACCTGCACCATATAATTATAGATACTATTATGAAAATGATATAAGGTTCGTTTGTAACCATCTGGTGTTGACAGTAACAATAACAACCTATGGTGAATTATGTTCTCACTATATTGTTATTTATAGTCAAAGTATAGTACTGTTATCATGATACGTTTTGGTATGCATTTTGCATCATTTTTCACGCAAAATGTTTCAATTTGTATTAATAACATACACATTCATATAAAAACTGACCTTACCTTTTTACGTTAGATGAATAATTCTCTGCTATATTTACACAGCACTATATATAGGGCTTTTATGTACAGCTCATCACAAAGCATATGGATGAAAACCACTCAATGGAATCATCTCATTATCAATGATTCGCTTTGCTCATGCGCCCTGACTGTTGACTCGATCGAGAGGATCCATATTTAATATTTATCAGCTGCTGCATAATTATACCCTCCTCCTCATTATTATGCATACCACTATTTAAGTTTAGAAGGCATTGTAACAGATAATGGAGCAAACATGTTTATTTTATAATCAAGTATGGTGAAATGTAGAATATTGCTCTTTGATAAATAAAACTAATGAAGTTGAAAAAATTGTTCTTTATCATGATATGCCAAGAATAGATTATTAAAGTGGCTTTTCCGTGGACTTTTAAAACAAAATCCCATAGGCCTATACATTATAGACAATAACATTAGAATAGCATTACTCAATATACTTAATGTATACATACCGGTATGCTAACAATTCTAATATAGCTTCAAAAATATCCAAAGAGCTTTAATAGGCTATAAGTCCCCTTCTTTATATAGGCTTTTACTAGTACAAGATCGTTTTACATTTTTATTTCAATTGCACTTTGGTTTTAACGATTCACTGGGATAATTAGATTTCTAGACCGTATTGATATTTGAAGCTATATAGACATATATTGGATGGCATATGCGATTACCGTTGTTTTCCCATCCTCTATATCATCCGGAAAGGGGGGGGGGGGGGGGGGTATAAAATTAGCTTACTTAGTAATGTTAGACCGTAAATTGATTTAATATTGATAATGAAAAGTCAACATTTTCGACTTTGGGGAAATGGGGGGGGGGGGGGGGGGGGGGGGGGTGGGGGGTGGGGGTGGCTGCCCTCCACGCCCCCCCCCCCCCCCCACCCCCCGCCCCCCGTGGTGCCGCCACTGTTAGTTGTATGCTACTAAAGAGACACGCGGCCTAAACCAAAATGAAACGTGCCACTCTGAGTGTCAATGAAAGTTAATGTATTTAATTTTTGCTGATGGATCGCTACGGCCTTAGGCCAAATAGGCACTTTTTATCTTTCTTTTTTATAAACAAAGCAACATTGCCATTACTATGATTACCAGCATAACATTTCGTGATGGTTGTGTATAACCTCAGGAGGATGAGATCATTTGTAAAATCGTTATATGTCATGGTTCAGAGGGGTTATATTTTAACAACACATGATGTTACCGGGATGAAATAAAGAAAAAAAGAACATTATAGAATTCCTGAAAAAGATGCACGAGGGGACGAGAAACTATTTCATGTTTTACTTGGCCTTAAATACCTCTCCAGCATTTTATTCTCTCTCTTGACAAAAATACAACACATCGTTTGCCAATATCGATATCCTATCGTAGCGTAACCTATCGTCTGACAGCAATATTCTTACAGTTTAGCGCCCTCTAGAATACAATTTAGCGTCCTCTAGAATAATGCCAATGATTTATGACTGCAGTGACACCATTGACATTACATACAATAATGTTATGTATCCAATTCTCCACTCATTTATTAGTACTCTGGTTTTTCTGCAATTTACGCATAAATCTTTCGCCTTTTACTAAAGATTTCCGTGCAGAGGAACAAATAGATGAGTCTATAAGAATTTTTCCATGGTCGGTCGAAAGGCTGGCCAAGCAAACAAAATAAAAATGTAGAATAATCCCACTGCTAATGTAACTATGCGCCATTTATCTAGAACGACTTGGTTTAAAGAAAAGAAACATGATCTATAACTGATCTATAACAATATTGCGATTTTTGGGATACTATATAGAGGTAGATGAATCGATTGTCAACAGATGTTTTCTATTTTACATGAAAGGTCATACTTAAAATTGTTGCATTCCAAAGTTTGAGTTGCATAACTCCAATGGTTCTATTTTTAGAAGCGCAAGATCAAAAGACATGTGCCCATTGAGTAGTACACAGACTGGTTGGTTAACCACCTTTGGCAGTAATTCACCACATTTAAGCCTACAATTTCCAAATGAAACATTTCTGGCCCCTAATATTTTACAGACATAATGAGAAAAATATGGGGATTCTTCTGATACCAAAATATCTTGATGTGAAAAAAAAATCATAGCCCCAAAAAAGTGATCGGGTCATATACCTTTAAATTTGGGACCTAGGAAAGTATGTAGAAAACAGGTCCCGTTTGCATAAATGGAAAAATGCAACAGCGGCACTCACTTGATGATTAATACCAAGTTTTATTAACCCGCCTAACACTCTTGAGTACTACGAATTAGATGCGATGAAATAATGGCCCCATGGTAATATACAGGGTGGAATATACTTCGCCATGTATGCCCCCCCCCCCCCCCCCGTGGCCTAGCTGTAGATCGCCTGCCTCTGAACCCAGAGGTCCGGGGTTCGAGTTCGAGCCCCGGAAGAGTGGGGGCACTTTTCCCCCTCGCTATTTGGCCACGAAAAAAAATCTTTGGAAGGTGCCTCGGGGTTAGTGTTTCTACCATTACCGCCGGAATAAAAGGAATTTTATAGACTTGCATCAAGTCCGTAAGACACTAACAATGACGGTATGGTGTAAAGTGAGAAAATGAATTCAAATACATAAACAATGAAACATCAAGTATCAGATATTTCAGGCTTCTTAGTCTGAGTTACAGAGCGATACGATTTCAAATTACTTCAAAATCATGGTTTAAAGAGGTTGAAAATAGATTGTCCTGCTGCAGGACAGTTTATTCAAGTTTCAATCTAAATTCACTCTAAACCCGATTATTTTAAAGTATAGGGATCGTATCACCCTGTAACTCAGAATGTATTTCATTTAACCGTAGCTTCCGATCGGCAAGTTGGGTCGCATACCCCTGCACTGCAAAAACACCGGTGTTAAAAATAACACCATTGGTGTTGTGAAAGGTCCACACCAAAAAAAATTAACACCGGTGTACCGGTGTTAAATTTTTGGTGTTATATCAACACCATGTAGTGTCATTTTAACAACTGCAAGGGTGAAAAATAACACTGTAAGTGTTAATGTAACACTTACAGTGTTAATGTAACACTGTAAGTGTTAATGTAACGCTGTAAGTGTTAATGTAACACCAAGATAGTGTTAAAATAACACCAATTGGACGGTGGACCTCTCAGAACACCGAACGGTGTTATTTTTAACACCGGTGTTTTTGCAGTGTGATACTCATTAGTATAAAGCAGGGGGTGTGCGACTCAAATTGCATGCCGATCGGTAGCTATTTTAATTTTTTCTGAGCGCTGTTTGTCGTCTGATTTAGGTGTGAAGTTTACACGGAATTGTTAGAAACATTTGACCTTATTTTTTGTGTCACTGAATAAGTGGCGCTGTTGCATATAAAAACGCGACCTGATATTCATCTACGTATGCGCAGTATTGGACTTTCCTATCCCAAAGTTAATAGAATCCCTGATAACAGTACTCAAAATTAACTTACTGCATGTATGATTGCTCAAAATTCTAAATCTATAATAGCTCTAACCTAAAACTGAAGAGGACGAGGCTTTTGTAAAGTATTCATGATTCGGGGGGGGGGGGGGGGGGGGGGGGGGGCGTTGATCGATACAAAACCTGCATTAAAATACTCATTGGAGTAAAATCAAATCTATTACCAAAAGGCCCTATGTCATCCGTTTTAAATATTTTAACAAAATACAAGTTATGTATGAAATTAAGAAAAAAAGAACATTATAGAATTCCTGAAAAGATGCGCGGAGGACGAAAAAAATCCTACTTTATGTTTTTGCTTGGCCATAATATCTCTACAGCATTTTTTCTCTCTCTGAACTTACCTTTAGACTTTACATAACACAGTAAGACAAAAATACAACCTACCATTTGCTAATATCGATTCCCTACCTTCTGACAGCAATATTCGTGCAGTATAGCGCCCTCTAGAATACAATATAGCGTCCTCTAGAATTATGCCAATGATTTATGACTGCAGTGACACCGTTGACATTACATACAAGAATTGTATATACTCAATTATCCACCTTCTTCAAATTACTCTGGTTTCTCTGCAATTTACGCATAAATCTTTCGCCTTTTACTAAAGATTTCCGTGCAGAGGAACAAATAGATGAGTCTATAAATATTTTTCAATGGTCGGTCGAAAGGCTGGCCAAGCAAACTAATACAAATGTAGAATAATCCCTCTGACCAGATACCTTTTATGTGCATATTATTTTTGTTTTAATATGCCGAGTGATGAGACGACTTTTTCATTATTTGATCTGATTTCTGATGTAAATTGTAAATGCATGTTTGATCAACCATGGACTTATAAGTCCATGGATCAACCCATATTGATTTGGGGGCTTCACGGAAGGTTTTTACAATGAAACAAAAAAAAACTCCTGCTTTTGAGCCTAGTGCCCAGTTTCATATTTTACAAAGTGTAAAATATATGTTTGAAATTGTTCAAACCCGCTACAATGTTTTGAAAATATATATGATTTTTTTGGCAATCTTGAAATTTTGATGCCGGTGAAAAAAAGTGAAACGGGAAACTCGAAATTGACTTTCAGGCGCCTTAGTTGATTATATAATCTTAAATTAAATTACAAAATATTTTCTCGAGCAATGCAAGTTAGCTCAAGTTGACGGGGATTTATGAACGGGTCCAGAATGTCACTGTATTGGCTAAGTATTCCTAATTTAGTCGTTTACATCCTATCCTAGGTCAATCAACAGTGTAGTGTGTGTATGAAAGTTCATTCATTTGTGTTCAATATTAATGTTTGATAAAAATCTTGCTTCAAATTGTTTTACATACAGGTCAAGTTCAAGTTGAAAACGATTTTCAGATTTAATATTCTACACAAACCCGACCAGGCCACACAGCCGCATCTCGCATGTATTGTATTTAAAGTGCACACACCTGCCACTCATCGGGAACGACGGCGTTCTGTTGCTACGAAACGGTGGGACTGGTCCATTATTACAAGGGTGTTGTGTTCAATACCTTGTTGTGTAAATCTTTACATCGGCGGACATGAAAGAAAAAACATTATATTATACCACCAAACATTTTCATAAATAATTGTCTACCTAGTTTTGGTTTTTAATCACCATTCACAGTTTTTAAAAGTAAAGAAACATAACCCATTGATTCAATTGTAACCATAATAAATTAGTGAACCCTATTTGCCGCATCGACGAGTCGGTACATCAATGTAAACTAATGAATTGACAAGCATCCTGATTATTCTCACTACCATATTTTGACCGCTAAATAAATTGAATGTTGTGATTCCTCCGACATATTATGCATTTACGAAGATACGAGGCTAATCAGTTACACGATAGAAAGTTGTCAGCTTGGAGAAACAGGTAAATCGGTCGTCCAGCTCATTCAGAAAATCGTTGTATATCTTCTTGCTCCAAATGCTCAGCGTTGTGATGTCTTACTGATCTGAATAGAATAGTTCACAACTTTGACCACGACTTCTTCTATGAAATAAAGTATACCGTAAATAGCCACATAGCTTCAATTCAACTTTTTAATTTTAGAGTGGGTAAGCTTATTTTATATTTATACCAATCCAATGGCAATGTAATGGTGCACTGCCACTTTTATTAGTGTGCATGACAGTGACTAGTATTATTAGCTGGCTTGCACTGTATACAGAGAGCATACCGACTAACAGAGAGCTACCCAGTAAACACAAAACGTTTTCAAAACGTTTTGAATTGGGTTTAATTAGGTTTTGTTTTTGTGAAACGTTTTTAAAACGTCTTAAAAACGTTACAGTTTCAAAGCATATTTTATTTATTGCAAATCGTTTTATCAAAACGTTATAAAAACGTTAAATTAATGTTGTCACAATACTTATAAACGAACACATTATTGAAACGAAATCAAAACGTTTATAGAACGTTATATTACAACCTAAATTAAACCAAAGTTTCATTTTTTACGAAACGTTTTTAAAACGTTTTTTAAAAACGTAGGCAATTACACGCATGCGCACTTACCTGGGTTATATTGGTTTGGTAACACTATGGATTGTATATTTATTTCCTTTCATATAGTTTTTCGATCTGCTACCATTTCATAATTAAATGGCAAATAAGAACATTACTTCCCAAACACATGAACAATTTGTTGGAGAATGTTAATAAGAAGCCAAATTATTGAATTGGTCTTTAAATTGCAAGTTAATTATCAATTAATTATCAATTATCTAATATGGGTTTTCAAAAACGTTTTAAATTGGTTATAATTAGGTTTCGTGTTTGTGAAACGTTTTTAAAACGTGTTAAACATCGTTTTAAATATGTTTTTAAAACGTATTTGAAACATCTTGCAAGACTAAATCATTTAAATATGGTTATTTTCACGTTATATTAACGTTTTCAAAACGTTACATGGAAACGTTAATATTAAAACCCATAAAAAACTCCACACATATACGTTTTTAATACGTAATATTAAAACGTTTTTTTCACCAACTTGAAACGTGTTTTTAACGTTTAAAAAACGTAAAATGGCCAGCTGTGGTATGCCTATAGTTTAAAAAGCAGTTCCAAATTGGCGAGAAAATTCGGTTTTTATCTATCCGTGCGCAAAAGTAATCCAAGAGTACTCTATAGTACTGTATACTGTATACATGTAAGTGCGATGCATACGCAAGCGTCACACACATACAATGACAGTTAACACTGTGACATTGCAACATGCCAGCGTAATACACACGACGCTCTTCTGAATTCATTCGCTGTTGTAAACAGGTTTCACCAATTTGGAACTGACTGAGCTATAGCCTATGGTTCAGAGCTACTTGTTGCACTGGCTGTGTATGCCTGCATTGATATGTTTATGCCAGGGTTAATGCATGGAAGTTCTTGTACTTCCATGGTTTATGACATCTGTTTTATAGTGTTTTGAGGTGAAAGATTCGATATAAACTTTGTTCATCTATGAATTTGTAAGTCCACAGGTTTAGGCCCCAGCCCTTATTTATTTTATCTGATTTCTGGGCTGTATAAAAGTGTATGGCCATGGGCTCTTTTAAGACCCCACTCAAAATATGTTTTTTGCTTTTGTATGCAGTTTATTTTAGTGTACTGTACCACATCTTTAGGAATTATCATCATCATATATACCTATACCTATATACCTGTTATATATACCCAAATAAAAGCAATTGATCCGTAATAGTAACCGGTACCAATAGTTCATCAATTCTTGTTTGTACGCGATGTCCCTCACTCATGATGATGTGTATTACGTTTAAAACAAAAGCTTTTGTCTTGGATTTGGGGAGCATACATCAAATGATTAAGTTGTAGTCATCCATTTCCCTGTTTATGTGTTGCCCTCAAGTGCCAACAATTTTACGGTTGGGTCAGTTGTTTGATTTGTTTTAAATATTACTGACAGACCATGGCTGTCGTTGTGGTTTATATCAAGACAACATTGGTAATTGTCAATTTTAGTATTTACTAATGTTTCTAGTGTTATTCTTTAACTTTACAAAAAAAACACCTATTTATTCAAGCAAATTTATTCATTTCAAGCAGAAAATAGTAATATTTTGACAATATGGGTGAAATTTAAAGAATAATTTTGACCCTACCTTTTGAGATTTTAGTGTCGGTCGCTGAGGGCAACACAACATTTCGAGGGTTGAGTCCCAGAAGGCCGTAGTCCCAAAAGGCCGTAACTCACTTTTTGGGCAAATTGATATTTTGTTACAAAAATAATCCATATAACCTAGATTTTCAGAACCATAAAGAGATAACTCATAAACACTTTTAATTTGACTAAAATTATAGTTATAAGTTGGGTGCTACAGTGTAATTGTAATGATAGTCCCAAGAATTGAAAGTTGATTATCTCAAAATAGCATTTCTTCGATTTGTTCTTAGGCCTAAAATTGGGCCATTACTTTTACAGGGCCATTTCAATGTGCCAAAATCTGGTGCAAACGTATGACTGACGGTGTTTAATGTACTATTGGGATCAACGCTCTTTCTCAAAAACGATTAATGATCGGTCAGTTCTCTCAATAGGACATTATGAGATGACTTCATTAGGTGATCATCACATTATCTTGGGAGCTAGTCTGTTCTCAAAGAGCGTATATGTACTTTATATACATAAGTAAGGGGCCAAACATAACAGTGAACCGACAAGGCATTTACTAGGCTGTCAACTTTTGGGAATTTTAGGTAACTTTGACAGTTTTTTTTATGAATTGCATGAATTTGAAAGTGAATGAAACCAGCCACTGACATTGTGAAATATGGCCTGTGTCGATCAACGCATAACAACAACAACTTAATTTTTGTATATAGGCCTACCATTGGATCTGTTAACTTTACAAAATTGTTAGAAAATGCGATGTGACTATTGCCATTGGATTTATGTTCCTGCACGAGAAACTGGTCTGTGAGGCGACAAAAAAACACGGGCGAATGGACCTGTCAAGTTGGTCGGTCGTTTTTTGATTTTTTAAACCCCTAAAAATAAAATGTCACAAAAATCTGAATTTTTTTAAACATTTAGGACATTTTCCCCCCCGACAGATTAGTTATGCCTTTTAGATATAAGTTCTAAGAGTAACACCCATACGTTTATATTATCTCTTTCTTTGCCAGGACTGATTGATAAGAATCCACTGATGGACTCTAGCTGTCATCTTACTATCTTTACTAAACATAAATAATCTTGTTTGATTGACTGGTGATTGTGAAAAGAAACTCAAACAAGCTTGCAGGCAGGCTTAGGCAAGATGGGTTGTAGTGGCTCGGTAGAAAGTCCTAATAACTCCAGGACGAGTCTCAATGCTCCGTCTGAATACCACAACGGCTCAGGTGATCTACGGAAACAAGTGCTCAAGAAACAAGATCGAGATACCGACTCTTTAGGAAGCGTACGATCTGCAAGCAGAAGTACGTGCAGGGATAGTGGTATAGACAGTGCTAAGACAGCGGATGGGAGGAGGAATTGGCAAACGCCAAAGGATGGCGCAGGAGAGAATCAAGATAAAGATCCGCTTATTCCGATATTGAAAGATGAGG